>LPNX010111727.1:0-43522 GCA_001517045.1 Pseudotsuga menziesii
ATATACATAGAGAGAGAGAGAGAGAGAGAGAGAGAGAGATTGATTGGTTGTTGGGGATTAGGGTTTTAGAGAGAATGAGGCACACACACATATTGGTATTAGGGTTATATATATATATATAACTTAGGTGTTATTGTTTTCATAGAGAGATATATATTAGAGGTTAGTGGTTTGAAGAGAGATATTGGGGTTAATGGGATAGAGGATTAGGGAGATAGAAAGAGATAATGAGAGAGAGTGGGGGTTTTAGAGAGAAAGATAATGACAAAGAACTATTGGAGAGATACAAATATTTAGGTTGGGGGAATAGAGAGAAAGAGAGAGAGAGACATTGGGTTATATGGGTTTAAAGGAAGAGAGACAATAGGAGTTATCAGCTTCGAGAGAGAGAGAGATTTAGGTCAGGGATTTAGAGAGAGATATATATTGGAGGTTAGGGATTTAGAGAAAGATATATAGAACTATAGATATTCAGAGTTAGGTGTCGAGAGAGAGAGAGAGAGAGATCGAGGTCAGGGATTTATATATATATATATATATATTGGAGGTTAGGGATTTGGAGAAAGATATATAGAATACAGATATTCAGTGTTAGGTGTTGAGAGAGAGAGAGAGAGAGAGAGAGAGAGAGAGAGAGAGAGGTTAGGGATTTGGAGAGAGAGATATATATGGGAGATTAGGGGTTTAGAGAGAGAGATAAAAAGATTGATATTCAGGGTTAGGTGTCGAGGTCAAGATCAAGATTAACAGAGAGAGAGAGAAATATCAAGAGAGATTAAGAGAGAGAGAGAGAGAGAGAGAGAGAGAGAGAGAGAGAGAGAGAGAGAGAGAGAGAGAGATTGGAGGTTAGGGGATTTGAGAGAGAGAGATTGGGGTTAATGGGATAGGGAATTAGGGAGAGAGAAATAGAGAATGAGAGAGAGTGGGGGTAATGGGTGTAGTGGGAGAGAGGAATTGGAGTTAATGGTTTAATGATAGAAATATTGCTAATTAGGGGCTGAGAGAGAGATATATATGGGGTATAGGTTTAGAGAGAGAGAGAGAATAAGAGATATATTGGGATTTAGGGGTTTAGGGATAGAGAAAGAGAGGGAGGGGGATTGGAGATTAGAGATTTAGAGGGACGAAGAGATATTAGGGGTTATGGGTTTAGAGAGAGAGTGAAAAAGGAATTAATGAATTAAAGAGAACAAAGTTTAGTTGTTATTATTACATGGGTTAAAGTAAGTATTGTTGGTCACTCTATATACTCATTATTTCTTGTAACAAGCAGAGTTCTCAATATAAATTGTCAGCCCAGGGAAGTCTATTTTTTTCAAAGGTAACTAGAAAAATATATGCATAAACATTTCCGGTAGCTGATGAATAAAAGAAAAATCATTCAATCTGAATCACTACTCAGTCAACTCAGCTTCCTGTAGAAAACCAAATTAAATCATTAATCTAGGAACTATAAAAGACTTGTGATTCCTACAATATCAATATTGTGGTTTATAATATAAGAATGAATCAAACTAGAATTAATTTTGTAGAAAGTTAAATCCTATTTTACCAAATCAGAACAATCACAAACCATCAATCAAAACAACCAATTCATAAAATCAATGATCTATCTAATTCAACAAACTCTAAGAAATATAAATTATAATACTACACATGAGTCGAGTATGTATGTGACAACTAATACAACTTAACACACTTTTGCATAAAGGAAAAGATTATTCTACACAATTGACTATCACACCACACTATCACAACAAGCCAAAGGAAAAAATAATAATGAAATTGGTTAATGAATGTTGTCGCAACTATCTATCACACTGAAATCCCACAATAAACATAAATAAATTAAACTAAAACATTTACTACCAACAACTCTATAAGAAGGTGGTCCCTGGCCTTTGAACATAGATGTTGTGGAAGGCTTAACAAAATATACAACAAAACAATATTTAGAATTGTTGTTCCTTTTATTAAAAATGATCCAAATACAGTTATAGTATCCTCTGCTGTATTTCTATCAAAATGAAAATCCTCTGTTCCAATTTCCTATCCATACTTATACAGAAAATGAAACAGTTCAGTTACATCAATATTGGGCATCCATGAAGATCTATGATCTCCAGGTTGCTGAATTAAACAAGAACTGTTACATCTATAATTACATTTCATAATATCAATTTGAAACAATTAATGAACTTTAAATTCAAACTGTTCATAGGCTGAACTGTGTTCTTGTTAACAAGGATAGATACTTGGGAAGTTTCAGTTAGATGCATGGAAGGACATACGATATTCTCTACATCAAAATCTTGAACCAGATCATCAAACAACAACTAATGCCAAACGCTATCCTTATGCAAATGTAGCGAGCTGTTACAATTGGGACACCTGGATATTATGAACCTTTGTTATGAACCAATGACAAATTAGCGCAGGTGAAATATAAAGTTCATAATTATAAATAAAATAAACCATTAATGAAATACATAATAATTATTTATACGTTAGGAATTCATGCTTGTTTTCTTGGAAAGGATAAAGATTTAGTTGTAACCTAGAAGAAAAAAACATGAAAAAGGGCTAAATAGAGTAAGGAAAAAAAGGTAATTTCAGCACCCAACATCTCCCCCAGCTATCCAATTGCATGTCCTCATGCAATAGCTCCAACTAGTCTAAATTTGAGTAAGTATTAAGGATTTTCTTATGAAATTTGGTAAGGTTGGAGGAATATTCAGGTCTTTCCCCTATCCGCAAAAATCCATTCTCTTATGACCAAATTATCCCAACAATCCCTCTCTTCCTTCTTTGTCATCCTGTAAGTACTCTTCTAATTCCTGCATGGCCACCAAATAAGAGGAAATCTGAATTTCAAACCTAGCCAGCTCAGACCAAATGTTTTTATGCACTTGACATAACCTGAAACTCTATATAAATCATACTTAAATTTTTCAAAGCAATATGGGTTATTTTCCCTTAAATATATTGGAGAAACCTCCCATCGATGAATTCTTCCCTTCATGGCATAATCCTCCCGTCGAGAAATCAAACTAAAACAAGTGGACATGAATTTCTGCTGGAATGCAACCAATTGATTGACCTTCTCAGGGAATGAAAGATATTTCTTTTACATGGAAATGAGAGGTACAAAATAATAAGTTTCATCATGAATCCATAAAGTGGACTTGACCTCATTCCTATGAATATTCTGAGAGGCACCCTACCAATTCATATGATTAATGAAAAAAGAGGTAAATTCTCTTAGATGAATATCCCGAATATGAGGAACTAGATTGGACAGAGAGTCCATCAAACATGCCATCTCATGCAAGTACAATTCACATAATAGATTTTGCCCAGAAAAATCACTATGAGTGAAAGTCTCCAGGAACTAGGGAGGTGTCATAATTTGCCAAGGTCTTCCTTCTTTTAAAGCCTTTATTTTGAACAGAGTCATTTGTTAAAAAATAAAAATAGGATAGGATGGATATGGAGCTCTATAACTCAATAAATCCCGAGTTAAGGTAAACATGTGTTCCTTGTATTTCTGCATAGACTTGAAGTCTATTAACTCTTTCAATTCCCCCTGCATTTTCTCCAAACAATTTTTTTGGAAGAAAATACCTTCGACCCATTTTCCGCTTATTTCCTAAATAGTCTTTTTATGCTCAAATAGAGAAATGATTCCTTTATCGTATTGAATCGCATGATACTTCCATTTACTCATCTCGAGCTTCAATAATGGAAATTCTTTTTCCAATTCTTGCTTGTCTTAATCGGTGCATGATTTTAATGACCATGCAACTTCGTTTTGTATTGCTGGTTCTTATGTTTGAACAATTTCTATCTGTGTTGTTTCCTCTTGAGTTTCAATATCTACTGCAGCTTTAGTTTAGATAATTGCTTCATACGTTTTAGTAGCTTCAGTTTGAGTTGTAGCTTCATACCTTGCAATGGGTATTGTTTGAATTGTTGCATCATAGGTCTCAATAGATTCATTTTGAATTGCAGCTTCAACAATTGGCTTTAAGAATGTTGGTTCTTGTGTAATAATGTTTAACTCCTATACTCCTTCCTCAACATATTTAGTGTGAGTCATTTCTTCAACAACATACTTTTAGGATATTGGTTCTTGTGTTTTGACAACCTGCTTTGTTTTCATCCTCTTGGGATGCCAATGTTTTTCTTGAACTATCTCTATGTCACCTGATTGTTGTGCTTGATCTGAAAGTATATTAGTGTCCTCAGAACTACTTCCCAAAGGAATCAATTTAGTACTCCCTGAATGTTCAGGCTGCACTGCCTCATCTTCTTGTAATGCCATATCAGGAATCATATCCACTTTCATCCTTGTTTTCTCTGTTGATTCCACATTTGGTGTCTCATCTTTGCCTCGACCTAAATGTGTCAATTTCTAGGATGCTATTTCCGTCTTCTCAACCTTGTATCTAGACAATTTGAATAACTCCCCACATTCAGGACATAAAATTTCTTCATTCTCTGAAATGGAATGTGGGTTTCCCAACTGGTCAACAACTTCTTCAAACTTTTCTAAGCCTCATGTAACATGTTTTTTTCCAGATTCCTTCTATCTCTGTAAATCCTCTCTAAGTGTATGCACATCTTCTTTCAACAACTCATTTTCATACAACAAATTCTCCAACTAGGGTTGGCCTTCAACAGGTTCTTATGGATTGGTGGCTTCCATATGTCTATTTCCCTCTAGTTCTTGTGTTTCAGTGGGTAACGTAGGTCTTAAGACAGGGATTTCAACATTCACCACCTCTACTACCCAAGAAGCTCTCATCCTTCTTCTTTTTATAAGACCAAATGATTGTCCTTGGATCATTGATCTTTTCTTCTTTCTATGTGGCATAAGAAGGATAGAGACTTCTCTTGTTTTTGCCAAGGGTTCTTCTTCCCCAATTATAGTTCCTCTTATCTCATAGGAAGATTTAATATCAATGACTTGATGGTTTATGTCCCAAAATTCCCCTATATCTACAAATTTGTCCTCTTCTATTGCCACATTCACACCTCCAGCTTCCGCTGTCACTGCTTCTGCAGTTGTTAATGACACAACCTCTTCTATTACCACTATTTCTCCAACCATTTCCTCTATGGGGTTTGTTGTTTGTTGTTGCAGTTACTAATGGCATAATATCCTCTATTACCAACATTGCTCCAACCATTTACTCTATGGGGTTTGTTGTTGTTGTTGCAGCTCCCCCTGAATCTTCTTCCTGATCATCTCCACCTTCTTCCAACTCTTCACCCCTCCCCCAGCTAAACCTAAGGAGCTCCATTCGACCTCTCTTTCTCCAATATGTCCCACTGCAGGTGCCCAAGCACCCCATCTCCAACAATAAATTTCTCCCATGTTAGGTTATATCATGCCAAATATATTTGCACCAATACTTTAATTAACCCATGGTTTGTGACAGAAGACATTGGGTTCCTAGATGTCTTAACATAGCATGCCATATTTTGCAGAGTACGTAAAAGATAAAATGGCATGTTTAATAGTCTTCCATGGAGTAAATGGGAAAGTAGGACAAAGTCATAAATGTAGACAACTATATATCTTCCTTCACATCTAATGTGCCTTTTCAGGAATATAACGACCTGGTCCTAGGGTCTTGGTAATGTCTTAAGCTCTATTCCTCTAGACCTTGGCTGCACCTGCTCCTCTGCTACTAGAAAATATTCAACTGCCGTTAAACTATGTCTTTTTCAGGAAAACCATTGATTCCCAATCCTGGGAAGTCATGTGACCTTTTCTAAATCCTGTTTTGATACATCTATTCTTAATCCTTTGATTTCTAAACGTTCTCTGATCAAGTTCATGGCAAACTGGAATGTTGTTTCTTCATGAAAGCCATTTAGTCTTTGGAAATATTCAATACATCCAACTTCCTGAAAGATGGAAAATAATTCCTTGTTTGTACATAGGGCATCAAATTATTGGGTTCATATCTGACTGGAGGACCCATACTATTTTCCTTGTCTAGCTGTGATGGTGAATGTAGTAATTTGCAATATCATTCATTAGAGTTGAAACAATCTAACACAGAAATTGGATAGCAAAGGTTTGTATTGATATTTTGAAAAGTTAGCAGAGGTAAGAAAATGTGTCTTAACATATTATCATGCAAGTTTGAATAGGACGACGGTCATTAACAAGTGTAGGTGGGATATTTGAAGAGAATTGATTAGCTATAGGAGACTGACATGGATTAAAAAGGTAGAATATAATCATTACTACAATATTAGTTCACACTTGATCATACTCATAATCAAAACTCGTACTTGATCATCATCACTTGAGCCGTCATTTTCCCAATATGGTTACCTTTGATTCCAAACAATCAAGAGGGGTATAATTATGCACGAGAAATCATAGAACAAAATGATCACCATGCATTAAACATGTTAAGCACATCCATGTTAGCATTGATTCCCTGGAAGTGTGGAGGGATTGTAGTGGAGTGGTGGATTGTTGGCAGGATCTCATCATGAAGCAAAAATATTTAGTTGAAAATCCGCACGATATGCAGCGGAATTTTAGTGAGACTCTTGGTGGCAATATTGGCGAAGTTATAGCGGAAATGGATGGAAAAGTGGCGGATTTGCAGCGGAAAAATGACCAAATTAGTGGAAAAATATCAGAGTTGCAGCGTAAAAATGTCCAATTTTAATGGAAAAAGTACTCGAGTTGCAGTGGAGAATGACCAATTTTAGTGGAAAAAGTAGCGGAGTTGCAGCGGAAAATGGTAAATTTTAGTGGAAAAAGTAGCGAAAAATGACCAGTTTTAGTGGAAAAAGTAGCAGAGTTGTGGTGGAAAATGACCAATTTTAGCGGGAAAAGTAGCGAAGTTGTAGCGGAGAATGGCCATTTTTTGTGGAAAAAGTAGCAGAGTTGCAGTGGAGAATGGCCATTTTTAGTGGAAAAAGTGGTAGAGTTGCAGTGAAAAATGGCCAAATATGGTGAAAAAAAAGTGGAGTTGCAACGAAAAATGGAAAAAATAATAGAGTTGTAGCAACATTACAACAAAAAAAGAATAAGTAGTTAATGGAGTCTCTGTCGAAGAATTTTGACAGAACTTGATAAAAGGATGGGAAAATGACAAACTTTCCCATAGAGGTCCGCAATCTTGTTCACTTTCTCTTTCAAGAAGTAATATCAATAAAGAAGGATCATTTATAATTTTGCAATCACTTGGACTGCTGCGACTGTTTCTTCTGCATGAACCTTTGCATGAATTCCTATTCACAATTCTAAAAAACAACAAACCAATCATAGCTTAAAAAAGCAAAGGGAAATCAAACAATTTATTTATATATAATTTTTGTGTGGAATTTGCAGAAGATTTAAAGGTTTTTAGAAACAGGGGAAAAACCCTGCTCCCGTACCAATTGACAGTTTGAATCAGCTGCAACCTAAGAGATAAGCACATCCTTCGAGATAGGTTTATTATAATGCAATAACCAATGACCATTTGCAAATAGAGGTGTCTGATTTTCATCAATAGTGGACAGATGGTTCCATTGTCAAATACATTATCTATTATGTAGGGTCCTAGCCATCTTGTGCGTAACTTTCCTTTAAAATAACTTTTGAACTATGAATCATACAACAAAGCCCAATCTCCTTCGCAAAATACCTTCTTATTTATAAATATATCATGCCATTTGGAGCGCTGCTGTTGAATTAATGTTGTGCGATGTACAACAATGGTGCACTTCTCATCTATTTCATTCAGTTGATTCAACTGGTTCTTCTGAGCCTTTGTTAAGTCCAGGTTTTCCTCTATAGATGTTCTCAGGGCTTTGATTTCAAACTCAATAGGGAAAACAATGTTCTTTTTATACACTAGTTCATATGGGGAGAAACTTGTAGTGTTGCATCATGTAGTACGATAGGCCCATAATGCTTCTGGAAGCCTTTCAGCCCAATGCCTATGATGACTCTTCACTGTTTTTGTAAGGATTGACTCAATTACCTTGTGGATGATATGGTGAGGTTACTCGATGCCGAATATGGTACTTCTGAAATAAGGCCTCCCTTTTACGGGACACAAACTATGGTCTCCCATTTGTTACAATCACTCTGGGTACTACAAAGCGGGTGAATATATTTGCATATAAAAAATCTATTACAGCTTGATCATTGGATTTTACCAAAGCCACAACTTCCACCCACTTAGTCATATAATCAGTGCAAACCAAGATATAAACCTTCCTTCTTAATGGAGGGTTGATAGGCCCTAGAAAGTCCAGGGCCCATCTATCAAAAAGTGTCAACCACTAACCGTGGCTGAAGTGGCATTTCATCCAATTTGTTTGGCTAACCCATTATCTGGAAGCTATCATAGGTTTGGGCATACTTCTCCACATCCTAAAACATAGTTGGCTAAAAATACCCCATCCTTAATGCTTTAAGGCTAGTTCTTTTATCAGCGAAATTCCCCCCCTAGGTCTCATCATGGCATTCCTTTAAAATGTTGTGGATCTCATCCTCCCTCACACAACACATGATTTCCAAATTAGTCCTTGTGTAGAAGAGGTGGCCTCCAACCCAGCAGTATCTCACACTCTATTGTATGATCCTTCTCTTTTTTCATTTGGATAAGTGCATTAGAAGTCTACTTGTAGCTAAGTAATTAGCAATGTCAACATACCATGGGGAATAAGTTGAGACTGCAAAAAAATGTTCACAGGAAAAGGAGTCTTCAACTGGTGAATCATCATCATTATTAGTTAGTTGAGAAAAAAATATGTAACCACATTATCCTTCCTTGGTCTGTCAACAATGTTTATATCAAATTCTTGATGTAACAATGACAGCCTCGTCACTCTAGAATTAGTAATAGGTTTATTCATTAAATATTTAATAACTAAGTGGTTGGTATGTACAAAAGTAGAATATCCAGTAATATAATGCCTAAATTTACTAATGGCATAAACAATTGCAAGGAATTCTTTTTCTGTTACCATATAGTTCAGCTCAGCAAGAGCCATACTCTTACTAACATAGTAGATAGGATATAGGCTGTGACCTTCCTGCTGTCCATAAACTGCTCCAATAGTTGTATCTGAAGCGTCAGAAGAGATGTGAAAGGGAAGGGCCCAATTAGGCCCTCTCAGGATAGGTGTTATAGATATCCTTTTCTTCAATTCTACAAATGTTGTCTGGCATGCATCTGTCCAAACAAATTGTACATTTTTCACCAGTAAAGTAAATAAAGGGGATGCCAATTTGGAAAAAAATTCTATAAATTGCCTATAATAGCCAGCTTGATGAAGAAAAAATTGTACCTCTTTCTGCGACCTAGGAGTAAGGATATTTTCAATTACCTTTATCTTAGCCAAATCTACCTACATTCCTACAACATAGATAAAATGCCCAAAAACTATACCTTCACTCATCATCATATGCCACTTTTCAGTTCTTAGGGATAGGTGGGTTTTTTCACAATGTTCTAGAACCTTTTCCAAGTTCCTTAGAGATTCATCAAAACTGTTACCATATGGAGTGAAATCATCCATAAAAACTTCCATGCAATCATTTACCATCTCAAAGAAAATCCTGATTACAGCTTGCTGAAATGGTTGGCGCATTACACAACCCAAGAGGAAGCACCCTATATGGAAAGGTGCCCCAAGGATGAAGGTTGTTTTGTCTTGGTATTCATGGGAAATATGGATCTAATTATATCCACTAAAACCATTCAGGAAAGAAAATAAACTTTTTCTAGACAGGGTGTCTAAAATTGATCAATAAAAGGTAAAGGGAAGTGGTCTTTTTGTGTTGCTTTATTCAGTTCTCTGCGATATACATAGTTTCACCATTTCCCATTTTTCTTCGGTACAATGAATAGTGGGAAAAGTCACACACTGACTGAAATAGGATAAATAAAACTTACCTCTAAAATTTTATGGACTTCTTCCTTCAAAATGCCTCTTAAATTCGGGTTCATTCTGCGTTGAGGTTGGCATACAAGCTGTGAATCATTCTTGATATAAATTTGGTGAGTACACAGTCCTGAGGGGATACCCATCATGTCTTTATATTCCCAAGAAGAGGCCCCCTTATGTCGTTTCAACAACGTAACAAGACGTTCCAGTTCATCGATTTTGAGATTAGGGTTAATGTTCAATGTTTTGCCTGGTTCGATTTCTACTGGAACATTCTTTGAGTTATCAATTACTGAGATTATTTTAGTGTTATTGAATAAGGTTTCTTTTGTAAGACATTCTTGTTCTTGTTATTTTAAGGTGTTGTTCAGGATCTAATATGCTTGTTGAGTGACAAACGTAGGCTCACTAATAAAATTACAGATGGTGTCATCTTCAGTTTTTGTTTTGAAATTCAAGGATATCCCAATTGTCAATAATGGCTGAATATGTTCCTCCTCCTACAAATCCATGCATAATGGAATTTCAGTGTCTGAGCTAGGTCTAGATGGAGGATATAAGGTTAGGTTTTTTATGGAAATTCCATCAGAAATTGTTACAGACCCTAATCTATAGCTAATGTGTGCATTTTTTGTGGCTAGCCATGGTATTCCTAAGATTAATGGGTGTCCCCCAGTTGGAAATTAGGTTGTAAAAAAACAAATTCTACAGGGTACTCCCATGATTCAACATATACAACCAGATCATCCAAGATTCCTTCTGGTTTAATAGTGGACTTGTTAGCCATTTCCAATATGGTTGGGGTAGGCCTGATATCAACGAGTCCCAATTTATTTACAGTATCAATGGTCTTAACATTTATTCAAGCACCTAAATCAACCAAAATGTTAGGGATATGAGTTTTCCCAATATATACCATAAAAGTGGGGTTACCTGGGTCATCGTATTTAGCCAGTGGAGCCTTCCCCATCACGAGTTTAGATAAATTCCCCACTACATGCACTATAGGAGGATCCTTAGGCTTCCTTCCTATTGTTTTTCAACTAGATCTCTAATGGTCTTGCCGTATATAGGTGCATCGTGTAGGGCTTATAATAGTGGAATCTTTACATAAAGGTTTTTCAATTCTCCTATAATATTGAAACTAGGTTGTTCCATTGCCTTTTGCAAGGCTAATCGTTCAAGATACGATGGTTCTCTCAAAAAATGTGTAGGTTGAGTCTTCATGCGTGTGTCTGCAAGTGCCTCGACCGATGTTTCATCATGTATTTCTACCAGTGTTCTATCTGGTCTTTTAGCTGGTGTTTCAACATCCTCAATAATGGGGATTGCTGAAGTGAATGGATTTTCAAATAATGGATCCATTCCTTCCTCGTTCATAGAGGATGGAACATCCTCAATAATGGGGATTGCTGAAGTGAATGGATTTTCAAATAATGGATCCATTCCTTCTTCATTCATAGAGGATGGAACATCCTCAATGACCATTGGTTCCACTACCATCCTCAGTTGTAAATGTAAATCATTGCAAGAGAGAGAGAGGAAATGGAACAAGCTGGCATACTGGATATTTTACATTGTTGCACTGCCTTATTATTAGGATTGGGGTTAGGTTGAGAAGCAGTTGAGGACAGAGTGGTGCATAGATTGGTGTAGCATTATTGGGGAGTTACAGTTGTGGATGATGATATTGTGGAAAGGATGTCTAGTTATGGGGAAACTGGTTCCCTAGATAAGGGTTTATCCATCCTGGAGACCAAGGGGCTTGTTGGTTTGGATGTGGTTCCCATGAAGTCTAATGGGTGAGATATTGCATTGCCGATGGTGAATATTGGTGCCACTTTGCATTAGGATATGAGTATTTTGGATGAAATTGATTATTAACATTATTCTAGGAATTGAAAGGTGTAGGTTCAGAATTTATACTTGGAATTTGAGGTTGCCACAACTTCTTCTGCGATATGAGATAGGCCTGATTTGTGTCTATAGTGTATTCTTGAAAGACTTCTTTGGCCTTTGGTAGTGAAGGGAAATCCTTAATGTCATGTTCCAGTTCGCACAGACCACATACCTCCACCTTATCAAGCAAGCGCTCTCTCAGCGGGTCCTTTTTCCTACACTTAGGGCATAATACCCCAAGTACCAGATATTTGGCCACTTGTTTCTATTTTTCTCTCATGACATTCAACTACAAAGAAATGGAACTCATCATGTCAGTTTTAAAAGTCTTGAGAAGGTTTCATGTCTCTGCCTGAGTAGCCCCTCCACTAGCTGAATTTTGTGCTTGTGACAAGACGTCTCAATCCCTTGTATTTTTTTCTAGAATACCCTCTATAATATCATTGAAATATTTCCACAATATGATCAAAAGGTTCTTTGTATACGTCTCCCTTCCCTAATATATTAAGCATGTACAGGAAGTATTCTCTTATTCCATGCAACAAAATGATCTTGAGGACATCCCTTCCAATAGTAGTATGGTCTGATCTTTGCACATTATACAAAATCCTATCAAAAAAATCCTCTAAACTTTCATCGTCTTTCTGTACCATATTAAATAGTTCTTCTATCTTATCCTTCATTTTGCAATATTCTTGGTACTTCGCAAGAAATACATGCTCATCTGATCCCACGTTGCAACAGTTTTTCCACCCAAAATTATAACCATTGTAAGGAATTATCTTTCAAGGTGGTAGGAAATAATTTCAATTTCTTCTCACTAGAGGTATAGTCATAAATTCGATAGAGAATGTTGAATTCGAATAGGAATTCATCTGGATCATCTGTAGACTTCCCATGAAAGTGTAGTAATATTGAAGGTGAAATATTTTTCATAGGTTCCTTTCTAGTTGTTTTCCGAATAAGGAAATAAAGTGTGGAAACTATATCCTCATCCTGAAGGTTTCCATTATCGCTATCATTGTCCCCTACTACTTCTTCATGATCATCATGGTGACGTTAATTATTCATGATTACCTCTTCTTATCGTTTTTATCGCTTCTTATGATCTTCAAACTCCTGTCAAAATTGCAACCACTCTTCTTTAGTAACATCCTCCTTGTTGATTCGATAGAACTCCTATGGTACACTTGCCCCCACAAAACTTTCCCTATTCCCTAGAGTCCGCTCCAAAGGGCCACGAGATGGTGTCATAGCTCTTGCCAATATCTCCATAGTTGACACTGATGTCTCTGACCTAGGAGGAACATGGATTATTCTTACAGATAATGGTCCTCGATATAGAGCTCCAGTAGAAAAATCAACCCTGGAAATTAATTCATCAACGAATGTCTTTCTTCCTAATCCTATGCTATAGCCACGACCTCTTCCACCTCCCAAGTTAGTGCTTTAGGGGGTTTTGGGGATTTCTCATTGAGGTATTCTTGTATTCATGCAAGCACATGATCCTCAGGGTAGGAACCCATTTTGTCTGTTGAAGGATGCACAACTCTTCAATGCACCTTATTTCCCCTGCACCCAAAAAATCAGATTTTCTAAAATAAATTGAACCAATCAACTACCAACTATGTCTAACAATTACCTTCATCAGCAATCATGCCAAAATGTTGGTCACTCTATATACTCATTAACTCTCGTAACAAGCAAAGTGATCAATATAATTTGTTAACCTAGGGAAGTCTATTTCTTTCAAAGGTAACTAGAAAAATATAGCATAAACATTTTTAGTAGCTGATGAATAAAATACAAATCATTTAATCCTAATCACTACTCAGTCAACTCAGCTTCATGTAGAAAACCAAATTAAATCATTAATCTAGGAAATGTAAAGGACTTCTGATTCCTACAATATCAATATTGTGGTTTATAATTTAAGAATGAATCAACCTAGAATTACTTTTGAAGAAAGTTAAATAATATTTTACCAAATCATAACAATCACAAACCATCAATCAAAACAACCAATTCATAAAAGCAATGATCTATCTAATTCAACAAATTCTAAGAAAGATGAATGATAATACTACACAGGAGCTGAGTATGTATGTAACTACTAATACTAATTAACACACTTTTCCATAAAGGAAAAAAAATCATCTTACACAGTCGACTGTCACACCACACTTTCATAGCAATCCAAAGGAAAACATAATAATGCAATTTGTTAATGAATGTTGTCACAGCTGTACATGAATGTATCACACTGAAATCCCACACTAAGCAGAAATAATGTAAACTAAAACATCTACAACTACCAACAACTCTGTAAGAAGGCAATCTCTGGCCTTCAAACAGAGATGTTGTGGAAGGATTAACAAAATATACATCAAAACAATATTGAAAATTACTGCTCCTTTTATTAAAAATTATCCAAATACAGTTACAGTCTCCTCTTCAATATTTCTATCAAAATTCCAACCCCCAACTCCAATAGCCTGTCCATACTTACACAGAAAATGAAATAGTTCAGTTACATCAATATCGAGAAGCCATGAGGATCTACTATCTTTAGGCTTCTGAATTAAATAAGAACTGTTACAACTATTATTACATTGCATAAGATCAATTTGCAACAATGAATGAGATTTAAATTCAAACTGTTCATAGGTCAAACCATGTTCTAGCCAACAAGGAGAGATACTTAGACAGTTTTAGCTAGATGCATGGAAGGACATATGATATTCTCTACATCAACATCTTGGACTGGATCATCAAACGAAAACTGACACCAGGCGCTATCCATCTCCAAATACAACGAGCTGTTACACATGGGACACCTAGAGATTCTAAACCTTTCTTATGAACCAATGAAAAATTAGCACAGGTGAAAGATAAATTTCATAATTATGAATAAAATCAAGCATTAATGAAATACGTAAAAATTATTTATACCTTAGGAATTTATGCTTGTTTTCTTGGAAAGGATAAAGATTTAGTTGTAACCTAGGAGAAAAAAACATGAAAAAGGGCTAAACAGAGTAAGGAAAAAAGGGCAATAATGATTTGTACCTTAGGAAATCATGCTTATTTTCTTGGAAAGGATAAAGATTCAGTTGTAACCTATAAGGAGACAAAAACAAGAAAAAGGGCTAAACAAAGTAAGGAAAAAAGGATAATTTCAGCACCCAACAAGTATGATAATTTGATTTTGGTATATGAATTTGGAAGGTTTTAGGACTTGCAAATGTTAAAATTTGTATGATTTCTAAGCGTTATGTTTTAAAAGTTAGTGGTTACAAGTTATATGGGTTGGAGGATATTGGCTAATATAGCTAAGGTTTAGAGGACATAAATGTTATAATTACCAAGGGAAGAGATCCTAACTCATAGGTTGCATGAATAAAGTGCCAACAAAGTGGGGGGGGGGGTCTCATTAGACCACTTTAAAAACCTTGTGGATACATCGTCGACCACCCAACTTGGGGTGTACTGGGAGGGCTTCTCTGGTAGTTCTCACCATCCACATAATGCTAGCGCAACGACATCCCATTTCCCAGCTACAACAAAGGCGACTACAAAAAAAATGGATTTAGAGTCAGATTTAGCGCCATATTTTAGTGTAATTTTTTCTCAATTGTGATGAACAATCCAGTGCTAAAACAGGCGCTATTGTACATTTTCGTAAAACTTCGTCTATTGCATCTTTTGTTTCGTCTTTTTAAACATCCATTTTTGCTTCCTTTGTTGCGCCTATTTTTTTGCGTTTATTTTTACACCTTTTTTGTGCCCAATTTTGCATCTTGTATTCCTTCTTTTTTGTGCCCTTGGTTATGTCCTTGTTTGCACCCAATTTGGCGCCCAGTTTAACATCCAATGTTGCATCTGATGTTGCTCCTAATTTGATGTCAAGTTTGGCACCCAATTTTGTATCTATTTTTATGTCTACGTTTGTATCTAGCTTTACGTCTAGTTTTAATTCTAATTTTTCATCCCATTTTACATATTTTTTTGCGTCCATGTTTGTGCCCAAGATATCATCATATTTCATGTCCTCTTTTGCGTCTAGGTTTGCACCTACTATTCCATCCTGGTTGATGTCTTTTTTTGCATCTAGGTTTGCACCCAGCGTTGCACCTATGTTTGTGTGTAATATTGTGTCATGTTTTACATCCAATATTGCATCTAGTTTTACATCCAATGTTTCAACCCATTTTACACCCAATATTGTATCTCATTTTATGTCTTTCTTTGTGCCAAGTTTTGCTTACAGTTTTGCGCCTAGTCTTGTGCTTGGCTTTACATCGAATGATGCTTCCAATTTTATGCCAACTTTAGCATCCAATTTTATGTCAATTTTAGCGTCCAATTTTGCATCCAACTGAGAATCCACTTTTGCATCTACTATTGCATCTAGTTTTCGGCATCACATCTTCTTTTGCGTCTAGGTTTGCACCTACTATTCCATCTTGGTTGATATCTTTTTTTGCATCTAGGTTTGCACCCAACGTTGCACCTAATGTTGCACCCATGTTTATGTCTAATGTTGTGTCATGTTTTACATCCAATATTGCATCTACTTTTATATCCAATGTTTCATCCCATTTTACATCCAATATTGTATCTCGTTTTAACTCTTTCTTTGTGTCAAGTGTTGCTCACAGTTTTACGTCTAGTGTTGTGCCTGGTTTTACATCAAATGATGTGCCCAATTTTATGCCAACTTTAGCGTCCAACCAAGAATCCACTTTTGCATATACTATTGCATATAGTTTTGGGCCTAATATTGAATATAGTTTTGAGCCTTTAAATGTGTCTAGTTTTTTCATCCAATTTTATGTTTAGTGTGAGGTCCATTTTGTGTCCACATTGTCTTATGTGACATCCACTTTTATATCCACGTTTGCATTTGGCGTGATGTCTACTTTTGCGTCATGTTTTTCATCAAGATTTGCAATTAGTGTTGCATATAATGTTGCATCCATTTTGTGTTTTGTTTTGTATTTACTGTTAATTAAGAATTTAAAATTCAATTATTAATAGTGAAATATAACATTTTTTATTGTTTTTGCATCCATTTTATTAACTTCAATTAAATGTTGAAATATATCAAAATTATCAAATATCATTAAAAATTCAAAATTAAAACATAACATTTTTGAAGAAGTTTACTGAAAATTCTCAACATCCATCCAAAACTAGTAATATCATTGTATATATAATGCTAATTATTCATCAAAAAAACATTGGCAATTTCCAATATAAATAAAGAAACAAGACATTACTAATTATATCACCATCTTCTTTAATCAAATCAACTAAAATTCAAACGTTTGATCAACGTATCAAAACCTTTCATGGATATCACTAGGGTAAAGTAAAAAGAAGTCAAACATATATATGATTTAAATGCCAAACTAAAAAAAAACAAGTTGTATAATATACATAAATCAAAATTATAAATTTATCATAGTTATATATCATCAATGATATATGTAAATATAATCCAAAATGTATCATGTTCTTTAATCAAATCAACTAAAATTCAAATGTTTGATCAACATACCAAAACCTTTCATGGATATCATTATAGTAAAATAAAGCGAAGTCAAATATATATGTGAATTAAATACCACTCTAACAAACAAAATGTTGTATAATCCATATATATAAATATAAAATTCAAAATTATAAATATATCATAGTTATATATGTAAATATAATCCAAAATGTATCATGTTCTTGCATAGCATCAGCCTCTAACTACCACCACCAACATCATCATCAAGATCATGTTCATGATCATCAAAATCGTCATCTTGATTAACCTCGTCGTCATTGTCGCCATCATCATCTTCTTTTTCTTCTATATCCAATGTAGGCTCAACATAATTTGGGTCATTATCTTTAGAGTCATCAATTGTTGTGATCTGGAAAAAAAAATCAATATCAGATGTTAGTATTAATTTCATACCACAATGCATATTTCTCATATATTTTTAATATTACCTCATACCAAATTAAAAATAAGTATAATACAATTGCAATTAATGTGTGTGTATAATATAACTACAAAAAAAAGCAAAAAATAGAACTAAATGACAACTTTATTAAAACGTTTGAAGCTTTATCCAAGATATTGGCATTTCTTTGGCATTCTAGTGTATTGCCTCTCTACTGCAATAAATCATTTGAAAATCTATCCAAGATATTGTAATCCCATTTTTACTGAATCATAAGTGAAATGGCTTCACTGATGAATTTTCAAGTCTTCTAAAAATACATCCTACATTAGATGTCAATGTGTTTATGACATCTAATGTCAATTGAATAGCCTAATGATGATTTACACAGATATGATAAAACTACCACCACTACATGAAAAACAAAGTGAAACATAGAGGCACTCAGACCATATTTCACTCCAAACATATTGAAATGGACCCAACTTATGAAATTCAAATTTCTCACAATTCGTTAAAAAGTTCAATTCATTTCAATAAAAAGCCATCAGACTAACTAGAACTATAACATTGACATGTGTTGCTCCATAAAGACTAGACATTGTAGTAGCTAAGCATGCTAGACTTACAATAGACTATCATTCATAGATATTGACAGCACACCAAACAAAGAGATCAATTCATCCCCTCAAGCTATCCACAGTTCTAGAATGGAACATGTAAATCCCTTAAAAGAAATTTCCAGATCCTGGATTTTGATGCACTTTCTAAGGATCCCTAGGAGAGCACCACTGAGAATATTGTCAAATGGAATCATCTTCACTGATATATTCTCTTCATTCAATTTTTCTTACCTTCTCCATTGGCCAAGATGTGATGAGATTTGGGAATCGATTCAACTCACCACATTCGACATGGCTTCTTCATAATTTATGTCAGTCAATGCATGTGCATTAATTGAAATTGAACATATAAAAAAAACTTGTCCATATTGAAAATGCTTAATTTAAGTAAAGATGTGAAAGAAGAGTTATCAAACCAAATTCCTCTTTTCAACATTTCTAGGTGTGCCCCCTGCCAGAAATATATTGGAGGAAACTAGAAGCCTGTCAAAACAGGGAGAAATGGAAGAGGGTTTAATGACTAGTGAAGACCTAAAAAACTTGAAACTTGCACAAGATCTTGCAAAAGCTTGTTATGAGATATGTATGTGGCTACCATCGTCCTTGCACCTAAAATAACCCATTTCCATACAAATCTTATTTTCAACCGAGCCATCTGCGCAGATAAATTCAGCATCAAAGAAGCCTTAGTAGTTAGTACAGGATATTGGAAGGTGGAAGGTCCTCTTGGCAGTGAGGAGAATTAGCTATTTAGGTCAACATATACAAAAAAAATCTACTAAAAATGAGACCACGTACGCGAAATAATATCAGAGGGTCATAATGATATTCAAGATTTGCTTATAGATCTAATTTTCTGAGAAATTTTGAGTTTGGTAAAGCAAACAATGGACAGATTAATAGGTTCCAGAATTATTTCTTTCAATTGTCTTGTTTCTCAAGGTTATTGATCTCTCTGGCACCTTAATAACAGCATTACAAACTTAACTGGGGTAGTTAAAATATAAATCCTCTGTCTTTTTCTAGAAACAGAATTTCAATTAGGTTCTGAAAAAATTAAAATATAAATCCCATATCTTCTTCTCGAAACAAAATTTCAATTAGGTAAGAACCCACAGATTTAATAAAATGTTGGTTTACCTATAGTAAGAACCCAGAGAGGCTTCCAACTATGACTAATGTTGGTTTACCTATAGTTGTTAGGTGAATTTTCCTGTGCATATTTGCATGATATCAAGCCCACTAGGTGGATCTACCCAAGTGACCAAAACGTATTGTCTTTATATGTCCTCCATAATGTTCATGCTCAATTCCTTGTCATTTTTAATCATCATGTATCATTATTACAATAAGAAAATATTATATTTGGTATATTCATTTATGCACTTTGAGTGCCTTTGTTCTGTGTTTTGTGTGCAACATCAGTTTATGAACCATTCATCTCCTAAAAAAATGTATGCATCTCTCACAATTGCCTCCAAATTGTATGTGCCATCAAAGTCCTACTCTTCTATATGCATCTTGTCAGTTATTGGCAACTTAATAAGCACCATTGATTCATGATTCTTTGCATCAAATTTATCCTCTACCAAGGTCTCCTTCCCTACAACTACATCAAGTTATTCCCCACCATTGGGATCTCTCACCTATTTGTAATAAACATATGTATTGAAGATGGCTATCATATGTTGCTTCTAGGTACTCAATTGTGACCATGAGACTTCTACCTAGATTTTAGAATTATATTTGACAAACTAGAAATATTTAAAATAATAATGATAACAATAGCAATTAGATAAGTCCTAAGAAACTTACCGTTTCCCTTAGCATGGTGCCCAATGTGTGTTCATTGACAAGATCTCAATTTCAACTCCCATGCACAAGATGTAGCTAATGATTAGAGGCATGCAGTTAAGAGTCACGATAGACACAAGTACAGGGTGGTACTAAAGCTAAAACCTTGCAATTATGTCCACAATCCGCTCTGGTGGATAATTCTAGTACATGTACACAAATAGAGTAATATAGTGTTATAGATAAACCTAGTCTTTCTATTATGAACATTAATTTACTCATATAATATTTAATGTTAAACAGATCAATGCTCGGTCAAAATCCATGTAAACCAGAAGGTGCAACAGGGATGTCTTCCATTTCATAGGCTATCTTGGCTATCACATCCAGTTTGGAATCCTAATTTTTAAGTTGGGCATGACCGTCCATCCTTATTTTGCATTCTGTGAAAATGGAACAAGTCTCAATTTTTATTTTGCATTTTATGGAGGGCAGATAAGCACAATTCTCATACACTCAAAGCATTATAACTTAAGCATGGATTAAGTGAAAGCTGTTGGCAGATTATTGGGCACTAATAACAGACCCTGGGTAGCCCACGCCAAGAAGAAATCAACATTTAAGGGCAGTTTAAATGCTGTATAAATGAAATTGAAAAGTGTTGAAGGTAGGTATTGATTGGATGCATTTATGAAGGTGTGTAAATGTAGGCTCCTAGTGGCATTGGGGTGGTTGCCACTTCCACATGGAAAATGCAACCAAGAGATAACCAATTACCATTTGTAATTTTCTTAACTCTGAAAGATTACATTGTAGAGAACAGTCTACCCTTTTCATTAGAATGATAATGAATTGATTCCAATGTTCAAAGCTTGGAATATATCTGACAAGTTACCATAAAAACAATCAACATACCATGAGAGATAGAAGGTTAGATTTAAGGCTATGAACTTAGAGTAGTAAGAAATATATCTCAGTTATCAAGTGTGAAGAGTAGAAACATAATATACTCAACCCTAAACATAGTCAAACACCCTCAAAAGACCTCAGCATACTTAACACCGATGCTGACCTGTAATTTGGGGCCTAACACAACCACAGCTCAGTTTGAGGTGAGCTACAAACAAGTCATGGTGAGAGAGGTAAGGTACATTTACAACCCACATAGGATGTTTCTTACACAGTCACTAGGATATACCGTCACAACCCACTAGGTTGGGTCTTACAGAATCACAATCCATTGGGTTTAGCAATGTCAAGCTAATAGACAAGAACAACCTAGCCTTGTTAGGAATAGTTAACCACAATACACGCCCCAGTTAAAAGTGATATTATTACAATCACAACTTTCCTACAATATCTTCAACACACTCATGGCCTGCTAGAATACTATTACAATCATGGCCTACTATGAGAGGGCTATTACAGTCATAGCCTATTGGGAGAGGACTTATTATAGTCATGACCTATCCACATGGTTTCCAACAAAGTCATGGCCATCCCTGGAGGGATCCAAAACAATCAGGGTATGCTAAGAGGGGCTAATACTATCACACCCAACTCACAATGGTTTCGAATCAGTCACGACAAGCTAGGGGGACACTAAACAATTTACAGGTTAGTTGATTGAGATCATGGCTCAGCAAGAGGGACAATGCATAGTTCACAGGTTAGCTGATTGAAGTCATGGATCAAGAAGAAGGACACTAAAAGTCCACAGGTTAACTACAACAAGTCATGACCCAGTACAGTTCACAGTCACAGCAGAAAAGGAAACAACCCTTAAACTCGTATTTGATAACCCAGGGAAGAAACAACGAAACCCTAGCAGCATATTCCTTGACCCAAAACATAAATATCAGAGCCGAGGTTTAGCTTCTTGAATAATGTACAAAGAAGGATAAGTCTTGATTTTATAACTTGAAAAAATATCTAGAAAGGTCCTTCTTCAACCCTAGCTTTTAGGGTGGTTACAAATAAAACATAAAATATAAAATTAGGTTGACATATAGTAAAAAGATAAAGGACCACAAATTCACCTCACCTATTTCATATATGCATTTATGCACTTTGAGTGCCTTGATTCTATGTTTTGTGTGCAACATCAGCTTATGAACCATTCCGCTTAGAACAAAAATGTGTGCATCTCTCACAATTGCCTCCAAAGATATGGCGTTTATTTAGATGAAATATGTTGCGACAACTGTGGTTTCTATGTTCAGATTGCATCGCCTGGTTGAATATTCGGCTATGGGAAATCCAAATCTCATTCATAGCTTGACTATCTGCATGAAGGGTGGTTTTTACATGCTGCTTGAAAAGAAGAAGGCTGATTGATAGCCCTAGTATCCCCATCATAACTTTGTTCGATTCAGTCTTTTTCACTTATAAAAATACATTTACAAAATAAAGGAGATCCAAATACCATCAATTATACTTTAATATTTTAACTCACATTTATTATTATCCTTGGAAAAATTAAAATATAAATCCCCTATCTTCTTCTTGAAACAAAATTTCAAATAGGTAAGAATCCACAGATTTAATAAAATGTTGGTTTACCTATAGTAAGAACCCAGAGAGGCTTCCAACTGTGACTAATGTTGGTTTACCTATAGTTATTTAGGTTAACATATACAAAAAAAATCTACTAAAAATGACACTAGGGATGTAAAAGAATATCAGAGGGTCATAATGATATTCAAGATTTGCCTATAGATCTAATTTTTTGAGAAATTTTGAGTTTGGTAATAGCAAACAGTGGACAGATTAATAGGTTCTAGAATTATTTCTTTCAACTGTCATGTTTCTCAAGGTTACACCTTAATAATAGCATTACCAACTTAACTGGGATAGTTAAAATATAAATCCTCTATCTTTTTCTGGAAACATAATTTCAATTAGGTTCTGAAAAAATTAAAATATAAATCCCCTATCTTCTTCTTGAAACAAACTTTCAATTAGGTAAGAACCCTCAGACCAGATTTCATGCCAAACATATTGAAATGGACCCAACTTATGAAATTCAAATTTCTCACAATTCGTTCAAAAGTTCAATTCATTTCAATAAAAAGCCATCAGACTAACTAGACCTATAACATTGACATGTGTTGCTCCATAAAGACTAGACATTGTAGTAGCTAAGCATTCTAGACTTACAATAGACTATCATTCATAGATATTGATAGCACACCAAATGAAGAGATCAATCCATCCCCTCAAGCTAGCCACAGTTCTAGAATGGAACATGTAAATCCTTTAAAAGAAATTTCCAGATTCTGGATTTTGATGCAATTTCTAAGGCTGCCTAGGAGAGGACCAATGAGCATATTGTCAAATGGAATCATCTTCACCGATATATTCTCTTAATTAAAATTTTATTACCTTCTCCATTGGCCAAGACATGATGAGAATTGGGAATCGATTCAATTCACCACATTTGACATGGCTTCTTCATAATTTATGTTAGTTAATGCATGTGCATTAATTGAAATTGAACATATAAAAAAAACTTGTCCAGATTGAAAATGCTTAATTTAAGTAAAGATGTGAAAGATGAGTTATCAAAAAAAAATCCTCTTCTCCACATTTGTAGGTGTGCCCCCCGCGAGAGATATATTGGAGGAAAGTAGAAGCCTGTAAAAACAGGGAGAAATGGAAGAGGGTTTAATGACTAGTGAAGACCTAAAAATATTGAAACTTGCATAAGATCTTGCAAAAGATTGTTATGAGATATGTATGTGGCTACCATCGGCCTTGTACCTAAAATAACCCATTTCCATAAAAATCTTATTTTCAGCCGAGCCATCTGTGCAAATAAATTCAGCATCAAAGAAGCCTTAATAGTTACTACACGATATTGGAAGGTGGTAGGTCCTCTTGATAGTGAGGAGAATTAGTTATTTAGGTTAACACATACAAAAAAATCTACTAAAAATGAGACCAGGAATGCAAAAGAATATCAAAGGGTCATAAAGATATTCAAGATTTGCCTATAGATCTAATTTTCCGAGAAATTTTGAGTTTGGTAATAGCAAACAGTGGACAGATTAATAGGTTCCAGAATTATTTCTTTCAACTATCATGTTACTCAAGGTTATTGATCTCTCTAGCACCTTAATAACAACATTACCAACTTAACTGGGGTAATTAAAATATAAATCCTCTGTCTTTTTCTGGAAATAGAATTTCAATTAGGTTCTGAAAAAATTAAAATATAAATCCCCTATCTTCTTCTTGAAACAAAATTTCAATTAGGTAAGAACCCACATATTTAAAAAATTGGTGGTTTACCTATAGTAAGAACCCAGATAGGCTTCCAACTGTGACTAATGTTGGTTTAACTATAGTTGTTAGGTGAATTTCCTGTGCATATTTGTGTGATATCAAGCCCACTAGGTGGATCTACCCAAGTGGCCAAAACATATTGTCTTTATATGTCCTCCATAATGTTCATTCTCGATTCCTTGTCATTTTTAATCATCATGTATCATTATTACAATAAGAAAATATTATATTTCGTATATGCATTTATGCACTTTGAGTGCCTTCATTCTGTGTTTTGTGTGCAACATTAGTTTATGAACCATTCATCTCATAAAAAAATGTATGCATCTCTCACAATTGCCTCCAAATTCTATGTACCATCAAAGTCCTACTCTTCTATATGCATCTTGTCAGTTATTGGCAACTTAATAAGCACCATTGATTCACAATTCATTGCATCAAATTTATCCTCTACCAAGGTCTCCTTCCCTACAACTACATCAAGTTATTCCCCACCATTGGGCTCTCTCACCTATTTGTAATAAACATATGTATTGAATATGGATATCATATGTTGCTTCTAGGTACTCCATTGCGACCATGAGACTTCTGCCTATATTTTAGAATTATATTTGACAAACTAGAAATATTTAAAATAATAATGATAACAATAGCAATCAGATAAGTCATAAGAAACTTACCATTTCCCTTAGCATGGTGCCCAATGTGTGTTCATTGTCAAGATCTCAAGTTCAACTCCTATGCACAAGATGTAGCTAGTGACTAGAGGCATGTAGTTAAGAGTCATGATAGACACATGCCCAGGGTGGTACTAATGCTAAAACCCTTGTAATTATATCCACAAGCTGCTCTGGTGGATAATTATAGTACATGTACACAAATAGAGTAATATAGTGTTATAGATAAACCTAGTCTTTCTGTTATGAACATTAATTTATTCATATAATATTTAATGTTAAATAGATCAATGCTCGGTCAAAATCCATGTAAACCAGAAGGTACAGCAGGGATGTCCTCCATTTCACAGGCTATCTTGGCTATCACATCCAGTTTGGAATACTAATTTTTAAGTTAGGCAAGACCATCCATCCTTATTTTGCATTCTGTGAAAATGGAACAATTCTCAATTTTTATTTTGCATTTTATGTAGGGTAGATAAGCACAATTCTCATACACTCAAAGCATTATAACTTACGCATGGATTAACTGAAAGCTGTTGGCAGATTATTGGGCACTGATAACAGACCCTGGGTAGCCCATGGAAAGAAGAAATCAACATTTAAGGGCAGTTAAAATGCTGTAAAAATGAAATTGAAAAGCGTTGAAGGTAGGTATTGATTGGACGCATTTATGAAGGTGTGTAAATGTAGGATCCTAGTGGCGTTGGGGTGGTTGCCACTTCCACATGGAAAATGTAACCAAGAGATAACCAATTACCATATGTAATTTTCTTAACTATGAAATATTACATTGTAGAGAACAATCTACCCTTTTCATTAGAATGATAATGAATTGATTCCAATGTTCAAAGCTTGGAATATATCTGACAAGTTACCATATAAACAATCAACATACCTTGAGAGATAGAAGGTTAGATTTAAGGCTATGAACTTACAGTAGTAAGAAATATATCTCAGTTATCAAGTGTGAAGATTAGAAATAGAAGATACTCAACCCTAAACACAGTCAAACACCCTCAAAAGACCTCAGTATACTTAACACCAATGCTGACCTATCATTTGGGGCTTAACACAACCACAACTCAGCTTGAGGTGAGCTGCAAACAAGTCATGGTCAGAGAGGTAAGGTACATTCACAACCCACTTAGGATGTTTCTTACACAGTCACTAGGATACACAGTCACAACCCACTAGGTTGGGTCTTACACAATCACAATCCACTGGGTTTAGCAATGTTAAGCTAATAGACAAGAACAACCCAGCCTAGTTAGGAATAGTTAACCACAATCCACACCTTGGTTAGAAGTAATATTGTTATAGTCATGACTTTCCTACAGGATCTTCAACACACTCACAGCCTGCTAGAATACTATTACAGTCATGGCCTGCTATGAGATGGCTATTACAGTCACAACCTGTTGGGTGAGGACTTATTATAGTCATGACCTGTCCATAGGGTTTCCAACAAAGTCATGGACATCCCTATAGGGCTCCAAAACAATAAGGGTATGCTAAAAGGGGCCAATACTGTCACACTTAGCTCACAATGGTTTCAAATCAGTCATGACCAGCCAGGAGGACACTACACAGTTCACAGGTTAGCTGATTGAGATCATGGCTCAGCAAGAGGGACACTACACAGTTCACAGGTTAGCTAGTTGAAATCATGGCTCAGCAAGAAGGACACTAATAGTCCATGGTTTAACTACAAGAAGTCACGACCCAGTATAGTTCATAGTTCAGCAGAGAAGGAAACAACCCTTAAACTCATATTTGATAACCCAGGGAAGAAGCAACGAAACCGAAGCAGCATATTCCTCAACCCAAAACATAAAGATCAGAGCTGAGGTTTAGCTTCTTGGATAATGTATAAAGAAGAATAAGTCTTGATTTTATAAATTGAAAAAATATCTAGAAAGGTCCTTCTTCAACACTAGCTTTTATGGTAGTTACAAATAAAACATAAAATATAAAATTAGGTTGACATAAAGTAAAAAGATAAAGGACCACAAATTCACCTCACCTATTTCATATATACATTTATGCACATTGAGTGCCTTGATTCTGTGTTTTGTGTGCAACATCAACTTATGAACCATTCATCTCATAACAAAAATGTGTGCATCTCCCACAATTGCCTCCAAAGATATGGCATTTATTCAGATGAAATATGTTGTGGCAACTGTGGTTTCTATGTTCAAATTACAGCACCTAGTTGAATATTCGGCTATGGGAAATCCAAAGCTAATTCATATCTTGACTACACGCATGAAGGGTGGTTTTCACATTCTGCTTGAAAAGAAGAAGACTGATTGATAGCCCTAGTATCCCCATCATAACTTCGTTCGGTTCAGTATTTTTCACTTATAAAAATACATTTACAAAATAAAGGAGATCCAAATACCATCAATTATACTTTAAGCTTTTAACTCACATTTATTACTATCCTTGAAAAAAGTAAAATATAAATCCTCTGTCTTTTTCTGGAAATAGAATTTCAATTAGGTTTTGAAAAAAATAAAATATAAATCCCCTGTCTTCTTCTTGAAACAAAATTTCAATCAGGTAAGAACCCACAGATTTAATAAAATGTTGGTTTACCTATAGTAAGAACCCAGAGAGGCTTCCAACTGTGACTAATGTTGGTTTACCTATAGTTATTTAGGTTAACATATACAAAAAAAATCTACTAAAAAGGAGACCAGGGATGCAAAAGAATATTAGAGGGTCATAATGATATTCAAGATTTTCCTATAGATCCAATTTTCTAAGAAATTTTGAGTTTGGTAATAGCAAACAGTGGACACATTAATAGGTTCCAGAATGATTTCTTTCAACTGTCATGTTTCTCAAGGTTATTGATCTCTCTGGCACCTTAATAACAACATTACCAACTTAACTGGGGTAATTAACATATAAATCCTCTGTCTTTTTCTGGAAACATAATTTCAATTAGGTTCTGAAAAAATTAAAATATAAATTCACTATCTTCTTCTTGAAACAAGATTTCAATTATGTAAGAACCCTTAGACCAGATTTCACGCCAAACATATTGAAATGGACCCAACTTATGAAATTCAAATTTTCTCACAATTCGTT
This sequence comes from Pseudotsuga menziesii, assembly GCA_001517045.1. NCBI lineage: Eukaryota > Viridiplantae > Streptophyta > Pinopsida > Pinales > Pinaceae > Pseudotsuga > Pseudotsuga menziesii. The sequence goes on from LPNX010111727.1 coordinate 28,261, forward strand.
CAAAAGTTCAATTCATTTCAATCAAAATCCATCAAACTAACTAGACCTATAACATTGACATGTGTTTCTCCATAAAGACTAGACATTGTAGTAGCTAAGCATGCTAGACTTACAATAGACTATCATTCATAGATATTGACATCACACCAAATGAAGAGATCAATCCATCCCCTTAAGCTAGCCACAGTTCTGGAATGGAACATGTAAATCCCTTAAAAGAAATTTCCAGATCCTGGATTTTAATGCACTTTCTAAGGCTCCCTAGGAGAGGACCACTGAGCATATTGTCAAATGGCATCATCTTCACTGATATATTCTCTTAATTTAATTTTTCTTACCTTCTCCATTGGCCTAGACGTGATGAGAATTGGGAATCGATTCAACTCACCACATTCGACATGGATTCTTCATAATTTATCTCAGTCAATGCATGTGCATTAATTGAAATTGAACATATAAAAAAACTTTTCCATATTCAAAATTCTTAATTTAAGTAAAGATGTGAAAAATGAGTTATCAAACCAAATTCCTCTTCTCAACATTTCTAGGTGTGCCCCCTTCCAGAAATATATTGGAGGAAAATAGAAGCCTGTCAAAACAGGGAGAAATGGAAGAGGGTTTAATGACTAGTGAAGACCTAAAAAACTTGAAACTTGCATAAGATCTTGCAAAATATTGTTATTAGATATGTATGTGGCTACCATCGGCCTTGCACCTAAAATAACCCATTTCCATACAAATCTTATTTTCAGCCGAGCCATCTGCGCAAATAAATTCAACATCAAAGAAGCCTTAGTAGTTAGTACACGATATTGGAAGGTAGCATGTCCTCTTGGCAGTGAGGAGAATTAATTATTTACATTAACATATAGAAAAAAATCTACTAAAAATGAGACCAGGGATGTGAAAGAATATCAGAGGTTCATAATGATATTCAAGATTTGCCTATAGATCTAATTTTCCGAGAAATTTTGAGTTTGGTAATAGCAAATAGTGGACAGATTAATAGGTTCCAGAATTATTTCTTTCAACTGTCATGTTTCTCAAGGTTATTGATCTCTCCGGCACCTTAATAACAACATTACCAACTTAACTGGGGTAATTAAAATATAAATCCTTTGTCTTTTTCTGGAAATAGAATTTCAATTAGGTTCTGAAAAAATTAAAATATAAATCCCCTATCTTCTTCTTGAAACAAAATTTCAATTAGGTAAGAACCCACAGATTTAATAAAATGTTGGTTTAGCTATAGTAAGAACCTAGAGAGGCTTCCAACTGTGACTAATGTTAGTTTACCTATAGTTGTTAGGTGAATTTTCCTGTGCATATTTGCATGATATCAAGCCCAATAGGTGGATCTACCCAAGTGACCAAAACGTATTGTCTTTATATGTCCTCCATAATGTTCATGCTCAATTCCTTGTCATTTTTAATCATCATGTATCATTATTACAATAAGAAAATATTATATTTCGTATATGCATATATGCACTTTGAGTGCCTTCATTCTGTGTTTTGTGTGCAACATTAGTTTATGAACCATTCATCTCATAAAAAATGTATGCATCTCTCACAATTGCCTCCAAATTATATGTTCCATCAAAGTCCTACTCTTCTATATACATCTTGTCAGTTATTGGCAACTTAATAAGCACCATTGATTCATGATTCTTTGCATCAAATTTATCCTCTACCAAGGTCTCCTTCCCTACATCTACATCAAGTTATTCCCCACCATTGGGCTCTCTCACCTATTTGTAATAAACATATGTATTGAAGATGGAAATCATATGTTGCTTCTAGGTACTCAATTGCAACCATGAGACTTCTGCCTATATTTTAGAATTATATTTGACAAACTAGAAATATTTAAAATAATAATGATAACAATAGCAATCAGATAAGTCATAAGAAACTTACCATTTCCCTTAGCATGGTGCCCAATGCGTGTTCATTAACAAGATCTCAAGTTCAACTCCTATGCACAAGATGTAGCTAGTGATTAGAGGCATGTAGTTAAGAGTCACGATAGACACAGGTCCAGGGTGGTACTAAAGCTAAAACCCTTGCAATTATGTCCACAAGCCACTCTGGAGGATAATTCTAGTACATGTACACAAATAGAGTAATGTAGTTTTATAGGTAAACCTAGTCTTTCTCTTATGAACATTAATTTATTCATATAATATTTAATGTTAAATAGATCAATGATCGGTCAAAATCCATGTAAACCAGAAGGTGCAGCAGGGATGTCCTCCATTTCACAGGCTATCCTGGCTATGACATCCATTTTGGAATCCTAAGTTTTAAGTTGGGCATGACTGTCCATCCTTATTTTGCATTCTGTGAAAATGGAACAATTCTCAATTTTTATTTTGCATTTTATGGAGGGAAGATAAGCGCAATTCTCATACACTCAAAGCATTATAACATATGCATGGACTAACTAAAAGATGTTGGTATATTATTGGGCACTTATAACAGACCCTGGGTAGCCCACGCCATGAAGAAATCAACATTTAAGGGCAGTTTAAATGCTGTATAAATTAAATTGAAAAGCATTGAAGGTAGGTATTGATTGGATGCATTTATGAAGGTGTGTAAATGTAGGCTCCTAGTGGCATTGGGGTGGTTTCCACTTGCACATGGAAAGTGCAACCAAGAGATAACCAATTACCATATGTAATTTTCTTAACTCTAAGAGATTACATTGTAGAGAACAGTCTACCCTTTTCATTAGAATGATAATGAATTGATTCCAATGTTAAAAGCTTGGAATATATCTGACAACTTACCATAGAAACAATCAACATAGCTTGAGAGATAGAAGGTTAGATTTAAGGCTATGAACTTACAATAGTAAGAAAGATATCTTAGTTATCAAGTGAGAAGAGTAGCAATAGAAGATAATCAACCCTAAACACAGTCAAACACCCTCAAAATACCTCAGTATACTTAACACCAATGCTGACCTGTCATTTGGGGCTTAACACAACCACAACTCAGTTTGAGGTGAGCTGGAAACAAGTCATGGTCAGAGAGGTAAGGTACATTCACAACCCACTTAGGATGTTTCTTACATAGTCACTAGGATACACAGTCACAACCCAATACGTTGGGTCTTACACAATCACAATCCACTGGGTTTAGCAATGTCAAGCTAATAGACAAGAACAACCCAGCCTATTTAGGAATAGTTAACCACAATCCATGCCCCAGTTAGAAGTAATATTATTACAGTCACAACTTTCCTACAAGATCTTCAACACACTCACAACCTACTAGAATACTATTACAGTCATGGCCTGCTATGAGAGGGCTATTATAGTCACAACCTGTTGGGAGAGGACTTATTATAGTCATGACCTGTCCACAGGGTTTCCAGCAAAGTCATGGCCATCCCTAGAGGATTCCAAAACAATGAGGGTATGCTAAGAGGGGCCAATACTGTCACACCCAGCTCACAATGGTTTTAAATCATTCATGACCATCCAGGAGGACACTACACAGTTCACAGTTTAGCTGATTGAGATCATGGCTCAGCAAGAGGGGTGACTACACAATTCATAGGTTAGCTGATTGAAATCATGCCTCAGTAAGAAGGACATTAATAGTCCATGGGTTAACTGCAAGAAGTCATGACCCAATACAGTTCACAGTTCAACAGAGAAGGAAACAGCCCTTAAACTCATATTTGATAACCCAGGGAAGAAGCAACGAAACCCTATCAGCATATTCCCTGACCCCAAACATAAATATCAGAGCTGAGGTTTAGCTTCTTGGATAATGTAAAAAGAAGGATAATTCTTGATTTTATAACTTGAAAAAATATCTAGAAAGGTCCTTCTTCAACCCTAGCTTTTAGGGTGGTTACAAATAAAACATAAAATATAAAATTAGGTTGACATAAAGTAAAAATATAAAGGACCACAAATTCACCTCACCTATTTCATATATGCACTTTGAGTGCCTTGATTCTATGTTTTGTGTGCAACATCAGCTTATGAACCATTCAGATCATAACAAAAATGTGTGCATCTCTCACAATTGCCTCCAAAGATATGGCATTTATTCAAATGAAATATGTTGCGGCAACTGTGGTTTCTATGTTCAGATTGCAGCGCCTGGTTGAATATTCGGGTATGGGAAATCCAAAGCTCATTCAAAGCTTGAATACACACATGAAGGGTGGTTTTTACATTCTGCTTGAAAAGAAGAAGGCTGATTGATAGCCCTAGTATCCCCATCATAACTTCGTTCGGTTTAGTCTTTTTCACTTATAAAAATACATTTACAAAATAAAGGAGATCCAAATACCATCAATTTTACTTTAAGATTTTAACTCACATTTAATATTATCCTTGAAAAAATTAAAATATAAATCCTCTGTCTTTTTCTGGAAACAGAATTTCAATTAGGTTTTGAAAAAATTAAAATATAAATCCCCTATCTTCTTCTTGAAACAAAATTTCAATTAGGTAAGAACCCACAGATTTAATAAAATGTTGGTTTACCTATAGTAAGAATCTAGAGAGGCTTCCAACTGTGACTAATGTTGGTTTACCTATAGTTATTTAGGTTAACTTACACAAAAAAAATATACTAAAAATGAGACCAGGGATGCAAAAGAATATCAGAGGGTCATAATGATATACAAGATTTGCCTATAGATCTAATTTTCTGAGAAATTTTGAGTTTGGTAATAGCAAACAGTGGACAGATTAATAGGTTTCAAAATTATTTCTTTCGACTGTCATGTTTCTCAAGGTTATTGATCTCTATAGCACCTTAATAACAACATTACCAACTTAACTGGGGTAATTAAAATATAAATCCTATGTCTTTTTCTGGAAACAAAATTTCAATTAGGTAAGAACCCTCAGACCAAATTTCACGCCAAACATATTGAAATGGACCCAACTTATGAAATTTAAATTTCTCACAATTCGTTCAAAAGTTCAATTCATTTCAATCAAAATCCATCAGACTAACTAGACCTATAACATTGACATGTGTTGCTCCATAAAGACTAGACATTGTAGTAGCTAAGCATGCTAGACTTACAATAGACTATCATTCATAGATATTGACAGCACACCAAATGAAGAGATCAATCCATCCCCTCAAGCTAGCCACAGTTCTAGAATGGAATATGTAAATCCCTTAAAAGAAATTTCCAGATCTTGGATTTTGATGCACTTTCTAAGGCTCCTTAGGAGAGGACCACTGAGAATATTGTCAAATGGCATCATCTTCACTGACTCTATTCTCTTAATTCATTTTTTCTTACCTTCTCTATTGGTCAAGATGTGATGACAATTGGGAATCGATTCAACTCACCACATTCGACATGGCTTCTTCATAATTTATGCCAGTCAATGCATGTGCATTAATTGAAATTGAACATAGAAAAAAAACTTGTCCATATTGAAAATGATTAATTTAAGTAAAGATGTGAAAGATGAGTTATCAAACCAAATTCCTTTTCTCAACATTTCTAGGTGTGCCCCCTACTAGAAATATATTGGAGGAAAGTAGAAGCCTGTCAAAACAGGGAGAAATGGAAGAGGGCTTAATGACTAGTGAAGACCTAAAAAACTTGAAACTTGCATAAGATCTTGCAAAAGGTTGTTATGAGATATGTATGTGGCTACCATCGGCCTTGCACCTAAAATAACCCATTTCCATACAAATCTTATTTTCAACCGAGCCATCTGCGCAAATAAATTCAGCATCAAATAAGCCTTAGTAGTTAGTACCACATATGACGGTGTAGAGGATTTGGGACACACAAATGACAGTATCAATATACCACATATTGGCTATATCATTGGTTATAGAGTTTCTCCTTTACTTCTGTTTTGTTCTCTTGCCTTTGTATAAATTCCTTTTGACGAAAAGAAGAATTTGAGGCCTCCATTTATTTACAGACATACTAGTCGCTTCGATTCTCATGCCCATTGGACAACTTTTCTATTACTAGTGGTTCTGGATTTCAATCTATAAATGAATTTCTTCATCTACCTTTACATGTGATAATTTTCCAATATCCGCTTCACCCAATACATAAAATGGATGGAAAGAGCTATGCACCTTGTTAAATAGCTTCGGCTTTTTGGCTTCTTTGACTATGCTTCATTGTGCTATGATGATTCATTTAATCATTCTGTATTGCAGTTGTGTTGTTCTTTTCATCCCCTTCCCTCGGTGGGGGTAACCACACTAGTTATTTTTATTTTGCTTCAGCTTTCTCTCTCCAGCAATACCTCATAGGTTGGTTCCCCAGGTTGCCTCTGACCCACACACACTACAGAGTAAGTATCATTGCATTTTGAAGTGTTTTTACCATGAGGCCATTACTATTCAACTATAGACCAAACTGAAATGCATGTAAATCATAGTATTTAACTCAAACCCTAAACAATTAACTTAAATGGAGCCACAACAACAATAGTTTATCTTTTATTAGCTAGCATACACATTTTTTATTCACTTCTATAACCAAATCCTTCAAGTTTTTTCATGATTCCATGTAATTATAAGTTTTTTCATTGTTTTGAAAAGTTGTTTTTTATGATAGTTTATTTGGCAGTATACAAGTTTCGTCTATAGATACACATCAAGTACACAATAGCACAACTATTAGCCAACAACTTTGGGTTTTTGGGACATCTTGAAGCTCTAGTATTAGACTTACTATATATTGTTTTTTTATTAACATGCTCTATAATATGGTCGCAACTAATTTTCAATATAAGAAAGATACTATATTCTATTAGAAAAATACATATTCTTTTTCTAGGGTACTTTAATGCTAGAACACAAGGTAAGTAAGTTGTAATCCTAAGAAACATATAAAACTCTAATATTTTTTTTGTTATAAGACCATTTCATTAAATTTGGATTCACTTTAGTCCAAGCCTCTTCGAAGATAGGTCAAATCAATTTTTCCAAAGTGTGATATTGGGGTTTCCAAAGTGAAAAATATAATTCCACATGTGCCAATATCATACTGAAAAATAGAAAAATGGATTTAGAAGTGATAAACCCCATGAAAAAAATCCCCCATACTACCTCTCGATTGCTTCAAGCCATACTACTATTGCTCCTTTAACAATTCTCCATTGTTTGTCAATAAACTAACGATTGAAATTCCTCTTAGTTTATTTTTCTTTCAAGCAAACATTCCAATCCCTCTAATTTACTCCTCATTGTATGATATATTTCAATATTATTACCATTTAATAAAATTTATTATCATTATTGTTTATTATGGGAGCCGGAGGAGGCCATGGACACAAATCAAGACATTTATGAGCAGGAAAGAAGACCTCGTACTATTAAAGCACACCCATGCGAAAGTAGGTGGAAGAGGATATGACAATAGAGTCTACAGATATAATAGAAATTGACCATAATGAACGGGGGGTTATTCATGATGATAATACATGGAAGAATACTTACAATTGTTGTTTTTAGTTGTTCAATATCAATTCAAGTATATAATTGTACAATACAAGAACATTATATAGTCTATGATCCAATCTTGGAAAAAATTAATGCATGTGTTGCTTAGTTTAGGTTGACAATGCAATCAAAGCAAATGAGGAGTTGATGCATTATGTTAGACCAATACAATGATCTATCCTTAGACATGGGCCTCCTACTGTTAAATCGCACAGAAAACAATGGGTGGAAGAAGATATGACAATGGAATCTGCAGATCCAATAGCAAATGAGCACAATGAACAAGAGGTTAGTCATGACAATACTACATGGAATTAATACTTTGAGATGATTGTTGATTGTGGATGTTCTACATGTTGTGAAAAGAAAAAATTCAAAGGTGAAATTGTACAAATACGTTACATAAATGGTTACAATATTTTAACCAATAATTGTTATGATCTAATATTAAATCATGGTTGCATTTAATTATAGGTTGATGTTGATGATACGGCTACTAATGGTCAAGGTCCAACTAGGTCGTTAAGAATTCATTGTGATGATCCAATTCATACTTTAAACCATACTAGGAGAAGAAGAGAAGCATTGAAGAGAGAACTACCACCTGCAAAATTTGAAGAGTTAATGAATTTAACAAGAATTGATGGCATGCCTCATCATGTTCATAGTGAACATGATGACGAAAATGAAATGCATGAAGAAGGATTGAATGAAATGCTCACAAGTTTCTTTGGGGATGGAAATAGTGATGAGGGTGATGATCCTATGCATAACATTAATGATGATATAGAGGGAAATTTCCACCATAAAAAAATTAACGATATTAACATTCATGAATCAATCAAGCAAGCAACAAAGACAGTCGTGTTCAAGTCGGGTGCAAGTAGAACATCAAAGCTTTCATGCACATTAATATTATTGGAAATCAAGTCATTATTTGGTTGGCCAGATAAGAGCTTCACTACTTTGCTAAAGTACGTTGAATTATATTTATAGATTTGCATCGTTAATTGGTTTACACAATTAGTAGATAAGTATTAAATTCAATCAAATTTATTTAAGTGGAATTTAAATGGATATATGTTATATAAACAATGAATTAAATGACATTTCTAACATGTTTCTCTGAAAACAATATTACAGGGCACTAAAGGATAAAATATTCCCCGAAGATAATGTTTTGCCATCAACTGGTAGAGAAGCACGTCAATTGTTGGTTGAGTTGGGGGTAGAATATAAGAAAATTCATGCATGTCAAAATTATTGCATCTTATATAGAGGTGAATATCAAAATAAACAATAATGTCCTGTATGCAAAGAGAAGAGATATCGTACATATGTACAAAGTCCTACTGTTCCAAATAAGGTTTTACGCCACATGCCAATTATACCTAGAATTCAACGAATGTTTCGTTGCAAGTCACTTGCATAATTGATGGAATGGCATGCAAAGAACATGAGTAAAGATGGATTCATGCGAATTCCAGAAGACTGTAAAGCAATGAAACACATAGAGGAAAAATGGCTAGGAAAATTCAAAGATGAACCCCGTAGTATTAGATTTGGACTTGCAATAGATGGAGTGTGCCCATTCTCTTCCATGAGTGCTACTCATACTGTCTGGCCAGTCGGATTGATAGTATACAATATTCCCCCATGGATGAGTATTAGAAAGGAGCACCTTATGCTAACTGTCATTGTTCCAGGAAAATATCAAGTAAAAAAAATGGATGTTTATATTGCGCCTGTTATGGAAAGGCATAAGAATGTATGACATATCACGTCCTCCATCAAATAGGTTCTTCATGTTCTATGGAATACTATGTTGGACAATTCATGATTTCCCGGGACTTGGTGTTTGTTCAAGTAAGAAAAATAATTTTCATATTTGCACATCATAATTTATTTTCAATTCAACTTGCATATAACTATTACATTATTATAATTTTGTTATAAAAACCAGTTATTGGATTGCAGGGCTAAAAACAAAAGGTTATTTTGCATGTCTAAGATGCGTCGAACAATTTGAGGGGCGATATTCTAAATATCTACACAAAGTTATTTATGCAAACAATAGGGTTTTTCTACCACCGGATCATAATTTCAGAAATCGCCTAAAGAATCAATTTGATTGAAAAATTGAAAATAGACCTCCTCCCAAGGTTATGAGTCCCGTCGATTGGCTTAAAAAGTATGAAGATGCTGAATTGAGATCATGGAATGAATTTTTTCTTCATGATCATTCAATTGAGGAACCAGAACAAGTTATGGTTGAAATGCCAAAAGGAATGAACAGGAAATCCATATTTTATGATCTCCCTTACTGGAAGGATCTATTAATATCTCATTTACTAGATCCTATGCATATTTTCAAAAATGTCCCTGATTCTATTCTTAGACATATGGTAGGTAAAGATAAATACACCTTATCATCAAGGAGAGATATTGCTCTTTCACGTACATAGAAAACATTTGTGGCCAAATCAAGAAAATGAATCATACACAGAAGCACCATGGATTATAAAAAAGAAAGAACTGGATCAACTAAAAAGTGTGATACGTTCAATAAGAACACCCACTAGCTATGGCTCATCATTGAATAAAGCTTTTACAGTAGATGGACATGTCACAGGATTTAAAACACATGATTACCATAATTTTATGAAGGTATTTGAATCAATTAATTATTATTGTTATCACTTACTTTTTTTATAATTATGATAAATCGATATTAATGAACTCTGGTAAATGGGTTTGATAGCATATCATGCCATTGGCAATTAGAGGGGATTCATGTCTTACAGTTGACTTAAGGATTGCCATAAGTTGATTGTCAGCGTTTTTAAGGTATATTGTGGGTTGATATTTACAAGGTTTATGGTATGAAATGTTACTGTGTATGATGCAATGATATATTATATTTCATTTTAAATGTCATAAATGTTCATACTAATTTTGTGTCATTTATTAGGTGGTTGACCTCTAAAGAGATCCATGTGTGTGAAGTGCCAAAATGGAAGAAGGAAATTGTTGAAATTGTGTGTGAATTTGAGAAGGAGTTCCCTACAAGTTTCAAGGACCTACAAGTACATTTACTTATACACCTAGTCGATGACATTGAAATAGCAGGCATCATTTCAACGAGGTGGATGTTTTTCTTTGAGAGGTACATGAAAACCTTAAAAAGATATGCCTGACAAAAGGCACGTCCAGAGGGTTGCATGGCTGAAGGGTATGTATTGAATGAAGCATTTTTCTTCCTACGTGAATTCCTTGGTAAAGAGTTTGTATCTGGTCCACAATTTTGGGATTAAGAGCATGCATCAGATATTATAGATGGAGAAAAACCTCAAAGTAATGGTGTTCAACAAGAAATTGGTAAGTAAAATCATCATTATTGTGATTATGTTTAGAATCATTTACTATATAGTTTTGTGTTTATCAAAATAAAATAATAACATTTACATTTTGAATTATACATGTTCATTTTTAATAGGTGTCGATGAAAGTGCCATGCTTGACAAGTTCATTCTATACCAGATGGACTGCATGAATAAATGGATTGATTTGTATGATATAAAAAGGGAAGAAGTGTTAGAAGAAAGGAGATAGTTTAAGAGATTGAACCAAAGGAATATCCACTTCCCGCAGATCTTTTTGGTGAATGGGGAAAAGATTGCACTCTACAATGGATTACTGAACAAATTCAAAATCGAATGGACGAAGAAGGTATAGATGCAAACATAACAAAAGATGAGATCAACATTTCTAAAGGATGTGAACGAAAGGTAAAGCATGAAATTATTCAAAAATGTTGCTTGAAATTCTTAAAAAATGTTGCTTGAATATATTCATCAAACTATTAACTATTTAATTATGAATAATCGTATTTATTTGCACTAAAAAAAATGGCCTTTCATAGGTGAAAAAGTATCCCGCAATGTGGGCATATGGTCGTCATTATCGTGTAGAAAGAGTAGATGTAAAGAGATGAACATTTGATTGTGGGGTTATGGTTGATTTCAAGCAATCAAGTCGAGCAAGTTCAAAAGATAAAAACATTGTTGAAGGGAATCTTCAATATGTTGGAAAAATACAAGAAATTATTGAGTTGGATTACCGCTCTTTCAAATGTTGCATTTTTAAATGTAAATGGTATGAAGCATTTGAGAGGATAAGAAGACATGATACCCATAGTGGATTGTTTTCTATAGACTCCTCAAAGTACCTACTAGAGGATAAGGAGCCTTATGTTCTACCAATTCATTGTGAGTAGGTATTCTTTTCCTAAAACATAATATAAATATAAGAAGCATTAGTCATCAATATTTTGATAACTCATTGCCTATTGGGAATATATATGTGTTTAATGATAACAATAAAAATGTAATAACATATGTCTAATATATGGATCTCCTTCATGCACAGGTATTTTTCTATGAAGATATTTTGGATCCAAAATGGATATTTGTCATTCATTATGATCCAATATTAAGACATGTTTTCGAAGATGCTTCAATCGATACTGAGAAAACCAATGATGACCAACCAAATATAGTTGAGGGAGAACAAATTGGCATCCATGATGATGTTCAAGTTGAAGAAGATCTAGTAGAAGAATGTGAAGACGATAATGATGACAATATTCCTTTAGCAATATGGAGAAGCAAGTTCATAGGTGCATCTTCAGAAGATTCTATCATGGAGGAAGATGATATTATGGAGGAAGATAATATGGATGATATCGAAAGCAATGATGAAAATAGATCTGGTGACATTCATGTAACCGATTTGGAAACAAATTTTATTGATACAGAATATGATGAAAGTGAAGATGAGCATGATTACAATACCACTTTAGCAAGATGGTGTAGCAAGAATAATATTAGGTACTTGCAAGAACATATGAACATTGAGAAAGAAACATTGGAAGACCTAGATGTAGATTATAATGTGAATGAAGACTTCTAAATTTACAGTTGGATATGTAATTCATATTTAAATAATAATGGTTTTTATGTCCCATTTTAAAATGCTTCGTTATTATTTCGATCCAATAATCATTCAATTACTATGTTTAGAACTCATAATCTAAATTAATGTGTTGATTCTTGTCTCTATACTCGTTACCTAGTGCAATGTCCTTAAAATGTTTATAAGTTAATATGACTTGGTAGCCAAAAATAACAATAATTAGTTGGATAAAAGTTATTGTGGTTAGTTTCATCTATTGGTTGATAATGGTTAGAAGTGATATGAAGTTATTTGTTGAGAATTAAAAAAGGTTATATATGTATATTTTATAAGTTGTCATATGCATGTACATACAAATATAACTTGTGAAGTTGAAGGAATTGGTTAACGCAAATGTACATAAACTACACTATAGCAAAAACCTTTCATTAGTTTATGTATAAGCTCACCTTTAAAACAAATATGATTCACTTAAACATATATATAATCCATGTAGTATTCATATAGATGTTCAAATGGGATTTCAATTAGACTATGTAATTCACAAGTACCCTCCAAATCAAAATACTCTTGATTAACTATAATAGGAAATGAAAAGTAAGATGCCAAATCGAGGAAACCTCATATTTTGATTTTGTTGTCGCCTTTATTCATCAAATCATATTTTTTCCACTTTAGCTACATCTTTATATAATGTGCCTATTTTTTCACCTAGACATGAATCTAGCACAAGTAGAATTTAAATGTAATTTATTTTGGATGTTAAAGTGGACGCAATTTGTGTCCATTTTAGCATCATCATGATATAGAACACCTAGTTGTGTACCTATACAACCTAGCATAAGGAGAATATAAATGTAATTGATTTGGGGTGCTAAAGTGGACACAAATGTAATTGATTTGATGATAATGACATTCACAATTATGTGATTATATGATAATGATGATGACAATGTTGTTGTTGATGATGACAACGACAATGACAATGATGATGATGATGATGAGATCAATGATGATGAAAACGATCGAAATGATGATGCCAAGTTGACAATGATGTGATTATATGGTGACGATGATGATGATAAAAATGATGACGATGACAATTATGATGACAATGAGAATGACAAGAGAAATGATGATGATGACGATGAGGATGATGATCCTTATAAGAAAGTGTTGGTAGAGGTAAATAAACCCAATTTCACTACAAGCTCCAAGATTAAAATGTGCTCAATCGTAGTTATAATTTATGCATGCTTAATATTGTAACTGTGTCCCAATTGTTATGCATGCTTTAAATGGTAAACATATCCCATATGCTTTAAATGATGACGATGTTGAACTAGATGACAATGACAATGATAATGTTTTTGATGATGACTATGATGGAAATGATGATGATGATCATGATCATTGTCATCTTTTTTATTGTCACCATGATTATCACAATAGTCATAATCATCGGCATAATCATCATTCGTGTCATCATCATCACCATTGTCCTTGACATCATCATCATCACCATTTTCCTTGACATCATCATCATCATGATTATTGTCATTTTCATTAGTTATTTATCATTACCTTTGGCATAAGAAATAACATCTACCCAAAATATGTGATTAGTGGAAAATGGTCTTGGAGGACACATACAATTTATGCATGACAAATAACAACTTATTTTTTAAGATGATCAACATCATCGTTCTCATTGTATTCATCATCATTCTCATTGTCATCATCACCATCACCATCATTCATTTCATTTCCATCATAATAATTGCCAATGTCATCATTGTCATTATCCTCATCAGCATCATTGTCATCATTCTCCTCATTATCAACAACATTATCATCATCATCGTAGACATCCTCAATATCATAATCATTATCCTCATTGTTATCTTCAACATCTGGGTGTAAAATTGGATGCAAAAGTGGATAAAAACATGGATGCAAACATGGATGCAACAAAAGTAGGTGCAAAAGTGGGCGCATAATGGGGTGCACCAAAAATGGATGCAAAAGGTGATGCAAAAGTGGATACAAAAAATGATTCAAACATGGAAGCAAAACATGATGAAAAAAGTGGCGCAAAATTGGATACAAAATTGGATGCGAAAGTGGATGCAGCAAAAGTAAATGCAAAAGTAGTTGTAACACCTAGTGCAAAACCCAATGCAAAAGTGGATGCATAAAGGGATGCAATAACTGATGTAAATTTAGATGCAAAAAAAATGCAAACATGGATGCAAAAGTTGAAGCAAAAGTGGGTGTAAAAGTAGGCGCAAAAATGGGTGTGAATTGGGACGCGACAAAAGTGGATGCAATAGTAGATGCAAAAAAAGACGTAAACATGGATGCAAAATGGGATGCAAAAAGGGATGAAAATGTCGGTGCAAAAGTGGATGAAACAAAATGAGATGCAAAACTAGACTCAAAACAGGATGTAAACTTTGATGCCAAACTTGGCGCATGAAGGGATGCAAAAAAAGAAGCAGAAGTGGATGTAAAAATAGATACAAAAGTGGATGAAAGCAAGGGCGTAAAATTTGAGGCAAACATGGACGTAAAAGGGGGCACAACAAGAGTTAAATGTACAAACTAAGTGTAAAATTAGGTGCAAAACGAGGCTCAAAACCTGTCGAAAAACTTGATGCAAAACTTGGTGCATAACCAAGTGCAAAAACTGGTGCAAATTACGTCGCAATTTGCGCTAGATTTAGAAAAAGGACGCAAAAAATGCCTAAAATAGCACCAACCCGTGAAATTGCACCATTTTGTCCAAAAAATGAAGAAAAATACATTGAAAGATGGTCTA
>LPNX010111727.1:44217-63230 GCA_001517045.1 Pseudotsuga menziesii
TCGTAGATGATGTCCTATTGTTTGGAGAGGGGTCCATCAATAACCTTGAGGCCTTCATAACTCTGATAGACAAGTATAGAAAAGCTACACGAATGGTGGTAAATGTGGATAAATCCAATCTCATTCATAATGATTTCCCTAAAGATATGCTACAAAGGACAAGGGAGATATTGCAATATAAAATTACCCCTGTTGGGGAGGGTTTCAAGTATCTGGGATTTACATTGAAACCAAATTGTTACTCCTATTAATACTGGGTCTGGCTTTTAAAAAATATAGAAAGTAGGATAAACATATAGGAAATTTGGTTCCTGTCTAGAGTAGGAAGGCTAGTTCTTCTAAAAGCAGTCCTTCAAAGTGTTGGAGACATTTACCACCATACACACTCATTTTGGTCAATTTGGCCTAGTTAAACCACTATCCTAAGTTTTATTGACTTAATTTACATCAGAGGATCACTGTATGACATCAGCATGAGGACACCCACTCCTACCTTCAGTCAAGGAGGCTAACTGGAGCACTCTAGGGGTGATATGAGTGTCATAAATGCACTTTATTTCTAATTGACGGTTATAATCAGTTAAACAGAGAAGTGAAGGTGCCTCCCTTCATTAAATTGATTATTTATTGATTATTTAATGAATTGGAGTCAACAGGGGCACCTCCAACCACTTCTAATGGTTAGTTACACTTCAGTTAACCTCATCGGGGTTCATTGGAGTCATTGATACGCTACCACTTACTTTTAGTTAGAATCAATCATTTATTGCACTCCAACTTCAGTTAGGGCTCAGTTGAGTCAATTAGGGTTTTGATCAGTGGTTAACTTGAGTGTTTACTGTGTTACATTCAGTTAAGCTAGACTCACTCATTCAATTCGAATGACCTCCTTGGGAATTTGAATTGTCTTGGCATTCATGAATCTGGCATGATCATTGTATTGTATCATCATTCTTTCATTTGATTATACAGAGCTTCTACTCCCATTACAACACCATTTTTCCAATTTTATGCATATTTTTCTGAATTCTTTGTGAGACTGAGTTTTCAGTTCCTAGACCACTGTGACAAATTAATATGGTATCAGAGATCACAGTAGGACAAATCTCAGATCTCTCAAAAACAAGGTTTTTGACAGATCTTGCATGAAAAATTGAGCAAAGCTCAAAAATTCCAGCACTGCACCAGAAGCTAAGGATTACCACTTAATACCCCAAGTAAGGAAATTGTTGGTCAAGCTTGCTTGATCAACTATGCTGGGTGTGATGAAAGCCTAAAATGTGCAAGCTGTCTGACCTTATGGTGCCCCTTTTGTTGTGATTTGCAGGTTTTTAATAGGTGAAAGCATTCGCTCCAGTAGTTTTAGATGGCTTCTTCCATAGAAATCTTGACTCCGTTCAATTTAAACTAATGGAAAGGAGACATGGAGATTCAGCTACGTGCTAGAGGAATCTATAGAGTCACTATGGAAACTGAAGAATATCCTGCTTCTGTGACAAACAAAGCTAGATTCTTGAACAAGAAAGATGAAGCATTCAGATTCTTGTGCCTCTCTGTTTCGGGATCTTCTTTTCCATCTCTCGGGATTGAAGACTCCAAAGGAAATCTGGGACAAATTGGAAACCCTGTATGGAAAGTAGGATTATTTGAGAGTATACCAGCTTGAGAATGAGTTGATGTCTCTCCAGCCTTCCAATTTCGAGACCTTGAATGAATTTTTCACAAAGTTCAAGCACATTGTCTTACTATTGAAGCAATGTAAAGCGGAGAAGGAGGATGACCAGGTCATCCTCTCCATACTTTCCAAAATTGGAGCTGATTATTCATTTTTTGTCTCTACATTCTGTGCGGGGAAGCTCACAACCCCTGGATGGAAGATTCCTTCACTCAATGCCTTCATTGAGTACCTAACAAGTGAACATGATAAGCTTGTCTAGATGGGGATCATCAGATCTTCCCGTGATCAAGCCCTCCATGTCTCAGGGCCCAAATATCTGAAGGGTAAAGGAAAGTAGTAGAAGAACCAAAAAACTAAATTTGAAGCTCCCAAGGTTAAAGTTGAAAACCAGTAGCATGAAGAGTCTTTCGGCTCAAAGAAGAACAAAGGAAAAGGGCATCATGGAAATGAGAAAGTCAACTATTCATACTGCGGGAAGGGATTCCACCATGAACATGCCTGCATGAAGAAGAAACTTGATGAAGCTACTCTCCTTGAGATAAATCACATCAATCTTCTAGAAATATTTCGGAGGAGAGATCAACAAGATCGGGAACCATAGCATGAAAGAGGTCATGCCCTCATGGAATGCACTTCAAATTCCAAAGCACTCTTGATATATTCTGGAGCTTTGAACGACATGATGGCTGAAAGAGACTCCTTCTCATCTTTGGAGATTGGAAAATCCATCCCCATCCACATGGGAGATGACTCCACCATCATTTCAGAAGGACAAGGTACTGTTGATCTTAATAATGGTTATTTTTCAAATGTTTTGTATGTACCATCTCTGGAATCAAACCTCTTGAGTGTTTATCAAATGACACATACGGGAGTTCCCAAGAGAGTATCCTTCAGCCCGAATGATGTAGAGATCATGGAAGTTGCATCCGGGAAACTTGTTGCAAAAGGCCTTGCAAACCATCATGCAAAAGCCTATGAGTTTTCCCATTTTGTGGCAGATGCAAAGCCCACCGCACTGCTGAATCATGGAAATGAAGTTAGTAGACTGTGGCATGAGAGTTTTGGCCATCTCAACTTCAAATACTTGTAGCAATTATAGAAAAATTCCATGGTTGAAGGCCTCCTGGTCATTAAGGCAACCACTGGAATTTGCAAGGGCTGTGTTGTTGGAAAGCACCCTGAGCACAAGTTCAATCGGGGAAGGCAAGCCAAGCTACATGCATCTTGGGACTGATACATTTTTATATCAGCAGTCCCATGCCTATCACATCTATGAATGGATCAAGGCATCTTCTGAATTTTATTGATGATTTTTCCAGGTACACATGGGTCTTCTTTATCAAAAAGAAGTTTGAAGTCTGTGAAAAATTCACTGAACTGAAGGCCTTGATCGAGAATGCATCTGGCCAAAAGATCAAGATCTTGAGATTTGATAATGGCAGGGAGTATGTCAGTAATGAGTTGCTGCACATATGCTCCCAAAGTGGTATTCAGGTCTAGTATTCAATTCCCTACACTCCCTAGTAGAATGGTGTAGCAGAGAGGAAGAATTGGTCTCTCAAGGAGATGACCACCTGTATGTTGGAATCAAATAAGTTGGCTGCAAATTTGTGGGCTGAAGCCATGCATGCTATAGCATATATTCAAAATAGAGTGCATGTCATAACCCCAAAATTTCCCAAAAATTTAAAATTTTTAAGATAACATAAAATGTCTAAATACGCAGTTTACTAACGGCTAGCGGTTAGCGGAAAATGAAACAGTTTAACAATTAGTATTAATTAGTTTCATAATACAATAACTAATACAACTTTCATTTTCATAAGGTATATAAGAATGACCTGCATTCAGATTTCTTTTAGCTTTACTAATAATTTTACTTTTTGGCAAGTAGGTGAAATCTATCTTGGAAAACTTGGGCTTACTTAGCATTATGCTAACGCAGATGGACTGTTGGTTCTTACAGGTTCAACAGGTAACGATCGATCAAGTAGGATTTTAATTCGTAAGGTAGCAAGAAGTATTTCTGTTGCACGTTAATATGTTAGTAAATAAACTGATTATTTTAGAAGCAATCTCTGCCGAGGTAAAGTAATTGTCTTCTATAGACTTTTTTTTAAGACAGTATCCAATGTTTAGTCATAAAGATTGATAACTTTATCATACTTAGCTAAACAAAAGATACTTACTGTGAGCTTAGAGCTCAAGTTCTTTGCCATACAATTACTTCTATTTTAACATGCTTATAACGCTAATGTTATATTTAAATGTATTGTCTTTTATTTATGAAAGTACTCCTATCAATCTCGAAGGTAAGATTTCCAATAGAGTACATGTTTCTATTTTTCCTCTACCTTAATAGCCATAGAAATTATTAACCTGTTATTTGTATGTACAAATGCAATCATCAAGTTATAAACTTCAGCACTTAAATTATCACCTTGCTACATGTATTATTGTAACAACATACAATACCACATTATTTTATAATGTACCAATCTAATTGTTACTTGCATCCTATAGAGATCTTACTACTTACCACCACTTGTATAAAGTCTAAATTATAGGTAAATACTTTATCAATGTTATTCCTATACTTTATAAACCTTGTGCATGGTTTACACAAAAAATACTATTATAATGTTGCCTCACTATAATAAGTTGTAGTTTATAATAACTACTATGGTAGATTTCACTACCTAGAACTTTTAATCTAAGGTATATATCAAATAAACATTATAACAAAGATTCCTATACTATACTAGAACTCTAGTAAGCACAATTGGCTATCTAAATAATGATAGGATTCCTTATTATTGTTATTGGCAAGTTGAGCATACAAAACATTATTTGTAAAAGTTTACCCTATGGTTGAGCCTTGTGAATTGTTTATTTGACATGGTTTAAACTCCTTTACTCTATAGTCAAACAATGTATATTAGTTATTAGCAATTGTAACTAATCTTAAACCATCGATTGCAAAAGATATGGTTTATGCTTTAAATAATAAGTAATTATCTTAAAGTTGATTATCAAAATAAACATACAAATCATTGTTTGGAAAATTTTTATTCTATGGATGACCTTGGGATTGTACCAATGGCAAGGTTTTTACATCCTTATTCTATGGTAAACGACATAGAATCATTATTAACTATTATTACAAACCTTGATACTAGTGATTACAATGATATAGTCTTATGTTATCATTAGTGAATATATATATAAATACATTCCATAGTCGATTACGTACCTGGTTTATTGATCATTGCAATAATAAAATGATTATTGGAAATGTAGATGAACTATAGACAAGACCCTTGCGTGGTTGAAAATATTTGGAGGGCACGTGGTTTGCTCTCGTCCATGCATTGGTGACTTAAAAGACTTGGAAAACCCTATTCTCTTGTCATTTTCCTCCGAGGGTTTCGCTGGCTTGCGGGCTGCTCCGTGTAATTTTCATGGTAGCCATGTGAGGTTGTTCCTCTGCTTGCTTGCTCCATAGCTTGTGTTTTCTGTTGTTGTAGTCTCAATACTCAGTATTGGTCACGAGTCTTCATGGTTGTAAACCTTACTGCGCGAGTGGTTACTTGTTTATGTGTTTGGCTCTCGGCCTGTCCATAGTTTCAGTTCAGTTCTTCTCATGGCTTGTCACGGCTTTGTGAATCTTAAGCTTATTTGTCCCTATTTTCATTCCAGGGTTGACGTAGGGTTTGAATACTCCTCTGTGTAAAAAGGATAAGCTGGTGAAAGTTTCTTCGTTGCTCGACAACTCTTCTTCTTCTAGGTAAAGACAAATCAATTTTTGATATGGAAACTCTTTGTCAAATTATTAATATAGTTAGGGTTTTTAAACTTACAAGTTGAGCATTATACTAATGCTCGGTATCATGCTATCTACAGGAACCCATGTCAGCTCCAAGCTTCGGTGGAAAAGAAAACCATGGTCGGCATCAGTGGACTCATGGCCCAACCGGTAAGCCTTGATTTCAAACATGGGTTTTACCCTACTTGCAAATGAGGGTTGTTCAAGGAGAAACATAGTGTTGGAAGTATGTTTCAGTTTCTTCGTTAGTTTAGAGGTTTTAGTATGATGTTTTCTCCAGTTTATTTAAAAACCTTGTTGTTATGCTGGGTATTAGCGGCCCTTGAGCCGTGATATGTATTTGGTTTTTAATTAAGAATTTAGCCTTACGGATTGACAATGTAATACAGTTGGGTTTATGAAGAAATATTTTGTTAAACTTTGAGCTCTGTCTCATGTTGTTATGATTTTGTTAACCTGTAAATTATGTGTTTATTTTACTGTTTATAAAAGAGACTTATTTTAAGAAAAAAACTGTAAACAGTCCAAAGCATGAGTTGTAGTCTTCTTGTTAAGTTTATTTACATAGTTATCAATGTAAATGGGTAAAAATTAAATAAATTAATTTATAAATGGATAAATTAGTTGTTTAGGGTTTCGACCCTCAGGTTTTTCTTTCACAGGTTATAAGCCTGTCAGTTAAATATATTTAGTTCCTAAATATGAAATACTTAGTTTTATTTCGTTTAATGTTTATATTTACATTTATTTTTAATTACTATTCTGTAACTTATAATTGTTCAGAACTCTGTAAAGAATAGAAGGTTACTCTGGAACTCTGTTTATTTTTCATAAATAAAGGGTTTATAAACATAACCCTAAACTAGTTTTATTAGGTAATAGATTATGATTTAGTTTATAGTTAAAAGGATATACTGTGTGGTTAATAACTTGTTTATATACTTAGCTGTTATCTTCTATAAACTTTAATTTGTATCAGTATACTATTACTACAACTCTAAGTAGGTTACTATTTTCTTTTCCTGCATTTTTATTTAGTTACTCTAAGTAAACAGTAAACACCATTAAACCATAACACTATTTTTCATTATATTTAAAACATTGAAATAAATTATACTCTTCTATCTACAGATTCAAATCCTAATAACTATTTTCATTCTCTTAAGAATTCCTTCATCTACTTAAATCATTCTAACTGTGCTAGAGTACGACCTGGTTTCCAGGTGGGGAAAAACATAGTTTAGAAATTTATTTTCATTCTAATTCACCATTCTCTAAACCAATTTCATTTCTATAAAAATCTAATAAGAATACTAAATCTAACATTTCACAAACTCTGAACTTTCAGCATTCATATAGTAGTTAAACTAAGATTTATTTAACTTAAACAATAAATAAAATAACATAGAACCTGTTGAGGACAAGATGACAACAACTTTAGGAGGTCGTTCCTCCATACCAAACTCTTGGAGAGCGCACAAACAACGCTTCCTCAGGACCTCTGAGCCTGTTCCTGGTCTTCTTGGTTGAGAACTGGTGGAGAATACAAACAGTAGAACCCTCTATCAACTGACTAGTTTAATACCTCAGTAAAACACTCTACTCTCAGCAGTATGATCTTCAGCCTAAAAGCTGCAACTAGATCAATAAGTAGCTATCCCCTAAAACACTTTCTAGCTTTCCCTTCCATTGAATTTCTCTGAAGTACATTCATTCACCCTGAATGATCACTTCTCTAGAATGAGCAGCCTCAGCTCTATTCAATGGGAATTTTTATAAAGATTGCCTAGGTCTTTTGGGTCAGTTTTCATTAATTGAGCCACTTGCTCTGATTCCACTTTCTTGGGGAATCATGACCACAAATGTAGGGAGTTTTCCACCTGCAACAGTTGGAAGTTGTTTGAGGATGCTGCCACATGTTAGTTTTCTCTCCACCCAGTCTCCTCCACCAATTTGACCAGTAAACACTCTTTTAACAGCTCTCCTAAGTTGTTGTCTCCTCATTTATTTATTTATAACTAAAATATTCAAAATTTACATTAAATATCCTTGACCCCACTGGGTCATCAATTACAACTTAGCATAGAATTTAACATATCATTCCTCAAATAATATAAAATTGTTTTTGCAAAATTGGGGCATGTGACATACACACCCCCTTAAATTATAACATCGTCCTCGATGTTATTTATTCCTCGTCCTCAGAATTTCCCTGGAACAAGATTGGATATGCTTCCCGCATATGAATTTCCAATTTCTAGGTGGCTTCCTATGGACTAAGGTGCTTCCATTGCACCTTCACTTGACCAATGGTGCAGTTCTGAAGTGTGATCTCCCTCCGCTCGAGGATACAGTCTGGTTCCACCAGAAAATATCCTTCTGGTTCCACCTGTACATCATTCTAGTTAACAACATGAGTAGCATCATGAACATATTTATTTAATACATAAATGTGAAAAAAATTATGAACTCTTAAATTCGGTGGTAAAGCTAACTGGTAGGCTACCTGTCCAATCCTGGACAATATTTCAAAAGGACCACAGTAATGAGGTGCTAGTTTTGCACAACTACCCAACCTCAGAGAGCTCTTTTTGGGTATCACCTTGATGAACACATGTTCACCTACCTGAAACTCTTTTGGAGTTCTTTTAAGGTCTGCTTGACTTTTCTGTCGATCTTGCGCAATTTTCAGATTACCTTGCACCTGCTTTACAATTTCTTCCATTTCTTTCAATAATTGAGGACCTAATACTAATATGTCCACCGGATTACTCCAAAAGATAGGAGTGTTACACTTCCTTCCATACAAGATTTCGAAAGGACTAAATATGGCTGAAGCTTGATAATTATTATTATAAGCAATTTCTACTAGGTGCAAATAATCCTCCCATTTACCTGGCTGGTCCTTTACATACATTCTTAGTAAATCTTCCAGTACTTGGTTTACTCTTTCAATATATCCATTAGTTCGAGGATGGAACGGAGTACTAAAATTTAGTGTAGTATTTAATCCTTTAAACAGAGATTTCCAAAAGTTACCTGTAAATTTAGGGTCTCTATCTGAGATTATAACTTTCGGTATCCTATGCAGTCAGAAAATTTGCTTTAAAAAGATATCAGCTATATTTGTAGCTTTATACGTAGTTTTTACAGGTATAAAATGGCCTGCTTTACTCAATTTGTCAACTACTACCATTATAGAATCATTTAAATTCTGATTTTTAGGCAGTCCAGTAATAAAATCAAGACTAATTATCTCCCATTTTCAGCTAGGAATGGGCAATGGCTGAAGTAATCCAGCTGGGTGTTGATGTTCAGTTTTTACTTGCTGACATTCAAAACATCTAGCGATATATTCTGCCAGTTTAGTCTTCATATTTGGCCAAAAATATTCTTTTCTTAACATAGTTATAGTTTTTTGATAACTCGGATGGCCTAAGTATGGAGTTTTATGGATTTCATCTAAAATTAATAACTTAACTTTAGGTACATTAGGTACATACATTCTGTCTTTATATAGTAAAAATCCTTTTTCATTCAAGTTGTGCCCTTTACTTAAACTTTCTGTTGGATTTTCTTTTTCTTTTACTTGTAATTTTTGGTAAATTTCATCTTGTTATAACCCTTCTTTAAGCTGTTCTTCCAGATCTGTTGTATAAGTGTTGATTACTGCTATAAAGTTCAGCCTTGGGTTTCTACTTAATGCATCAACAACTTTATTTTCTTTCCCTTTAATGTGCTGAATTTCGAAATCATACTCACTTAGAAAATCTAGCCACCTAGCTTGTATAGCATTTAGATTAGGTTGATCTAGCAGATACTTTACTCCTTTATTATCTGTCATTAGAATAAATTTTCTTCCAATTAAATGATGACGCCACATCTTTAGAGAATGTATGACAACAACTAATTCCAAGTCATAAGTTGCATAATTCTTTCCATGAATTTTTAATTTCCTAGATTCATAAGCGATAACATGCCCTTCTTGAGTCAATACTCTGCCTAAACCATCATTGTAGGTTTCAGTACACACTACACAATCTTTATTTGGATCAGCTATTCTTAAAATAGGTGCCTTGGTTAATAAAGTTTTTAACTTTTTAAAAGTCTCCTTGCACTTTTGATTCCAATCAAATTTCTTTCACTTCTTCTACAAAGAGGTTGTCGAATTTGCGATTCTTGAAAACCCTTCAATGAACCTCCGGTAATAACTGGTAATTCCCATGAAGGATCAAACATCAGTTACGTCTTTAGGAACTGGCCAATCTTCAATCGCCTTTATCTCTTCGGGATCCATCAAAATTCCTTCCTTAGTCACCACATGACCTAAGTACTGGATTTTATCCTTAAAAAAATCACATTTACTAAACTTTGCGAAGAGTTGATGATCTCATAATTCTTGCAAGACAATTTTTAAATGTTCCTTATGTTCTTCTTCATATTTCGAATAGATTAAGATGTCATCGATAAACACGACCACAAACTTGTCCAGATATTTATGCATTACATTATTCATTAGACAGATAAAAATAGTTGGAGCATTAGTTAGCTTGAATGGCATGACGACAAACTTGTAATGGCCATATCAAGTCCTAAAAGATGTCTTAAAAATATCTTCATCTTTAATCCTAACTTGGTGATATCTAGACTGCAAATCAATTTTTGAAAACACCGTATCTCCACGTAGTTTATTAAACAGATCATCTATGCTAGGAAACGAGTATCTATTTTTAATAGTCATCTTATTCAATTGATGGTAATCTATACAAAGTCCTAGATTTCCATCTTTTTTCTTAATGAAGATGACAGGTGCCCCCCAGGGAGACACACTGGGTCGAATATACTTATTGTCAATAAGTTCTTTTAATTGTGACTTAAGTTCATTAAGTTCAAGTATGTTCATTCGATAAGGGGCCTTTGAGCTGGGTACTGCACCAGGTACCAGCTCAATGGTAAAATCAAGTTCCCTTTTTGGAGGCAGTCCCAAAATTTCTTCCGAAAATACATCTGCATACTCTTTTAAAACTGGTATATCCTCCAATTTTAATTTATCTCTATTATTTAGATTTTCCTCATTAGCCACTGTTACTGCATAATCCTTACAACCTTTCCTAACAACTCTCTTGAGCTGCAGAGCAGAAATATGCCTTACAGTTGTTTTTCTAGGGATTCCCTTTATGCTTATTGGTTTCCCATCATTATTTATACAAGTAAAGGTTTTGTCATAACAATTCAAAATCACCCTATGCTGCTCTAACCAATCCATACCGATGAGTATGTCATAAGAACCCAGAGGTAGTACATTAAGCTTTACAAAAGTTTCAAATTGATCCATAACTACTGCAGAATTCTTTACAAAGCTAGTTACCTTCCTCTTTGCACCAGTAGCTAACTGAACCAACCAAGAACTTACAAACTTTTCAACAGGCAGTTTACATTTTTCTACCAAATTAGGTGAAATATAACTTAAACTAGCTCCTGGATCAATTAAAATAGCTATGGGTGTTTGGTTTATCTTACCTTCTACTTCCACCATGGAAGCTTGATTTCCTAGGTCTTTTGGGTCAATTTTTATTAATTGAGCCACCTGCTCTGATTCCACTTTCTTGGGGAATCATGACCACAAATGTAGGGAGGTTTCCACTTGCAACAGTTGGAAGTGGTTTGAGGATGCTGCCACATGTCAGTTTTCTCTCCACCTAGTCTCCTCCACCAATTTGACCAGTAAACACTCTTTTAAATACTCTCCTAATTTGTTGTCTCCTCATTTATTTATTTATAAATCAAATATTCAGAATTTACATTAAATATCCTTGACCACACTGGGTCATCAATTACAACTTAGCATAGAATTTAACATATCGTTCCTAAAATAATATAAAATTGTGTTTGCAAAATTGGGGCATGTGACAGTGACACACTCATCCATGAAATGGAAGACCCCTTTCGAAGCATACTTCGAACACAAGCTGGATGTGTCGAATCTGCGGGTGTTTGGGTCCACTGCATGGGCCCGGATTCCATTTGATAAAAGGATGGATTTGAAACCGCAAAGCATAGAATTTCTGTTTATTGGGTATCCTAATGAATCTAAAGGTTTCAAGCTACTGGATATCAAAACAAAATATATCATCATCGAAAGGAGTGTCAAGTTTGATGAGCCTCTTCAAGAGGTGGAACTAGTGAAGGAGAAAACTGTTGAATTTTCTTCCTATTCTACTGAATATTTGGGTGATGAAATTGGGGGTGATGACCCTGATTTGGATCCTCTGATTTCTAATATCATTTTACAGCAAACATCAGATGCTGAATCAGAACCTGAAGTACAAAATCATCTTCCAACTTGGGCCTGACAGATACTCTCCTCCGTAGGAGATAACATTGGAAATCCGGATGATCCAAGGAGAACCCGGTCTAATTTCCAAAGAGCAGGTATTGTGCTCTCTTGTCCTAATTATTTGTTGTCTGAGTCTTGTTATTTGATGATAATTTCAGACCCAAAGTCCTACTACCATGCTCGAAAGGATCCAAGATGGCAAGTTGCCATGGATGAAGAGATGAATTCTCTTCAGAAAAACACTACTTGGGAGCTAGTTTCTCTTCCTCTAGGAAGGAAATTGGTTCAATGAAAGTGGGTGTTTCAGACTAAGGTTGATAGAGATGGTAGCACCTACAAATATAAGGCAAGTCTGGTGGCAAAATGTTTCTCCCAGGTCCAAGATGTGGACTACCATGAGACTTTTGCATGGGTTGCAAAAATGGACTCCATCCGCCTAGTTTTGGCAATTTCAGCATCTAAGCAATGGGAAGTGCATCATATAAATGTTAAGTTAGCATTTTTGCATGGATATATTCATGAGGAGATATACATGAAGCAGCCTGAGGGCTACATCTCTGATCCATCTTTGGTTTGCAAGCTAAAGAAGTCACTATATGGGTTAAAATAGGCCCCAAGAGAATGGTATTCCAAGATGGATGCCTTCCTTCTCTCGCAAAAATTCCAAAGGTGTAGATCAGATCCAAATGTGTATATACAATAGTCTGGTGGTCATTTGATTATTACTGTTTGATATGTTGATGACTTACTGATCACAGGTAGCACATTTTCTTCTATTTCAGTCATCAAAACTGCTCTCCACAATGCATTTGAAATGAGCGATTTAGGGCTCGAAATTGAGCAAAAATCTGATGAGATAATGGTCACTCAGTACAAATAAATATCAAACCTATTAGTCAAGTTTAACATGGATGAATGTAGGCCTGCACCATTCCCTTTCCTTTCAGGGATTGGCCTTGAAGAAGGAAAAAGCACACCTTCCATGGACTGCACTATTTATCGACAATTGATTGGTAGCTTGTTGTACTTGACTCATTCTCGTCCTGATACCTATTATGTCATGAATGCTGTATCAAGATACATGTAGCAGCCCCATGATCTTCATTGGAAGGCATCCAAGAGGATCCTCCTGTACATTCAGGGAACTAGGATGTACGACATTCACTATGTTGCAGACTCCGAGCTAGAGCTGGTTGGATACACAGATTTTGATTGGGAGGGTGATTTTATAGATCGGAATTCAAATTCCAAAATATGTCTTCATGTTTGGTGGTGGCCCCATTTGCAGGTTTAGAAAAAATTAGGTTGCCATAGTGTTGTCTTCAGCAGAGGTCGAGTATTGAGGAGCAATGAATGCTTGCATCCAAGTTGTTTGGTTTCAAGGCATTCTTTCAGAGTTTGATCTTGGTAGGAATTTGTCCACTGTCCTCCTTTGTGACAATCAAAGTACTATTAAGATATCCACAGATCCAGTTACCAGGTAGAGGACCAAGGATGTAGAGATACACATGCACTATATTATGGAGCTAGTGCATGACAGGACCATCATTCTGCAATACTGCTCAATTGATGAGAAGATTGAAAACATCTTCACCAAGAGCTTTTCAGAAAAGAAGTTCACTTACGTCCGTTCACTGTTGGGGGTGAGTTCATCAGGGTGATCCAACTACTTTCAGTGTTCAGCTTGAGGGGGGTTTTTTCCTAGTGGGTTTTCCCTATTTTCCTCACTTAGTTTGTTTTTGAGCATTGTTTGAGTTTTAGTATTGTACAGGGTGACCTATGACATTTGTTCCTAGGGCCCTAGCATTCTTATGCACTTTATGTTTTCTACTCCTCCTGAGTATAGCTTAAGGGGGGGTGTTGGAGACATTTACCACCATACACACTCATTTTGGTCAATTTGTTCTAGTTAAACCACTATCCTAAGTTTTATTTACTTAATTGACATCATAGGAGCACTGTATGACATCAACATGAGCACACCCATGCCTACCTTCAGTCAAGGAGGCTAACTGGAGCACTCCAGGGGTGATTTGAGTGTCACAAATGTACTTCATTGCTAACTAATGGTTAGAATCAGTTAAACAAAGTAGTGGATGTGCCTCCCTTCATTAAATTGATTATTTAATGATTATTTAATGAACTGGAATCAACAGGGGTGCCTCCAACCACTTCTGATGGTCAGTTACACTTCAGTTAACCTCATCAGGGTTCATTGGAGTCATTGATATGCTACCACTTGTTGGTTGGATTGCAGTGACATGTGTCTGAGCTACTTTAAGTTATAATTAGTCATTTATTGCAATCCAACTTCAGTTAGGGCTCAGTTGAGTCAATTAGGGTTTTGATCAGTGGTTAACTTGAGTGTTTACTGTGGCTTACATTCAGTTAAGCTAGACTCACTCATTCAATTCGAATGACCTCCTTGGGAATTCAAATTGTCTTGGAATTCATGCATCTGGCATGATCATTGTATTGTATCATCATTATTTCATTTGATTATATAAAGCTACTAGTCCCATTACAACACCATTTTTCCAATTTTATGCATATTTGTTTGAATTCTTTGTGAGACTGTGTTTTCAGTTCCTAGACCACTGTGACAAATTAATACAAAGTATCCCAATTTAATAGGCCTCAATAACATACATACCAAAGGGAATTTTAACAAAAATGAGAAATATATGCTTCTCCTTCTTGTGGACAACAAGCAAGCTGACAGAAGGAATTCCCCTAGTAAAGTGGAAGACATTATCTCAGCCAAAGGAACTAGGTGGATGGAGCATAAAAAATTTAGAGTTGTTCTGCAAAGCATTAACAACAAATACCATGTGGATATTTCTTCAAAACCATAGAACTATATGGGGTAGGGTTATCTTGTCCAAATATTTCCCTGGTACCAGCCTAACAGATTGGATCAGAAATCCAGATAAAAAGTTCAAGAATGGCTCAATAGGGTGGAAGACGATGATTTTGGCCTACCCTTTAGTTGGACATTGGATATCATGGAAGATATGTGATGGAAGGCAAGTAAGAGTGGGAGAAAACCCTTGGGCTAGAGCAGGGGAAAATTACAGACTATCTCCTCAGTTAATACAACACCTAAGGTCTCTTTGAATTTACTCTCTAGCAGATGCATGTGTCAATTTGGGAAAAATGCCTTTGACCTCAGAATAACATGAGATCTTGTGGTAGTATGGAATAGATTTCTCAATCTATTAGTTACAAATTTCATTTACCTAGGGTCAGAATAGGATAAGATAGTTTAGACAAAAAATCCAAAATCAGGGCAGTACACAACCAAACTTGGATATCAAGTGCCATTTGAAGAGCATACAGGGAGAGAAAATCAATGGTGGTGGAAAAGGTTATGGAAAATACAAATCCCTCTAATGACCATTATTACAAATAAATTATTGACATGGGAAATGTTGCCGAAAAGAGGATTTGAAGGACCAAGGTTATTCTCTTTGTGCAGATCAAGCAATGAAACAAACTCTCATTTGTTTTCCTCTTGTCCATATGCAGGAAACGTATGGATGGGCATAGTGGGCAAGCTATCAGTAGTAAGAACTCATGAAAGAGAAAGTGCTACTTTAGAAGAACGAACCAAAACTTGGTGGCACAATGAAGGGGTAGGTCCATATGAAGCCTTTCAGGTTCTTTTTGCTTACAGTATATGGGAAGCACATGAACAGGTCTATTTTCAACAACACTTGGATTCCCCCTGACATCACCATTTCCCTGTTAATGAACAAAATAAAGGAACACAATCTTAACACTGTCATCTCCAAAAAAAGAATTACCAGAGTTCCAGTAATAAACAACGAAACTCCATGGGCCTACTTCGATGGTGCCAGCCAGGGTGAGCCTCTGCTGGGAGGTGCTGGAGCAGTCATATACTTTTTCTCAAAGAGAAAGATGATGGTAAAATATGCCACGAGCCAAGCTACAAATAACATGGCAGAACTTGCGGCATTATGGGAAACTTTAAAAGTGGCTCATGACAATCAGATACATGATATTCAGATTTTTGGTGACTTAAAAGCTGTGGTGGATTGGGAAAATGGAAGAAACAATATACGATTTCCACATCTACAACATATACTGGCTGAAATTCAAAATTTGAAAGCGATTTTTAGGAGGATATAGTTTGCACATATATATCAAGAACTAAACGAAGAAGTCGATTCCCTCTCAAAACAGGCTTTAGCATATCAACAAGGATTGATGGAGATAGAAGAATTGCATATGGAGTATCAACCCTACGGTATGACACAATTTAAAATGCTGATGATGCAAATTTTTGTAAATCTTGTGTGAAAAATCCATAAAGGCTTTGTAATGACCTGAAAAAACATTAAGACTGTTTTTGCAAAATGCAAGGCTATAATGAGATGTAAGCTCGATAGAGAAGCTCTTTTATGATGTGATAGGAGACACTAAGACAATGTTTTCAAGTCCACAAGGCTAGCTTTTTGATGTAATCTTGTCAGAGCAGTTCATGTTTATTCTCTGAATAAAAGGTTTTTTTCATTGGAATATATATATATATATATATATAAAGATTATGAATCAAACACACATTAATTTAAGTTTCAACTAAATCTATGCTCTAAAGAAATTTGAAATCCAAAAAAAGATATGCTTTAATAATACCATAAAATAATCTCAAATCCATAAATACTAGGTAAAGTCTAAACATGCGGATTATCAAGTACTACGGAATTCCATTCAGTTCCATCCTAGGTACACCTTTACGCATTCAAAGAAATCCACACCAGCACACATCGATAGAGAAGGGCACTAGAGACCGATTTATTCGATTGATGACATAGTTTGGGGGTGAGGATGCCCACCGGGTGGACAATTGCCCATGTATTGGAGCTGGAAAGGATGGTTCAATATCTTTACAAAAAACAATTCACTTAAATGTGAGTTGTTTCACTCAATGTAATGTTTAAATTTAATATAGAAAATGCACACATAACACTAAATTGTACAACATGAAATAATTTGTATTTTTTAATAGAATTAATAAACATGATTGGTACTCATATTTGTATCAATTAAGAAAAATACCTTAAATTAGTCTTCTTTTGGATTAAATAATTTGAATTAAGATTGAAAAATGAGATAGAACTTTTTCTTGGATTTTTCTTTAGATTGAATAATGTCATTTACATGGGCACATGGTTAAAAGTTTGTTTCATAGAGAGATATATATATTGGAGGTTAGGGGTTTAGAGAGAAATATATTGGTGGATATGGGTTAGGGGTTTATAGAGAGTGAGACATAAAGAGGAATTGGGAGTTAGTGGTTTAGAGAGAGAGAAAGAGAGAGAGAGAGATGTTGGAGGTTAAGGTTATAGAAAGAGAGATATTGGAGGTTAGGTATTTAGAGAGAGGGAATATGGATAAGGTGTTTATAGAAAGAGATATTAGAGGTTAGCGGCTTAGAGAGAGAGAGAGAGAGAGAGAGAGAGAAATATTGGGGGTTATAGAGATTGGGGTTTGGGGCTTATAGAAAGTGAGGGAGATTTGGTGTTGTGGGTTTAGAGAGAGTGTGTAAGAGTGATAGATTGGAGGTTATCGGTTTCAAAAGAGAGATATTAGGTGAGAGAGAGAGAGAGAGAGAGAGAGAGAGATTGGTGGTTAGGGGATTAGAGAGAGAGAAAAAGATTTAGGGTTAAGGTTTTTGAGAGATAGAGAGGGAGACATATTGGTGGTTATAGGTTTTGATAGTGAGAGAGATCGGAGCTTAGAGAGAGAGATTGATTGGGTTTTATGGGTTTAGAGAGAGAGAGAGAGAGATAAAAAGAGGGATATTTGTGGTTAGGAGTTTATAGAGAGCAAGGGGGATGTTGGAGGGTATAGTTTTAGAGAGAGAGAGAGAGAGAGAGAGAGAGAGAGAGAGAGATTATGGGTTAGAGGATTAGAGAGAGTGAGAGACATTAGGCGACAAGGGTTTAATGAAAGAGAAATAATCATTAGAGGAAATTTGGGGTCTAAAATGGACCTTATAAGAAAACGTGCCAACAATAAGTTCTTGTAAGTTGGAATTCAAGAACCAATAGAATTCCAATAAAATGAGTAAACCATAATGGTTGAATTGACATATTTGTCATTAAAAAAAACTATTTTTTTTGTTCGTATTTTCAACATATCTCCCTGTGTTTTTTCTCAAATTTTGATCGGGAGAGCTTGTTGGATGCGGAATTTTATTCCGCATCCAACGAGTACCCATAATGCATACTTTTGATGGACCCCGCTACCCCAAAAACAAGAAATACCTGAAAAAATGTGATGATGACATCATCATCACATTTTTTCAGGTATTTCTTGTTTTTGGGGTAGCGGGGTCCATAAAAAGTATGGATTGTGGGTACTTGTTGGATGCAGAATCAAATTATGCGTCCAATGAGCTCTTCCGGTTGAAATTTGAGTAAAAACACAGGGAGATATGTCGAAAATATGAACACAAAAAGTAGTTTTTTTCTTTTTTCCTCCAAAATGAATAAATATTATTTTATTATTTTCCTTAGGAGGCCCATTTTAGACCTCAAAATTCCTCTAATGGGGGTTAGTGGTTTAGAAAGAGAGAGAGAGAGAGAGAGAGAGAGAGAGAGAGAGAGATTGGGCGTTAGTGGTATAGATAGACAAATCTATTAATAGATAGTGACTGTTTGTGTATGTCACATAGATAGAGAGAGAGAGAGATTAGAGTTAGGGATGTAGAGAGAGAGAGAGAAATATATTGGAGGCTATGGGTTTAGGAAGAGATATAGAAAGAGATAGATTCGGGGTTAGGTGTATAGAGAGAGAGATTGGGGTTTATGGGTTTGTAGAGAGAGAGAGCTTAGAGGTTAAAGAAAGAGATTTATTGGTTTTTAGGGGTTTAGAGAGAAAGATAAAGAGAGGGAGACTAGTGGTTATGGTTTAAGAGAGAGAGAGAGAGAGAGATTGAAGGTTAGGTGTTTAAAGAGAGGGAGAGAGATTGGAGGTTATTGGCTTAGAGAGAGAAAGCAATTGGGAGTTGATAGAGATAGAGATAAAGAGTTCACACAAGGGGTGTATGGATGGATTTTGGTCTGAGAGAGAGAGAGAGAGAGAGAGAGAGAGAGAGAGAGAGAGAGAGAGGATCTAGGGGTAGGGGTTTAGAGGAAGAG
>LPNX010111729.1:19725-31317 GCA_001517045.1 Pseudotsuga menziesii
CCAAACAGATTCTATCTTTGTAGTATATGATTACTTACAAAACATTATACCTATAATCATGTTTAGTACCATAAAAAATTTCACAAGAAAACTTATCCTTGGCATATTCTACTTCTAGTATATCTTTTCGATCTTGTGCAACATCCATTAGAGAAACATAAGGCCTTCTAGACAAGGCATTTGCTACCACATTATTCTTTCCCTTAAGATATTCAATATGAAAATAAAATTATTGAATATTACTCACTCACTTTTGCTTCCTTTTATACAGTTCCTTTTGAGTGACGAAGCACCTTAATATGTTATGGTCAGTCTTGACCACAAACTTATTTCCCACCAAGTATTTCATAAACTTGATCCAAACATGCATGATTGATCATATTTCTTTGTCAAAAATAGAGTAAATATTCTCATGTGGTTTTATCTTCCTACTCTAAAAATCTATTGGGTGTTTCCCTTGATTTAGGACTACTCCAATGCCCTCCCCTAATGCATCATACTCGAAGAAAAATGGTTTAGAAAAATTAGGCAATGCAAGAATAGGACAATTCATTATTACCTATTTCATTGTTTCGAAATCTTTTTCAGCCTCTTGATTCCATTGGAAAGCATCCTTCTTTTTCAAATAAGTGAGAGGTGAAGTGAGTTGGGAGAACCCTTTCACAAATTTTCTATAGTAGGTACAAATATGATTGAATCCTCTCAATTCAATGAGATTTTTGGGATGATGCCATTCTATAATGGATTTTATGTTTTCCACATCCACCTTGAAACCATATTGATCAAATATGTTCCCAAAAAACAAAATTTATGTCAAACCAAACTCACATTTGACATCTTAGAAAACAAGCTTGACCTTGCATAATTTTAAATACCACTTCTACATGATGCAAGTGTTCCTTCCATGTTTTACTGTAAATAAGATTGTCATCAAAGAAAACTAGTACAAAATTACGAATTTGTTTGTGGAAGATATTTATCATGCATTATTGGAATGTGGAAGGAGAATTTTCCAGGCCAAAGGGCATGGAAACAAACTCAAAGTGACCATAGTGGCATCTGCAAGAAGTCTTTGGTATGTATTCCTCTCTCATTCAAGTTTGATGATAACCAGTTCTAAGATCAATATTTGAGAAGAACTTTGCTCCATGGAGTTCACACGGGGACTTCACTTGTTGACCAATATCCTATCACGTTAGTTCATATTGTGGGTTTTAAAATTATCAAAAATTGAAGCAATATATTGCAGGTATTGGGGGGGATGAGGGGTTTAAGGTGGGGCTGGGTAGGGTGGTTTATAAAGATTGAGGTATAAAAAGGGGTGGGGAGGAGGTTTTAAGTATTTGGAGGGGGTTTCAACAAAAAGAGTTTGGGTCAATATCTCTAGAAATTAAGGGTAGTTTTTAATATCCCATGATTGCACGTGCTATGTGAGAGGTTCAATAAGTGAAGTCCCCATGGGAGCTCATCCATGAACTCATCAATTCTTCGGATATGATATATATTATTCATTGTCTTCTTAAACAAATATCTAAAATCAATGCACATCCTCAAGGTTCCATCATTTTTCTTTACCATAACAACTGAAGAAGCATAAGGGCTTGAACTAGGCCTTATGAGACCCAATTCCAAAAGTTATTTAATGGCATCCTCAATATCATCTTGAATCATTTTGGGGTTCCTATAGGGATTCATTTTGATAGGTAGGGTTTCTATCTCTAAGTCAATGGTATGCTCCACCCCTATGTCTGGTGGTCTCCCTTGGGGAAGGTCTCCAAAAACCTTCTCATACTTACTCAATAACTTCTATATCTCGTTATGATGCCTAGAAACCTTCAAGTGAGTATTATAAGATGTAATCAAACATTCAACATATCCATGCCTCAAGATAGATCTCATACTATGAGTGGACACCATTTGATTTGGGTAAGTGTGCTCTCCTCTCAACAATATGTATTTCCACTACGAAATTTTGAACCTCATTTTAGGGACTTGATAGTTCACTATATTCTCACCTAGAGAATACAACCATTGGACTCCCAAAACCACATTTTTATCAGCCACATTCACTACATAGAAATTGCTAGTAATAGTATTATTTCCTATAGTAACTTGAAGCTTTGGAATACATTTGGTGTAGTCCATAGAATTTTTACATGGAATTATTACTATAGAACCATAAAAATTTTCATCTTGTAACTTTCTCCTCTCCACCAAGGTTGCATCTATTAAGTTATGAGTGGCTCCTCCATCCACTTGGACCATACAATTTTGGCCTTGTATGACAGCCTTGATTCTAAGGGTGTGAATTATAGGTACAGCTAAAAGTAATGCAATTTTTCATGTCTCAGGAGTGGGTTGTTCTTTTGATGTTTCATAACCCTCTTCTTGGGCTTCAAGTTATGTTTCTTCCTCTCACTTGTAATGTCCCTGACCCTCTGACTGGCGAAGAGAACGCTACGATACACATAGGGGCTTCACTTGTTGACCAATATCCTATCATGTTAGTTCATATTGTGGGTTTTAAAACTATTAAAGATTGAACCAATATATTGCAGGTATTGGGGGGATGAGGGGTTTAAGGTCGGGGTGGGTAGGGTGGTTTATAAGGATTGAGGTATAAAAAGGGGTGGGGAGGAGGTTTTAAGTATTGGGAGGGGGTTTCAACAAAAAGAGTTTGAGTCAATATCTCTAGAAATTAAGGGTATTCTTTAATATCCCACGATCGCACGTGATATGTGAGATGTTCACTAAGTGAAGTCCCCGTGACGATACATCAAATCATCCGGGCATCTAGCCCCATGAACATGAACATACATACATATAATGCTAAAGCATGATACTTAAAAATGTAAAACATCTTACGGAGCATGATCATTCATATACAAAATGAAAGAAAAACATATCAATCAACACTCATGCAAATACAAATAAGCATTTAACATGTATATCATCATTCATCAATGGTAAATACGATTGCAGATACAAGTTAGGCAAGAATACTTATATTATGAAGAAATTGTTCCACAACCAGCTACATCGCTGCAACGTTCCACCCAACCATAGGGCTATGTGCTCTTTAATCTCTCAGCAACGGTGCCACCCTCTAGCCGGGCATGATTCCCCAAGGAATAAGGAACTAACAGGCTTACACATAGCCAAGGATAACAACACCACAAGGGTACATAGTTCATCCAAGCCAACACAGTTGGGTTTATCATCCCATCCAAGAGCTGGGAAAGGCTAAATGCTAAGCTGGTGAGCTCATTGAAGAGCTGCAGACACCAACACGAGAGCCATCCTGGCTTCTAGAACATCCACACACACCCAACACAAGGAAATCAGTCCCGCCTCTGCAACACGGTCCCTCAGACCCTGATCTCCCTTCCAGTGTTGTTCAGGGGTTGTGGAGAAGAAAGTCAGCTCAGTAGCTCTGTCTGTGTGGTTCTCAACCCACTAGGTTTATCAAGCCCCTTTGGCCCTCATTCACCACTCCAATGCAGTTCGAGGAAAAACAACTACATGCAAGTAGCCAAGCAGCTATTCAATCTTTTACAGGGAAAAAAACCACAGTCGATCAATCATGGGTAAACAACAGCCCACAACCAACTATGAACCCACATCACCTGATCCTCAATGCAATCGCTGGAGAAATTGGACAGGCAAAAAATGGGGAAAGAACAAACTCCCAATCTCTGCGTGAGGGACAAAGACGCAACCCACAAAACTCTTCATGCCATTAAAGCCATGATTCAACGATGGAAAATAATAGAACCATTATGCAGTATGTTCAATGGTAGAAAAAGACACAAAACTCTACGTGAACAGAGGGAAGAATCGATCTGCCATCCATCAAGTTCGTGAGGCAGAGGAGAATGTCAAGCTTGCAGGCAAACAATTGGTGAGGTAGAGGAGAACAGAACCCAACAAAAGGAATTGTGGACTCTTTTAACTTAGTCCACGTGAATGTGAATGAATAGCCACGATCAGGACAGTCGATAGGCCAAAAGATACGTCGTGGGCAGAATGGGGTCATGGCGTAGTGGTCTTTCTATCAACAAAAATAAATACCTAACTAAACCACAGAACAATTAAGGTGGTGACACATGGCTTTCCCCCATGACTCAAGATTTAACTTTCCCCCTCCTTATATTTAGGAATCATGCCCCTTCTCAATTTAGTTGCAGTGAACATAGCCGGTTGGGTTATTTAATTAAAATGCATCTTTACATGATGCCACAATTTAATTTATGCCGTATGTCCTGATATACCATCAGTGACAATTCCAAATCCGAAACATAACATAACTAAATCGATGGTGGGGCCTTAGCCTTTATCTCCGCACCATGATTATTACAATATATGTATCATGTATATCTAATGCAAACGGGGTTAAAACTGTGGTGTTACATTCCCCTCCCCCTTCAATAGGAGTGTCCTTAGTGCTTTACAAAATTTGAACAAAATGCTACACTGGTACCGCCTCAGTGTTCCGTAGGATTGAACAAAAATGGATGTGCCAATCGCATGGCATCCTCCAGCTCCCACGTAGCCTCTTCAGGTCCATAGTGCTCCCATTGCACCTTTACCTACCCTATGGCTCGGTTCCAGAGCATTGTGACCTTCCTGTCGAGGATGCACATTGGCTCGATTTGGAACTCTTCCTTGGGTTCCACCTGAATCACATCCCAATTTATCACATGGTTAGGGTCATGTACATATTTCTTAAGCAAAGAAACATGAAAAGCATTATGAGCTCTAGTACTAGCAGGCAATGCAAGTCTATATGCAACATGCCCTATTCTTTCAAGAACTTCAAACGGCCCATAGTATCTAGGTGACATTTTGGCACAACTTCCAAGCTTCAACGAACTTTTCTTTGCTTTCACTATGATGTAAACATGATCCCCAATACTAAACTCTCTGTTCATCCTATGCTTATCTGCATAGCTTTTTTGTCTGTTCCGTGCTGCTTTCAGATTCTGCCTAATCTTTACAACCTCTTGCCCCATTTCCTTTAGCAATTCTGGTCCAAGCACAACTCTGTTCACTGGGTTATCCCAAGTCACTATTGTCCTACACCCTCTTCCATACAAAGCTTCATACGGACTCATCCCCAAGGATTCCTGCTATCCATTGTTGTAAGCAAACTCTACCAAGTGTAAGTAATCTTCCCACTTGGTTGGTTGGTCCATCACATACATGCGAAGCATATCTTCAAGCACCTAATTAACTCTTTCTGCCTGCCCATCTATCTGAGGATGGTAGGCAGTGCTGAAGTTTAACTTTGTACCAAAATCTGCAAACAATCCCTTCCAAAAATTGGAAGTGAACTTGACATCTCTGTCAGAAACTATTGCCTTTGGTAATCCATGCAATTTGAAAATCTCCTTCATGAAGATCTTTGCAATGTCATCAGTTTTATGTGTAGACTTCACTGGTATAAAATGTGTTGCTTTAGTCAACTTGTCTACTACAACCATCATGGAATCATGTTGTCTCCAAGTCATCGACAATCCTGTAATAAAATCCATGGAAATAACTTCCCATTTCCATATCGGAAATGGCAAAGGCAGCAACAAACCTGCTAGATGTTGATGCTCAACCTTTACCTGTTGACATTTCATGCACCTTGAAATGTATTCAGACATGTCCTTTTTCATTCCTGGCCAAAAGTATAGCTTTCTAGTTGTAGAAATTGTCTTTTGGTATCCTAGGTGACCAGAATACGAAGCTTGATGGATTTAGTCCATAACAACTCTCCTCAAATTTTCTACATTCAGAATATAAATTCTACTTTTATAAGTAAGAAGTCCATCTTCTTCCTATTTATATCCCTCATACTTCTTCTCAAGACTTTTCTGCTGCAATTTGTCATTTACCTGCTCATACAATTCATCTTTGGCAACTTGATTAATGATCTGCTGCCTTAAATTTGATTGGCAAATACTAAGAGATGCCACATGCATTTCCTGTACCTTCCTGCTGAGTGCATCAGCTACCTTATTTTTTTTTCATTTTATGTGCTTGACTTTGAAATCAAACTCACATAAAAATTCCACCCATCTCGCTTTCCTAGCATTTAGAGTAGGTTGATCAAACAAATACTTCAGACCACAATGGTCTGTTCTGAGCTCAAATCTTCTACCCATCAAGTAATGTATCCACATATTGAGAGCATGTACTATGGAGGCAAGCTCTAGATCATGAGTGGCATAGTTCTTCTCATGCTCCTTCAACTTTCTTGATTCATAACATATCACGTGGTTGTCCTGCATAAGGACTCCTCCAAGCCTTGTCTGCATGCATCGGTACATACCACAAAATATTTCTCTAGATCTGCAACTTTCAATACTGGTGCACTGGTGAGAATATTCTTCAACCACTGGAAGCTTTCTTCACACTTCGAAGTCCATTTGAACTTTATCCCCTTCTTTTGCAAAGAAGTGATGGCATGTGCAACCTTGGAGAATCCTTCAATCAATCTCCTATAGTATCCTGCAAGCCCCATAAAAGATCTTACATTCATCACATGTCTTGGAGTAGGCCAATTCATAATGGCTTCAATCTTCTCAGGGTCTACTGATATACCCTCTTCTGAGATAATGTGACTCAAATACTGAATTCTATCTCTATAGTAGTCACACTTGCTCAATTTTGCATACAGTTGATGCTCCCTGAGCAATTGCAATGTCAATCTCAAATGCTCTTCATGCTCTTCCTCATTCTTAGAATAAACAAGAATGTCATCAAGGAAAACAAGAACAAACTTGTCCAAATACTTACTAAAGACACTGTTCATAAGGCACATAAATGTAGCTGGTGCATTGGTGAGACCAAATGGTACCACTACAAACTCATAATGTCCATACCTTGTCCTGAAGGCTATCTTAGGAATGTCTTCATCCTTGATTCTCACCTAATGGTAACCAGACCTCAAGTCAATCTTGGAAAACACCTTTGCTCCTCTCATTTGATCAAAGAGGTCATCAATCCTAGGAAAAGAGTATTTATTCTTCATAGTAACCTTGTTCAACTATCTGTAATCAATACATAACCTAAGTGTACCATCTTTCTTCTTTACAAAAAGAATCGGTGCTCCCCAAGGAGACACACTCGGCTGGATATACTTCTTTTCCAACAACTCTTGCAGTTCCATCTTCAACTCTAGAATCTATGGTTTACTCATCCTGTAGGGTGTCTTAGACACTCATGCTGCTCCTGGCATGAGTTAAATGGTGAAATAAATGTCCCTCTTTGGAGGAAGCCCTGGAATCTCATCAGGAAACACATCCTTGAATTCCTGTAACACCTGATAGTCTAGTTCCAACTTAGGAGTCTCATCTCTTGTTGGTTCTAGAATATGAGTTGCATACAACTGGAAACCTTTCCTACAGAACTTCTTCAACTACATTGCTGAAACCTGTCTTACTGAAATTACCTTCAGAATACCTTTCACAGCTATCGGGTTTCCTTCTTCATCCATGAATTCAAAAGTCTTATTATAATAGTCAAGCTTCACTCGGTGAGCTTCTAACCAATCCATTCCAATGAGAACATCATAGGAACCAAGCAGTAGAACATTCAGATCCACACAAGTGATCAATCCATTCATAACCAATGGACATTTCTCTACCACTTCACTAACCTTTCTCTTAGTCCCAGTGGCTACCTGAACTAACCAAGATTTTCTATGCTTTACCTTCTTAAAAGCACAAATCTCCACTACTCTAGGAGTAATGTAACTGTGAGTAGAGCCATGGTCAATCAAAATAGAAACAAATTGTTCAACAATCTTACTTGTAACTTCAACCACAGTTGACTGGTGATCTTCCTGGCAGTCCTCTAGTGTTGCCTAAATTCTAGGGACTGCCCTCGCTACTTTACCCACTTTTTTTTCTCCCTAAATGTTATAAGCTGGCCTTCCACTTTCATTCTTGAGTGGACAATATTTGTGCAAGTGAGGCCCTTCACATTTCCAACATTTGAGGGGACCTTTATTCTGATGTGATTCTTTAGGCTTTCCACCTGTCACTCCAACTGGATTACTCGCAGCTTAGGATGGCTGCTTTTGCTGATTCCTGAATCTAGAAGGTTTGAAACATTTCCTTATTTGGTCAAACTTCTCATTATTCTTGTCCTTCCATGTCTTATGGTAATCAGGTTTACCTTTTATTTATTCATACCAATATTTATCCTTTCTTATTGCTTCTTCAAGAGTTATCGGTTCATAGAACTCAATTCTGTGAATGTGATGATGACGTCATAATCACATTTTTTCAGGTGTTTCTTGTTTTTGGGGTAGTGGGGTCCGTCAAAAGTATGCTAAGTGGCTGCTCATTGGATGTGGAACGAAATTTAATTCCGCATCCAACGAGCTCTCTCAATTGAAATTTGAGTAAAAAGACGGGGAGATATGTCGAAAATACAAACAAAAAAAGTATTTCTTTCTATGATACCTATCCCCAGATTTATATTAAAAAAGTGTTTAATACCTATACGGTATTTCAAATTTAAAGAAATTTCATTGGATAACACATGATGACATAGAATTTGAATCAAAGTTAAAAGGCCCATTTTGAGTTGAAATTTCCTCTAATGTTTCAAAATTTTTCTGTTTAGTCTTCCTTTCCACCGCTTCATTGGATCACTATCCTATATTCATCGGCAAAATAGTTCAATCAATAGTCACAATTGCAGCTTATCAACTTCGATCCTTTTCTTATCGGTGGCCCAATCCGCGAATGACTTTCGGTTGGAAAATTGAAGCATAACTTGATCGGCATCGGCAGTCAAACCTTTTCCCATCGGAAGAATAGTGTTCTAGGCTTCCGCAACGGTGGGCGCACAAACCATTATCTTCTTTCGATGGTCATTGATTTCATTACTTATAGAAATTTTGAACTTTCTTTTAATGCATCGACAGTCGAAGGCTCTATCTGTCGGAAGGATAGTCCTCTAGCTATCTGCAACGACGGTGCTCAATCAACTAAACATTGGCGATCCATCTGTCTAAGTATTCTGATGTGCCGATGACCAAGGAACTTAGAAAAATTTCCAAATTTTCCTCCTCTATCTCCCACCGCATTGACCGTCGGATCAATTATCCATTGGGTGGCCTTCCCACTAAGTGCTCCATTGCATCGAAAGAACTTGTCACTAAGTTTTTCGATGAGCTGACATTCTGGCACTTAGAAAATTTTGTGAATTTTTCTTGTCTTCACCCATTTTTCCGGGTTTCTTCTGGGAAGTAGGAAACCTGCCTCTATTAACTATTTCTCATGGCCTTCTAAGGCCCAAATGTTGCAACATAAGCTCTGTCACTACATCTTGATGGTCCATTCAGGATGATGCTGCA
This sequence comes from Pseudotsuga menziesii, assembly GCA_001517045.1. Taxonomy (NCBI): domain Eukaryota; kingdom Viridiplantae; phylum Streptophyta; class Pinopsida; order Pinales; family Pinaceae; genus Pseudotsuga; species Pseudotsuga menziesii. Next base: position 29,084 of record LPNX010111729.1, read on the forward strand.
ACCAAAGCTTTGATACCACACTGTCACGTCCCTGACCCTCCAACCGATGAAAAGAATGCTGCGATACATAAAATCATCCGGTCATCTAGCCCCATGAACATGAACATACATACATATAGTTCTGAATCATGATACTTAAAAAAATAAAGCATATTACGAAGCATGATCATTCATATACACAACGGAAGAAAAACATATCAATCAACATTTATGCATATACATATCATCATTTAAAATGTATATCATCATTCATCAATGGTAAATATGATTGTAGATACAAGATAGGAAAGAATACTTATCTTATGAAGAACTTGTTCTGCAGCCAGCTACTTCGCTACAATGTTCCACCCAACCATAGGCCTGCATGCTATTTAATCTCTCAGCAACACTGTCACCCCCGAGCTGGCCATGATTCTCCAAGGAATAAGGAACTAACAAGCTTACACATAGCCAAGGATAACAACACCACAAGGGTGCACAGTTCATCCAAACCAACACAGTTGGGTTTATCAGGCCATCCAGGAGCTGGGAAAGGCTAAATGCTAAGCTGCTGAGCTCATTGAAGAGCTCCAGACACCAACAACAGTGATAGCCTGGCTTCTAGAACTTCCACACACACCCAACGATCCAAAATCAGTCCCTTCTCTACAATGCAATCCCTCAGACCCTGATCTCCCTTCCAGTGCTATTCGGGGGTTGTGGAGAAGAAATCCAACTTAGTAGCTTTGTCTGTGTGGTTCTCAACCCACTAGGTTTATCAAGCACCTCTGGCCCTCATTCACCACTCCAATGTAGTCCGAGGACAAACCACTGCATGCAAGCAGCCAAACAACTATTCAAGCTTTACAGGGAAAAAAATGTAGTCGGTCAATTGTGGGTAAACAACAACCCACAACCAACTATGAACCCATAGCACCTGATCCTCAATGCAATTGCTGGAGAAATTGCATAGGCAAAAATGGGGAAAGAACAAACTCCTAATCTCTGCATGAGGGACAAAGATGCAACCCATAGAACTATTGATGCCATTATAGCCACGATTCAACGATGGAAAATAATAGAACCATTATGGAGTATGTTCAATGGTGGAAAAAGACACAAAACTCTGCGTGAACAGAAGGAAGAATCGATTTGACATCCATCAAATCCATGAGGCAGAGGAGAACGACAAGCTTGCAGGACAACAATCAGTGAGGTAGAGGAGAACCGAAACCAATACAAGGAATTTTGGATTCTTTTAACTCAATCCACGTGAAGGTGAATGAACAGCCACAATCGGGATAGTGGACAAGCCAAAAAATGCGTCATGGAGAGGGTGCCATCGTGGGAAGAATGGGGCCGTGGTGTAGTGGTCTTTCTATCAACGAAAATGGATGCCCAACTAAACCACAGAACATTTAAGGTGGTGAGACATGGATTCCCTCATGACTCAAGGTTTAACTTTCCCCCTCCTTATCCTTAGGAATCATGCCCCTTCTCAATTTACTTGCAGTGAACATAGCTGGTTGGGTTATTTAATTAAAATGCATGGTTACATGATGCCACAATTTAATATATGTCGTATGTCGTGATATACCATCGGTGACAATTCCAATCCGAAACATAACATAACTAAATCAATGGTGGGGCCTTGGCCTTTAGCTCCGCACCGTGATTATTTACAATATATGTATCATGTATATCTAATGAAAGCGGGATTAAAATTGGGGTGTTACATCTTCCATCTTCCTCATCTTCAGATAAACCTCAATCTAGTGTGCCTTCCCTTTTTCACACCTGTTTCGGAACCTAAGGTTGCTAACAGGTGAAGAAAAACTTATTTATTTTGAGATATTCTTTTCTTGGCCATTCCTTGTTCTCCTTGACAAAAGAGTCATTTTTCCATGGTTTCCTCCCATCTTTCAATTTGTAAGGAAAATTAGTCTTGGGGGGGAATATGGGAAAATTCATGGCATCCTTCAATGTAGCTGTCTTTTGGGATTTCATGATCCCTGTGAAAGGTTTTTTCAACCCTTTTGTAAATAGTAAAACCAAACTAGCCATATAAACATCAGATACCATTAGTGAGAGCTTTTCAAATTCTAACATATATGATTCAAGGGTTCCTACTTGCTTTGATTGTGCTAATTCTTTGAAAGGAAGTTGAGGATATTTCCTACCAAATATCTCCATTAAGTCATTGGAGAACCCTTCATAGAATGAAATATTATCATGTACCAAGTTTCTACTACCAT
>LPNX010111766.1:0-58149 GCA_001517045.1 Pseudotsuga menziesii
TTTTGATGGCGATAAGGAGATAGGAGTATCAACTTCTGGATACACTATGAGTCTTGGATCAGCAGCTGTCTCATGGAGATCACACAAACAGTCAGTTCCAACAGATTCAACAACAGAAGAATAATATGTGGCTGCAGCTGAAGCAACGAAAGAAATAGTATGGCTCAGGAAGATACTTGAAGATTTGCAATAAAAACAAGAGGACTCCACACCATTATTGATTGACAATACTTCTGCAATCAAGCTGGCTAAGAATCCTAGATTCCATGATCGAACCAAACACATCAACACAAAGTATAATTTGATTCGACATCATGTAGAGGCCAAGACAGTCCATCTTCGACATTGTTCTACAAATGATCAAATTGTAGACATCTTCACCAAAGCGCTTGGATGAGAAAAGTTTGAAAGATTCAGAAACATGCTCGGACTTACGAACACCCCTTCGGATTAAGAGGGGGATTGTTAGAATATAATCCGTAGGGATTATATATTGTATATAAATAAATAAAGAATAGGAAACTGAACAGTTACGTAGGAATATGGATAGGATGGTCGGAATCTCAACCACCGCCTGAAATGTATAAATATATGCATTGGCATTGGAATAATATAGAATCGGGAGTTATACCTAACAAGTTTATATTTAGCTCATTAGTATTAGATAATAATAAACTATTTAATTTTTAAGATATGATTTTAAATGTGATAATTATTATTATATTTATAATTAGTTTATATTTAGCTCTAATTGATTTATAGAAACCATTTCTTTTCATATGTATTGTGATTTAAATAATAAAATTAGAGTAATATTTATTTATTGAAAATATTGAATATGTATGATTTAAAAAATAAAATTATAGTAACATTTATTTATTGAAAATATTGAGAATTACAGTAATGTATATTATAGTAATTTTTTTTTTAACAGAAACTATAAAAGGATTTTATAAAATAAGTTGTGCACAACCATTCATTACAGTAGTGGCAAACCAAGTATTCAGGCAGATCAAAATTGCTGCACAGAAAGCTTATCCGAGGAGTTTTCCAAAAAACTACACACAAAGTTTTTCCAAAACAACTAATGTCGCAGGTAGTATATACCCTTATAAACTGATTACATAGTAAAAGACAGTAAAACATTTAACCATAATTAAAGGAAAACAGATTAAGGATTGCCTCTAAAATTCCTAGGCTGAACTACAGACTCTTCTTCCATTGGGTGCTCAGCTTCTGCAGTGGCTCCATTCACCCTGCTACCCTGGTTCATGGTAATCAGACGCTGGAGATCTTCCTGAATCCTGTCAACTTTTCCCATTATCTCTCTGAGGTTGCTCTCGTTATCAGCAATCCGAGCGTCGTGGTTGTTGATATGCAAAGAGGTGTAGCTCACCGTTTCCCCAATGCTCTTAACCTCCCGCACAATTTCTTTGTTGTCCATTATGCCGATTGCTAGCATTTCATACAGACGCCTCATGTTCTTTTTTACATCCATTATGCCTGCACTTTCACCAGCCTGAGACATTATTTCTGCTCCTGTAGATATCTCTATTCGAGCAAAGTGACTGTGCAAGGCACGAACAGAGCCAGCAAGGGCACAAGCTTGGTTCTCAACTGAGGGACCACTGAGAAAAAGATTGAGCACTATGAGCTCCTGTTGCAGCGAGGATCCCCCATGCCTTTCGTTACAGACCAAAGTGCCCACAGCACCTTCCTGCCACCCCATGCAATGACAACCCAAAACCGTGCTTCTCCCCAAATTGCCTGAATGCGTAAGAGTTATACCAGAGCCGAGGCTTGAAGACCACAATGCAGAGAGAGAGCTGCAAGAACAAGTGGAAAAGGCTGAGAGAGCAAACCTTTCCTTCACGAAGGAACAGGTGAGAGGGAGTGCTTGCCACGGGATGCCCTGTAGCCACCCTTCTCCAACACCTGCGACTACATTCAGAAGAATTCGCGCAGCCTCATGAGAACCAGTGCCGAGAAATGGAGCGGAGTGAATATGCATATCGTTGTGAGGAGAATACATAGCATAATGGTCGAAGGGAGATTGAGCATGCGAGGAGGAGAGGCATTTACCCCAGGGCCGGTTAGCCATTAATTCAGCAAAGACCGAGAGGAAGAGAGGGCATATGTTAAGCCATGCGGCGGAGGGAGGGGTGAATGCAGTGCATAGTAAATGGAAGGAGCCGTCGAGAAGCAACGTGGAGTGGAGGCCAGCTGAGGGGAGGTGACGTAGGGCGAAGGGTGGAGGGGAGAAAGGAGGGATAAGGATAGGGGGAAAGGAGAAAAGAAGGGGTTTAAAAGAGATGGGGGAGGAGGGATAAGGGAATGGGGATAAGGAAGGGGGAGAGAATGAAAGTAAAGGAGGTAGAGGAGGGGGGCCTTTGAGGATTCTTATGAAATGAGGGAAGGATAAAAAAATCAATGAGATAAGCCGCATAAAATGAAATCGCAGGGGAGACTTTCGACACCACATTAAGGGATGAATTTGAGGATAGGAGGGTTTTCGTTATGACTGTAATGACCTTGTGGGAGAGTGGCTCCCATGTTATCCAGAGTGTCCGCTGCAGAATTATTGTGCCAAAGGATGTGGAGTGTCTCGTAGGATTTAGACATGAGAAGCTTGGCTTTGTCAAACAGGCAACGACAATTGACTGCTCCAGAAGGGTAGCCATTGATCAGTTTGAAGATGACATGCTTGGAGTCTCTGAATATCAGAACCTTTCGAATTTTTTTAGTATTTAGAAGATGTAAACCCTGAAGAAGTGCCAACCACTCAGCTTCATTGTTTGTTCTATTTCCTAGACCCCACGCGAAGGTTTCTTCAACATGTCCTCTGGGATCCAGGAGGATCCCCCCGCTCCTGCCACCCCTATATTATAGTAAAATATTGCCATTGAAGTAAAGTTTATTAATTTAAAACATTGAGAAATAAAGTTTATTAATTTAAAATATTGAGAATTAAAGTACGTTTATTCATGGAAAATATTGCGATTGTCCGAGTAACATTTATTCATTTAAAATATTAAGATTTAAGAAGAATTAGTGTAACGTTTTATTCATTAATAATTTGTTATGGTTAATAATCTTAAATAAATATCTTATTAATTGTATTAAACGTTTTCATAAACATAATGGCTATCAATTATTAACAATAAAACATAATTTTAATTTACTGATTATTTATATCAATTTTAAATTAAGAAAATAATTTAAACATTTTCTTTGTATGAAATATATGATATGGTATAAATGAAATTTTATTTTTGTATACACAACGTATTTTTCAGCAAGGGGTCATTGGTAAAAGAAACAATGAGGAAGAGTTTAAACAAGACAAGGTCATAAGGCATTCATTACAAGCATGTGAAACTGGGTAGATTGTTGTGAGGCTCCTTGAAACTTTGGAAGTTGAGGCAATGGACATGGCTGACATGTAAGGGAAGATAGTGATTCTCTTTAAACGAATGAATATAAAGAAAAATCTGCCACTAAAAGATATAAGACTGAAGTTCGAATAGGACTCGGAACTTAGCTGGTAATTCATCCATCCATCTGCCCATCATATTAAGAAAGAGGGTCATAAAGATCAGAGTGAAGCCCCTTGAAGGAAATGTCGAATAAGTTAAATAGGAAGGGAAAGATAGGGGATAAGGATGAGGTAAATTAAGGAATCTATTTTTTGTTGAGACAAGGTTATACAACTAATCCTTTTCTTACTTCCTAATTAGCAACTGGTTCAACTCCACCAACTGCAGAATGGGGCACAACAGTTAATAAAAGCAAACTTTGTAACTCTTCCAAAAAATGGCAACCAAAGACTGCAAAAATAGATTTTGTTTTCTAAAGGCAGTTTGGGAACATAATTTATCAACAATTCCTTTTTCCAAGTGGCTTCAGTGCACAAATTGAACAAATTTTTTAAGGTTGTATATTAAAACAAAATAAAGCAATTTTAACATTGTTTAAGATGACACAAGCAAACAACAAAACTAAAAGGTGAAGCAAGATAAAGAAGGAACATGCATTTCTCTACTTTCCATAAACTGAATGATAATTTAGTACAAATAAGAAGATTGCAATTTTTCAGCAGAAACGAAAAAAATACAAATAGGCATGAAGAAGGCCACAGCTACATCTGGGAAAACATCTCAATTCAAACCAATAAAGAGAATTCCTCGGCAAGAACAAAAACATTCAATCCCTGTTGATGTTGTGTTGTGTATATAAGAAACGAGATGTTGTTCAATACCTGTTGATGTTGTGTTTTGTATATAAGAAACGAGATGTTGATGTTGATGTTGTGTTGTGTATATAAGAAACAAGATGTTGGTGTTGATGTTGTGTATATAACAAATGAGAGGATAGCCGGAATTGTTCGACAACTAACAATGAGCTTGCAAACAACTAATAGGGCTTGTTCGACAACTAACAATGAGCCTTACAGAAGACTAACAGTGCCCTAGCACAACAGAAGCTCTAAGTTGTGCAAGGCAACAACAAAAGCTCTAGTACTGACACAACAGAAGCTCTGGAGTACCTTTTTGGATCCTAGCTCTATAAAAATAAATGGTAGGGAAGGGGCAAAGCAGAGCCCGTTTCAGTTGAGGAAGAAAGACCCTCTAGGGAGGCAAAACTACCTACATGGACGAAGCTTATGTTTTTGTTTATATAGTCCATTCGTGAATGTACATGGCCATATAACGTGGCGATAGATACTTCAACCTATTTCCATGCTTGCAATGCAGAGATGAAATGAATGTCATCGACTGCAGTGACCGATGACTGCATATATTAGCAGGTTGTCAGATGACTGCACTGAGCGATTGTAAGGTTATCATTTCATAGACTGTAGCAGGTTGTCAGATGTCAGATTGCTAGGAAGAAAAAGGTGTTTCGACAATAAGAAGATACATTGCAAAAACTTGGGAAAATCTATTTAAATTAATCCAAAATCATAGCATAAAAAAGTGGACTTGTGGTGGCACAATTGTCAAAACTAGTTCGATTACATAATTCAAGGAATAAAAAGACTTGTTTTACAAACAAAGAGCATGTGAGGATGAAGAGTATACAGATTTTCCAATGTAGGGATAAAGTAAAACAAGTACATTTAATTTGGCATGATGACTTAAATAACTTGTTGAGTTTGCCAAAAAGAAAATGATGTTTTAGAACACACCAAACATGTAGGTTGAGAAATCATTTCGATAAATAACATAAAAGAATGTACATGTAAATTTTTATCATTCTTGTCCAATAGATTATAGTGAGTATTATGTGGATGTAAATAAAAACACTATATTATGTTGATATTATGATATTGGGTTTGGTATTGACAAACCTCATCTTATTATTAGGCCATGACTGGTATTGACAAACCTCATCTTAGTTAGTTTGGTATTGACAAACCTCATCTTAGTTAGTTTGGTATTGGCCATGATATTGGGTTTGGTATTGACAAACCTCATCTTAGTTAGTTTTGTATGTGAGGATGCGCGTTGAGTTAAGGGGAAAATGCATTGGTTGAAGGTCATATGTTAAGGAGTATGACCCTTTAACATTAACATTAAGGTTAATGTGTTAAAGTGACCATGTAAAATATGTTAATGTGTTAAACCTTTAACATTAAGGTTAATGTGTTAAAGTGACCATGTAAAATATGTCGATATTGTGATAACAAGAAATATCTAGAATTATAGTTTTTTAGTTTTAGTTTTTTTGTTTTTAAGAGGTTTGTAATTTGTAAATGTATGCATGTAATAACAAGAGTTATCTAATAACAATAAATATCTAGCATTATAGCTTTTTAGTTTTAGTTTTTTTCGTTTTTAAGAGGTTTGTAAATGTATGCATGTAATAACAAGAGTTACGTAACTTTATAGTTTTATTTATTTATTTGTTTTTTTTAATTTAAGAGGTTTGTAAAAGTATGTATACTTTCCACTTGGTTTCTTAATTTTGGTTGATTTGTGTATATTTTAATATTATTAAAAATTATTTATTAAGGTTGGTTAAATATACATAGATTTTTCTGATACATATGTAAGAGAATTGATTTTTTTTAATAAGTGGTGATGGGAGATTGTTTTTCTGAAAACCCTAGCTAGGTATTGCTAGAAAAAAAGTGCTATAAACTTAGAGTTAAGTCGAATTCATTGGTTGGCCTAGTACCAACCAAGAGAAAAAAGTGGGAATTGATTTTTTGTGTGATTTGTAGTAGATTTTTGCAGTTACTCCTAGTTTTTTTCAATATTAGCTTTTCGTGATTTATCATTTTCTGATCTCCACATTATTGGCCAGATTATATTTGGGTATTTTGTTACCTCCACCTTATTGGATGGGAAAGGGGAGAGGGATTTTGAAAATATTTTGTGGGGAATATTACGATATATTTCCCAACCAATGTTACATTTCACAAACTTTTTTGATATTTACCCTATTCATTAAAATTTGATTTTAACCTAGAAATTTGGTTATGTCTGGTGGCAAGGTGATTTTATTTTTTGCAACTGCAAAAATTGTATTCAAGTTTGTAATTTTTTTTCATGTGATTGGGGGTGTGGATTCACATGATCCATGACTTACTTGGGTTACTGGTTGAGAAGAATGGCTTCCTTTGGCGGTAGCTCCCACAAAACCCTGGAGGTGAATGTTTCAGAACCCTTTTCAAATCTTCAGTTCACCCAACATTGTTTGAGACCTGAATATTGTGAAGTGTTGGGGACGACGTTCGATGGAGGGGTGGGTCAATAGTATTTGACCGAGACAGAGGTATTTAAAGCAGGTGTGAATAATTTGTAGGGTGGTATCAAAGGAACAAAAGTCACTGGTTCAAAGGCTAAGGCTCGATGGAGATCCAAGACATAAAAGGTAAAGGAAGGTTTGCAACATTATACTATGAGAAGGGATGTGAATATCAACAATATCAAAGCCTATGCTAGTAGGGATGTGGTGGGTTGCATTGAGTTCACTATGGTTTCTCGATTATAGTTGATTGAATGGGTTAACAAACACTGGTTGTCGGAGTTCAGAAACACGACGTGGACCAACATGCTAATAAATGGGTGGGTTTTTTTCTTATTCCCTAAGGCAAAGGATATTCAAAAGGTATTAGACAATATTTGGCTTATTAATGAGGGTACTCTGGTTTTAAAACAGTGGCATGTTTCTTTTGATCTTGAGAAAGAGAGGATGACCAGAAGGCACCTTTAGTTTTTGCTCCTAAGATTCCCTATCGAATTGTGGACACAAAATGTCTTCGAATGTTAAGTTAATGCCCTAGGTAAATTCATAAAGGTGGACCAAAAAATGTTGTATGGTGTGGAAAAGAATGTTGATTCGGTTATGGTGGAGTTCGACATTACTCGTGGATCACCAATGGAGGTGGAATTTGAGTAGGGAGAAAAAAACATTTTTCATGGGTTGGATTATTTGCACATATCTTTCCATTGCCATTATTGCTGGAAGAATAGTCATGTGAAGGATAAAATGCCCTTACTTGCTTTTGGGGATTATGCTTGGGGACTCTAACAAGGATTTGGAAGAGGATTTTCAAACCATAATGATTTTGCAACAAGTTTTGCACCTTACCTCTCGGCCTACATCTATCATGTTAGAGGGTTCGACACGACTTACAAGTATGCAATCTTCATATTCTCCTACCTTTTATGAATGGGTTTCAAAAGAAGAACTAGAATTTTATATATATATATATATATATATATATGTTGAAGAAGAACTTGAAAAATGAAAAATATTTGAATGTTGTGGGGTTGAATGATTTGTTTGAGAATTGTGGGAATGAAGGAAAATTGTATATTACAAACCCTCATAATGATGACCTAGGTTTAATGGAAATGGTTGATGTGCGAGTTGAAAACCCTATTCAAAATATCAATAGGATTGTGGATGGTTATAATGGTGATCATGTATTTGAGACCTTACAATCCAAAGATGGCCTTGATCCTGCTAAATCACCTATTTGTAAAACCTCAAACAATGCAAATTTTGAGACTAATTGCTTGTTGACTTCAAACCTTTACAATTCCACACATTGCTCTATGTTACATGTGTCTACCATCTCTTTCCCAATGTATAGTATTACTACATCTTGCAAATATTCTCTTGTTAAGTCGCCCCTAAAGGTTTATTCCATGAAACCTACAACTAATTTTGAAGCTTCCCTGATTCCTTCTATTAGGAGTTAGAATGTTACCATTCACAATAAGAAAAGGAAGGAATTTTCGAGAAATTTGGATGGTGCTAAACATACTTATAAGCCATTGCTTTTCTGTCTCCCTGAGGCTAATTCCAATTGTTCATTTGACTCTGTTTTTCCATCTACTAGGGCCCTTAAAGCAGGCCAACCCTATTCTGGAGGTGTTTAATGTATTTACTGTCGTTCAATATATATGGGGTTTGTGGGGATGGGAAGGTTAGGGATCTATCCAAACTCTTAAAATCTACTAACCCAAACATTATTTTATCTAAGAGACGATGTGTTGTGAGTCTTAGGAGGTTGAGACTTTTTCTAGGTTATTACCATGCTAGGAATTTTGTTCTTTAGATTCAAATGGGTTATCAGGAGGATTATTGTCATGCTAGAATCCCATGATTTCTTATTTCACTCCATTCATAATGGGAGGGGGGATTCTTATGGATGGTGGCTTTAAGGAGTTTGATCAGAAACTATCCATTTTAAATTGTTATGGGGCATACAAAGATAGACAGTTTTTTTGGAATTATTTGGATTCCCATGGCCTATTAAAATCCAAAATTTAGTCTTAGAAGCAGACTTAAAATTTTATTTGGTTGCTCATGAGATTTGCGGTCTCACGGCTTAGTTAGATCCCCTTTCTGATTTTTTCTCTAATCTCCTTTAAAGGTCAAATCTTATTGATATCCTTCTTATCAAAGTTGTCCCTACTTGGTATAATGGTGAATGTGGAGAAGATGGGATCGGTAAACGACTTGATAGGTTCTTAATGGCTGAGAATTTGACACATTATCTCCAAAAATATAGATCATGGATGGAAAAATCTACAATTTTAGATCATTGTCATGTTTTTCTACAATTGGATGGTGTCAAATCTAAGAAGAACTATCCCTTTAAATTTAATGACATGTGGCTTCAAGATGAATATTTTTGATTGATGGTCAGGGAAAGTTGGTAGAAATTCTCTATTCCAGAGGATATTAGTCCTATGAACTGCTTGGTTTATGAACTTAAATGTGTTAAGATGAAAGTGGTGTAGTGGAAAAAGACAAAAAGTAGAAAGCTTAAGAAGTTCTACGAAAGACTGACGAGATGATGAAGGGGATTTTGGATGCCAACTCAGAGGGGATCCTTACAAAAGATGAAAAATTACAAATACTAGAGTTAGAAAAGCAAACGTATCTCTTGCTTAAATAGGAAGAAATGACTTGGTGACTGAAGAGTACGACCATGATATGAGTCGCACTTAGGGATTGCAACACTAGATTCTTTCATAACCATACTTCCTATAGAATAAATATACATTCCATTTGGGACGTGAAGCATCGATGATGGGGGGAATGTGGCTCAAAACCATTAATATTTGGAAATTTGTACAAGTCTCATTTCTTTAAACACTTTAAAGATCCCCTTAATAATCAAATTGACGCTCAATTCAAGGTGACTAGTCATCTTCCTTCTGTATTTAATCATGAAGAGGGGAATGCCATTGGGGACCCTATGTCTTTGAGAGAAATTAAAGATGTTTTGAAACAATTTATGAAGGATAAGAGTCATGGTCTGGATGTTTGTCTAGTGGAACTCTTTCTACACTTGTTTTCCTTGATGGGAAATCATCTTTTGCAAATGGTTGAACAATCTTGTATGGAAGGATATGTCTTTGGTGCACTAAACTATAACTTCATTTCCATCATCCCTAGTTGTAACAAACTAGATTCTTTTTAATTGTTTAAAACTAATTTCTCTTTGCAACTTGGTCTATAAAATTGTCACTAAAATTTTCTCAAATAGAATCAAACCTAAACTTGCTGACATGATGACAAAGGAACGGTTTAGGTTTTTTGGCTAATAGACAGATTTTGGATGTTGTTGGTGTTACCCAGGAGTGTTTACACACAATCAAAGAAAACGATATTGATGCATTGATTTTGAAAATGGATTGGTCAAAGCCGATGATCGTATTAACTAGGTATCTTTGATGCTTTTACTATTACAAACTGATCTTCCTATTTCGGTAACCAATTGAATAATGGCTTGTGTGACATCTGCACAGTTCTTTGTACTTATTAATGGCTCACCCACTAGTTTTTTCCAAAGCACTAGGGGCCTTAGACAAGGTTTCCCACCGTCTCCTTTATTGTTCCTGTTGGTTATAGAAGGATTGAGTCAAATGATAAATGCTACTAAGTTGAAGGAAAACTAAAAGGCATTAAAATTTCATTGTATGTCTTCTTCACACATCTTTTATTTGTAGATGGTGTGGTGTTGTTTGGGGAAGGTACTATGGTTGAGTGGTGTTGTTTGGGAAATGTATTGTGATTGAGTGGTGTTGTTTTGTTGAAATTATAAAATATTATTTTCAACATCAGGGATGCAAGTGAGCATTTCCATGTATGTGTTTATCAATCATAAATTTTATGGGAAAAATTTAGATTAGATCAAATATTTTCTTCCCTACCATATTTCAAAATTGGAGGATGGTTTTAAATAGTTGGGGTATTTCATAAAACCAAATTGTTGCAGGGTCAGAGACTGGTTATGGTTGGTAAAAAAAGTATGAAAAGAGAATTGTCCATTAGACTTTCTGATTCCTATCACTGGGTGGTAGATTGACTCTTGTAAGAGTTGTACGTGGGGGTATTCAATATTCATGTATATTGGTTTTCCCTAGCACAGATTCCTAAGAGCATACTCAAGATGATAAGAAGACTGATGCTTAATTTTTTATGGTCTGGGATCTATGAAGGTGGTAGAATGCATCTTGTCACAGTTGGGAGAGGCGGTATGGTCCAAAATGGATGGGTGCATGGGACATTAAAATATTTATTGGTTCAGTACAACATTGAGTTTGAAAATCCTTTAGCGTGGTCTTTTTTGCCATTGATGCATTGTGGTGTGAGGTTTTGAAAGGAAAATATATCAAAGGTTACATTATGTAATGGATTAGGAACCCAACAAAACATAGAAGGAATGCATTGAATTTTTGGTCTGGTTTTATGAAATTCTTTCCTTGGATGAGCAAAGCTCTTACTTGGAAGGTGGGATCGGGCACAAACATACTTGTTGGAATTGACCCTTTTGTAGGGAATGAAGAAAATTACTCGTTGTAATCTTATTTGTTGAATTATCTTTCATAATATGGGTTTATCACCCTTGCACACATCAAACGTCCTCCCTGGCTTCAGTCTTCAAATTCTTAAAGGCTTTCTACAAAGGATCTTGGTTTCGAAAGTATTTGGGCAGAGGAGTGGGATAAATACATATCCTACCTCAACTCTACTGGAATTAGGTTGAACTCTAATGATGATGAGTTGATATGGGTCTTCAATCATGCTATTGGGAAAATTACTACAAAATCAACATACTCAACTATAGCTCAAAATGATTATTACTCTATGCCTAAATGGTGGCTTAAGAAACCATGGAAGTGGCATATTCCTATGAAAATCAAATGTTTTATATGGCATTCATTTGAATATTGTTTACTGACTTGGGACAACTTATGGCATAGAGGTTAGCAAGGGACAAATATCTATATGTTGTGTAGGGCTAAGATTGAGTCTATTGATCCCATTTTTGTATTTTGCTCATATGCAGTGCAATTCTGTAAAGCTATTTGTAATCTCTTAAACATATCACAGACTTGGGTGATTCTTTTCATTGATGGAAATTTTCATTTTTGGTACAAAAAATTCCCGAAACATAAAGTTCTTCTAGCATTCATTTGTTGGGATGTTTGGAAGACTAGGAACTGTTCACTTTTTGAAGGAAAAAAACATAATTTTACATGCTAGTTGTCTGGGAATCATTTCCATGTACAAGGAGGACTATACTATGGATGTAAAAATTAAAAAAAAATCCGAGGCACATTAATGATGTACCTATCACATTTTTTTCTACTGTTTTTGTTTCGATGGGGTTGCACAAGGAGGGAAATGTGCAACATGTATGATGCTAGAAATTAATTCAAAACAAATTTACAAGTTCAAAATGAACTATGGCCTTGGTAAAAATACTAGAGCTGACTCTGATGGCTCTTTGGTGCCTTGCTAGTTTGGATTCTATATTTGGTATTGATACTATTAAAATTTATGGGGACTCCATGGTTATTGTAAACTGGGAAAATCAACGTTGTAATCTTCAGATAATTGCTCTTCAATTGTGGCGCAGAAGGACATAATTTATGTTATCCTCCTCAAATATTAGTATTGAACATATTTTCTATGAGTTGAATGTGGACGTTGATTCCCTCTCTAAGGAGGCTTTGGATGGCGATAAAAGTATCCTCTTTTTGGAGGAATTTGTTAAAAACTCCTTAGAACATAGTGGTTCCATCTCCTATATTGCCTAGTAGATTAGATACATATTGGTTGTAATGGTTTTTGATAGTTACCTATTACTATGTTGTGGGTCTTGGGTAGATACTTTTGAATTATTTGCCTGTCCTGCTAGTGTAGTTATATTTTTAGCACGTATCTACAAGTACTCTGTTGTTATTGTTTGATACAGCTTATGGTGTGGCATTAAGTCATTTGATCAAGTGCAGTTTTGGTTTTCAAAGGGACTGAACAAATCGATGATGTACTTTTTGATTCACTAGAAATAACAAAAATACAAATATTTTTTGCTTGAAAATAAAAAAGAGAAAATTCTAAAACATAAGAATTTATTTTTATTCCTAACTTAAAAATTAAAATAGGAACAGAAGAAAAAACTCATAACCAAAAAAATCATACCAGAATGACACTCCCCTTTTTTTCATAATTAAAAATCACCTTTTTGTATTAAAACTATAACATAAGTACAATCGGTTAGAGAGAGGATCTCTTTCAAATTCTGCCCACATTTGCAAAAAAACTTCATAGTCATAGCTATACCAGCTTTCACAATCATACAATTTATTTTCGAATAGTATTCATCCTTGCAGTATTCTAAAGTCTTCAAAAAGTCCTATAATCCACAAAACAACATTGTAAGCATAGTTACCCAATACAATCTCCAAACTTTGAAAATGGAGTTATTTAAACTCTCAGATCACCCGAGTCGATCACTATCCCATTTAGCAGATCCTTGACAAATTTGCATCAAAGCCTATCATCAATGTCCTTTTTTTATAGTGTGTTAGCTTCACTATTGTATTCCTTAGCTATAAATATGATGAAAATTAGTCAAAGGGAAAGAACACAATAAACCTCTAACTCTACTTAGCCAATGGGACAAGTCCAAAGAGTAAACATGATGCACCTGATTGACCCAATCTATGATGACTTTGGAATCACCCAAAATATTATATATATGCAGTTTCTTATGTATTTCCAACCAAAGAAGCCCCCATAAGGATATTGGTTCTGCCTTGGTATTTTTTCAAAGGTCCACAACTATCCTCAATCTATAACCATGGTTCATTGTCAATTTGATCACCATCCCTACCCCACACTCACATTTTTGTGCATCCCTGTCGAAATAACCAGTCACTGAAGGTCTATCACTCACTAGTGGAAGAGTCACTCTAACTGTAGTGTTCATGGATCCACAACCATATTCCTTCAATATAGTAAGAATATTAAAGCAGACCTTAATTGCATCCACTTGGATCCCCTGGAAAGCAGCCAAGTCCCTATCCTGCCAAATCTACCACAAAGTTGCAAAAGGTGCATCCATCAATAGAGGATGTGAATCCTTCCATATAAGAAGATTATCTTCCATATTAACCGACTCCCATTTAAAATACACCTGCAATCTCAGCATGAGTGTATTCCAGACAACAACAATAACACTCACCAAATAGATGATCCACAGTCTTAGGTGTAGTGCAACAAAGACAACATCTTCCTAGCCCAATAATGCCTCTTTTCTATAAGCCTTACCATGTCAATATTTTTTTCTTAAGTGTTAGCCAAATGAAGCACTAATTTTTTTTGGGGAGCGTTCCCTTCCATACCCACGACATCCACTAGGTAAGAGACTTTTGCAAGTGCTACTCCACAAGAGCTTTATATTCCAGCAATGCACTGACATTTACCCGTTGTTTGTTAAGGCATCAAAAAATGATGTCACTATGGTCATGTATTTTGATACCTGCCATGGTTAAACTGGTAGTGAAGGCCTCCCATTCCATAACCCAATCACCAAACAAATAAAGGTCCTTCACCAAGATCCACCCAATGACATGTTCCCCCATCACCTTAACCACCTGTTTGAGCAGTATAATATTTCTTTGGTGAAGGTACCTCATAAAATCCACTGAAAGAGTAGAATTTTCAAACATACCAACAATGGGATCAATCCCAATGCATACATGAACTCCCCTACCGATCAACCACTCAATATCCCGTGCAATGAATGGCAGTGTCTTATAAATACTTCTCCAAATCTCAGATAATGTTGTAGAAGTCCTACCATAACTTCTGAGCTAGATAGCCAATTGAATGTTCTTCAAGTATTTTCATCTAATCACTTTACCCCACGTACCTTTATCAAATAGAAAACGCCAGAGGATTTTGGCACAAAGAGCCAAATTGAAAAAACTAAGGTTCTTGATCCTCCAACCACCAAGGAATTTCGGTTTGAAGAGAGCATCCCACTCAGCAATATGGTATTTAAAGTATTTATGTTTACCAGCCCAAAGGAAATGGAAAATCATTTTCCTCATGTTGTCAATTATACCTTTCGGTATTTTAAACAATGAAAACCAATACACTGTAATACATTGCAGCACCACAGTAATGAGAGGTAATTTTTCTCCCAAAGAAATCCAACGAGAGGTCCACTTGTCCATCTTCTATCTAACTTTTTCTAGGATCTAGGCCCAATCTCCTTTCTTATATCCATTAGGTTTAAGAAAAAAACCTAAATATTTAATACCCTTTTTAATGTTTTCCATTTTGAAAGGAAAAATGAGTGATACAGATTCAATAACCACCTGATCCTGACATAAAAAAAAGAGAACCTTGATTTATGTGAGATAAGTTTCATACCTAATGCCCCACAAAAGATGTCAATGATTTCCTTTAGTTGCTTCTAGTTTTCCACGGTACCGTCCCCAAAGATAAGTACACCATCAACATAAAGGAGATGAGTTAATATCTAAGTTCTAGTCACCTTGATCCCATAGTAGAGTTTTTTCTCTTTAGCATTAATGGTCAGTCTACTCAACCCTTCAATAGCCAAAATAAATAGGTAAGGTGACAAAGGGAATCCTTGTATGACGCCTATAGTGCCTTTAAAAAATAGAGAGGGTGAATAATTTATCAATATAGAGAAGCTGACATTAGTGATACAAGACATAATCCACTTTGTTATCTCCACCGACAGATCGATCTGTAGAAGAATAAGCCGAATGAAATACCAGTCTAGTCAATCATAGGCCTTCTCCAAATCCAACTTTAATATAAAATTAGTGAGGTTTTTCTTCTTAACAGAATGTAGGCATTCCTGAGTAATTCCCACTGCATCCAGTTTTTGGCGATTTGGTAGAAAACCATACTGTTCATTCAAGATATGATCTCCCAATATGGGCTTAAGTATCTCTGCTATAATTTTGGTGATAATTTTGTAATGCAAATTGCAGAGAGAAATCAGTGAATAGTCATTAAAGGTGATAGGTATATCCTTCTTAGGGATAAGAGTGATATATAGGTCAAATTCAAACATTCAGGAACCACCTCCAAATGACGAGTGGCTTCAATAGCCTCAATAATTTTTTCACCCATCAGATCATAAAAATGTAGAAATAATTCTACAGTCCAACCATCTGAGCTTGAGCTCTTATCACCAACAAAACCCTTAAGCACTTTCAGAATTTCAGCTGATGATATGACCCTACCAATCACTTCACAATCTCCGTTCTAAAAAAAATGAGGGTAGAGTTTAATAGTTTTCATCTAATCAAAATATTAGTGGCATTGTTGTGTGTGTACAACTCCTTAAAGAAAGTATTAGCGGCTCTTTTCGGTGATCTACTATCACAATGAAGCTCATCCCCAACATAACCCATTTTCCACATAACGTTATTCAGTCTTCTTTTGTTTGAAAAGTTATGAAAAAATTTATTGTTATTATCCCCCGCCTTAATCCATGTCACTCTACTCTTTTGTCAAAGAGTTTCTTCCTTTAGTAAAAGTAGATGTTGTTTCTTGGAAACAAGTGAATTGTATCCCTGCAAATTCTCTGTAGTGAACCTGTTGTCAATATCCAAACCATCAACCAGTTGGATTTCCTCCTCAATATTCATAAGAGCCTTGTTGTTATCTAACTTCTTTTGTCTTTCCCATTTTGTCACACCCGTTTTTAGCAACTTAAGCTTATTAACAAGGACGTGCATCGGATTCAACAAAAAAACCAAGGAGTCATCGTTGTTGATCCAATTTTCTTTTATCATAGATTTAAAATCCAGATCTCCAAGCCACATCGGATTAAACTTGAAAGGGTAAGAGATCAAACTGATATCGAAATCCACTTGGAGAATAATTGCCTTATGGTCATAGAAACCAGTCGAATAGTTCCAAGATCTATAACGACCCGACCTCTCACAAAGATCCTCCGCCAGATAAAACTTATCAATCCTCTTAGTTATACCCGCAAGGCGAAACCTCCCATTCGACCAAGTATGAGCTAAGATTGCATGGGCAATATCCAAAAGATTGTCAGCCTCAAAAATATCCAAGAAAAAGTCCGCCAAAGGATCCACAGTTTTCCCCACGCCCTAAACCTCGCCAAGTGAAGTGGTAAAATTTAGATCCCCTGCCACTATGACGGAAAGATCCAATAGTAAACCTGAATCGACTAACTGATCCCAAAAAATCTTCCTATTTGAACAGGGTCCGTAAATATTCAAGATACGAAACATAGATAAAAAAACCCTTCAACTTACCCTCCACAATAATTACTCGCACAACATGAGAAGGATTTCATATCAACCACTAACAGATTATAGGCTATGAGTGCCCCCCCAAAGTGACCAATAACATCAAATGCACAAACTCTCCAACAAGGTTTAATCCTTAAGAAAAATTACAAACCAATACAACTAACATCATAGTTTTCTGTAACATCATAATGCCCGATTTCATAGTCTCAATAAAACGTTTCAAAACAGTGTGCTTGAAACCACTACCCAAACCCCTCATATTAAAAAAATGCAATAATCATTTAAACTTCTCAATGGGGGTTGCTACATCTCTAAGAGCCCGAAATGGTGAACCGGGAGCCCAAAGATAACATTAAAAAAATCTATATATTTCAATTAAAGGTACAATTTAGATGAGTTTATACTTTTGTGTTGGTTAATGTTGGGTTTGTCATTGACATTTATAATATAAGGTTTGTCTTAGATATTTATAATATGTATTCTATTTGTACACTAATCATTGTGAAGCTACTGTGTTCTAAAGCTTTGTTATCATTTGGATCTGTTATATCAAAGTAAAATCTACATAGATATGCTATTTCAAAGCTCATAGTCTAGATCTCAATTCTGAAAAGTATCACTAAGCATTCTAGATCTAGCATAAGGAAATCATCCGTTTTGCATGGCAATTTAAAGAAAATCAGTAGGTTGCATGCTCTAGATTTCCTTTTATGTTTTAAAAAGATTAAATTCAGCAATCAGTGCATATTTCATTGGCTGCACAAACAACAAGCCAAGATCCCAAGGAAAGCTTTCTTTCCTTGGTTCATTTTTCACCTATTTAGCTAGTTTTAACTTAATCTTTTTTGAGTTAAGGTAGGCTGATCCAAAGGTACTCTTAAAGTGCTTTTGGGAATATGTTATTCTAACATTTTTGCTGGTTTTTAGCAGGTGTAAAAGGAAAGAAAAGAAGATGTTATTCAAAAGTGGCCTCGAGAGCATTCAAATCCCTTGAGGGATCTCCCCTTTCACTAAAATTTAAAATTTTTGCAGAGTTTTAAGATACTGGTTTCATCCCATATAAGGACTAAGAGGTTTCTGATATTTCAGATTGCTGATATTGTAACCAATAATAATAAAAGAAAATCTTTTTTGAGTAGGCTCTTTCGAGCTCGCTCCCCATCCCCCCAGGGGGGCTCTGCGTCCGTTTCACTTTTGTGCTTTTTTCCCTTTTTTTTTTTTGCTCTACTTTAGTACTGACCTGCAGGATTGTATACTTTGATATAATTTTGCACTATTCCATACTTTAATTTCAAAAGTAATCATACTACTTACCCCACGACTTCCCAATTGACCCGCAAGGGGAAAGAGATGCGTGGTAGGACTAATTAGAAAACCAGCATTGTGTATCTTTGATTCATTTTTCATCAATTGTTTCGTTAGCCATAATAAAATTAACCCATCCTTGATTCCCCAATTGAGATCCACTTGGATCGAAAGAGGTTCTTGGAGGGTTTTCTTTTTAACAAGAACACCTATCTTAAAATCTACTAAAAATAACGAAGACTCCAGTGTTCATGCTTTGTACTTGGATGTGGTTTGCCCGATCAGTCAAGCTGCATCAAAAGCACTTGAGTGACTAGATTAATTAGTCTTCATCTCCTAAATTGACAAACCATCAAGCGAAAATCCAACGCCTCGAACAAACTGTAAGCGGTGGCAAAATACCCAAAGGAGTGGGAACAACTGGAAAGTGACCTCGAGGCACCGATCTCTGTCACACCCTGACAGGTGCGTTACGAACAATAGTCTCCGAGACTCTGTTCCATCCCACATACACCTTGCGGTTAGCCGTGAAAGTTCACTTTTGGACATACTCCAAGTACCCCTCGGGTATAACTAGAGTCCCCTTTTCGCCTAGTTTAATTCATTCACATTCCACATTAATTTAAAATCTACCAAGAGACATTTGTAAAACATTATTTCAAGCGCATGCAAACACATTATTTTCTCTATTGACTCCATTTAAGGCACTGGTGATTTATTTCTTTCGATTATATATATATTGAGTGTCATTTATGTGCTTATATATGCTTTAAATCTTGCATCTTGTTATCTTTTGTTTCCACTGGTTAATTTCAAAGCTCCTAAACAACTTAATCAATATAACACCATCACACTAAGTAATTAGCCTTAGTAACTTAATAGGGTCTACCCCCCTTGGCTTCGTTAGGAGTTGAGCCTAAATGGAGGAGTCAATAACAAGGTGACAGCCTTGACTTGAGACTTGCCCCCAGGGACACACCGAGTGGCTTGAAGATTTCTGCCACGTAACCCAGGTGTGTGAAAGACGGCAACAGATCTAGAGCTTTAGAGTTTATGTTTAGAGTAAGCAAAACACCTTACAATAATAATAGTATGGGATAGGAAAACCCATCCAATTCTATTTCATTGATTATTTGTATTATCATCATTGAAATTTATTACACAATCATTTTTATTTTATTTTTAAATTTATTAATATATTTTGTAATTTACTTATTAGATAATCCAATTATTTTTTAACAAATAAAAAAAACTTTCAAAATAAAACAACAAAATAAAATTTATAATTTAATTAATAATAAATAATATTATAAACACCAAAATCTCTTAGAAGAACACAAACCATATCCCGGCTGCAACACAATAAATAGAAAAGTAATGAAAACATCATCGAGAATACACTACCTACTTGCACGAAGCTTCTATAGAGCTAATTTGCTTGCATCCTATTTTTAAAAAATTGAACTAACATACTCACAACTTATATTTAAGAAATGATTATCTCAATCATTAATGAAGCTTAACGTATATTTAAGAAATGATTTTCTCAATCATCAAGGCATTGATGTGGTGTTGTTGTTACTGTAGTATTACCTTTTTAATATGTTGGACACTTATAATTTGACCACACTTGTTTTCACATATTATAATGTGACCATAATTGTGGTTAAAACAATCTTCGTGATTAGAAATTATGATAAATTAAAATTTTAAAGATGAAGATGATAAAAAGAGAAGAGAAGTTATATATATTAAAGTGGTTCATCATGGAAGCTCAATTTTACTTCATGGTTATTTTCACTTGGGAAAATATCTTATACTTGCTACTCTAGTATACATGAACTTGGGCATCATTAATCACGATAAATGGCTCACCAGCCTAATATTTCATTACATACAAGGGCTCCCAAGGAGCAAATGTCCTCGTCAAGATTCGAACCTGGGTGGGGAGCGCAACAACCAAATCTCCCAACCACCCGAGCTACGCCCAATGGACGATATATATATATAAGAAAAATATGAAATAATATTACATATATTTAAATGAATTAATTTTTTGCATCAATTAAATGAGAGTTTGTTTTAATGATAGTTTGTCATGAAGAGTTGATTGTATATATTATTATTGCTTGTTATGAGGTTAACCGTGTTCATAATAATGATAATAATATATTTTTAAGGTCACGACCAAGCCATACACCAATTTGAGGTATGAGCCCCCCTTGTTTGTGGGACAAAGGTCGACCCCTCTCTATGTAGCGATGTAACTTCTAAAGTTTACAGAGGTATACATACCCTACCCTTCTTTGTATTTGAATTTATGACATCCTAGAAAGAAACACATGTTTTTAACCATTAGGCCCAAGAGAAATAGGAAATAATGTCACATATTTTTTTCATGTGGTTCACAACATCAGATATCGGTGCTCACTACATCCACGGAAAACCTCTCAGTATTATGTGAGGAATGTGGAAGGCCAGTTATTGTCGCTGCGAGATGGCTGAACAAGAGCAACAAATATGCACATTAATGGCTCAAACATGTCACTTACAAGGATGAAATTGTTATTATAATGAATAATTGAAATTATATAGAGAGCAAGATTGCCTTAAAGTGTCTGTATGTTAAACTATGGTATATTTTTTTAAATATCGTCAAATAAATGATGCAGTAACCCATAGGCCCCATAGTTAGGGTACACAATGGAAATTCACAATACTTAGTGATAACTGAACAATTTGTTTACTCATTTTATTAATAAAAATGTAAGAAGAAGAGATTACAAGTAAATTATCTATGCTTCATCCCTACCCTCAAAATATTATCCTCTATCTTATTCTCTACAATCTATACTCTCTCTCTCTCTCTCTCACACACACACACACACACACACACACACACAGGGATAACCAATTATTCATCTTTAATTATTGCTATTTTTCCTCATGCATTTCATGTGTGTTCATCTGCACCTTTTGATCACTACATCCATTAATGTAATTGCTAAAACATCTTAGTCTTTTATCCCCTAAATTTTCTCTTCTATTGTAATCGTCCATATCTCTACTCTACATTTCTTAAATCCCGTGATTTCCTTATGTAGTTCTTATTGTATCTCAGTCATTTATGTACTCCTATAATTTTCAAACTTCTTCATCCTCTCAACTATGTTTCTCTTTTTGAATCACATCTTGCCACATGTACTCTTGATATTTTCTTTCCTGGTACCGATTACATAGGGACATTCTGGACATTTTCAGGACTTCCTCTTTAATGATATCAATAGTTCCCATTAAATCCCTAAGGTCACGGTTGTTATCGTCTATCCTGGAGTCGTGGCAACCGATTTGGTTGGCTATATATGTGATATCCAAGGCAATGTCTTTATCTTCCTTGACACCAACACCCACCATCTCATAAAACCCCGCATAAATGTAATTTGATATCCTCCAAACTGGACTTGAGACTAACAATTTCTAATTTTCATCCCTTATTCTCCATTATACTCTTAGGGTCCTCTTCTATCACACACGAAAGACCTGCTAACAGAAATTGCAACTACCGCAAGCTATCTTCGTCCTGGTTCTCGCTGATATGCTGAGAGGCGTCTCCCTCCAAACCTGCGAACAATGAATTCGAGCGGGACGGTCCTTCATGGGATAACTCACCCATCATGCGTGCGGGATATCGTCTCGAGACCCTAGAGGGATGTCGTAAAAAACTCTGAGTTAATGCGTGCTCGTGGAGGGTACTGACATTTGGAAAAAAAGGTGCCATGTGTCATAGAGGATGGCATATCATCGCCTTAGATAGTTGGCCATAGAGGGGGGCCATCTCCTAAAGTTTCCAACCTTGGCATATTCCTATAATGCTTTATGTTATGTCTAGGGGACATATTTATGAGTCTTCATTTGATTTTTAAACTCTAGCATTCTTCGCAAACTTCTAGCACCATGGTTGTGAAGCTTGTAGGCTAGACCATTGTTCTCCTTGAGGATATGATAGAATAGGACTTGTGGAATAAGGTTTAGCTGGAAGATCCATTCATAGATTTGTTTGTAACTTGCAGAGCCTTTTTTATACCCTGATCTCATCTTCTATATAACCTTCCTTGAGTCACCAACAACCAAAATATTTGAAATGTGATCCTTACCTTCCAGTTCCAATACAAGGAGAAGTGAGAGCCATTATGCTTCATTATTGGTTTGAGTTTTGAGTCCCCAAGCATAGGAGTATGATATGTTTCCTCTGAGATGTCAAATATATCTTTATTAACCAACTTATGTGGACCCCATAATAGTCCCAACCCTTCAAGACTAGAGACACCCATTTCATTTTTATTTTTCCTATCTTTTCCTTTCTTATCTAGTGTGAATTAATTTTATGAGATGATTGTTTAAATTAACATGTTCTTTTTGCGTGATTTCTCTCCTTACTTTGCTTGAATGCTTGAGTCCCTTATGAGTGGTGATTGAATAACTTACCATCAATGAAATTTTTTTAATGAACCTTTAATGGAATGTTTCATGACTTTGATAATGCAATTGAATGAATGGCCTCTTATTTGTCCATATTTAATGGTGTCTATGTGTTCCCTCCATTTTTGTTTGTGACAAACGACTTTAAACAACTATCCAGATTTGAAGTTGCGACTTGTAAATAATATGTTGAAAATATCATTGGTTGATTACGCCGATAGGTGTTTATATCTTAGAATTATGGGTTGGAATACATCTATGGTTTTCTAGATTGTAGGAGAATGAGACAAGTGTACTGTCCAGATTGATACTATGGCCGTTGTTCAAAATTCACAATAAACAATTATAAAAAAATAAAAAATAACTCTTGTGATAATTGCACTTAATGCCATGGTAATGTGTAGTCCATGTGACAGTGGAATTTGTTAGTTTTTATAATCTTATTCAAATTTATTAGGATCTTTATACGAAAGAATACCAAGCCCAACGAGATGCACAAGATATAAAAGATACACAAGACACAAAGATTTTCCTCGGGGAAACCATAAAGGAGAAAACCCCGCAAACTTCCTCATAATAGTTATGTCACTAAGACATTATCACAAGATGGAAAAACCCAAGTATAAGAAGTATTCTACAACTCTCTCTCTCTCTCTCTCCTCCTTGTTCTTCTCTCTCCCCTCATGTGAACTTGAGTGAGTGAGTGTGTGTATAAAAGAGGGAGGGTGCCTCCCTATTTATACCCTTCAAGTGACTGACCTAATAACTTGACTGGGTCGACCTCTTACCCTAGCAAGGCCGACTTCACCTAGGGAGACTCCAAAAATACATTTCATTATATTAAACTAAGGACTATTGCCCTAACTTACAATGAAGGTTGTACCTCAAGGACCACATACAATAATCACATCCCAAAAGGAGGAAAACACATCTCTAATGGGGGTACAACAATATACAATAATAATATACATTAGAATATCTTCCAAATTTATAAAAACAACAACACTCCCTCTTAACTAGGAAGGTATTCTCTCGTCAAATTCATCAATACATCTGGTCACGTCATCATCACAGAGTCATCATCATAGCTTCTACCATAGTCCTCATCTTATCGATCATTGAATAGTGACATCTGTCGGATCTATCTATCATCATAAGTTTCTACAGAACCAACCCTGTTTCATATTGGGTGTATTCCTAGTCCTCATCTAGGTCTTCATCATATCCACGAGCAATCCATCATGTAGGTATAGCCCATGACCGTCCATTACATTGCCATCGCAATCACCTGCATCTCCTACCGTCATCTCGTTGTATCTAGATCACCTCATCATCATATACGGAGCACAACCTAGATTCCTACCACATACCACCTATGTTCTACCAACATAGCAACACGCCAGGAATCATTATGTCACCAAGACAACCTACGTATTCCACTATGCGAGAATCGCCTAGGAGCACATCAAGTGCATTACGTCTTTCCACAGTTATCCCATGTTCTACCAACATAGGAGCACACTAGGACTCATTACGTCACCAGGAAAACCTACATCTTCCACTATGTGAGAATCTCCTAGGCACACACCAAGTTCCTTGTGACCTCTCATCATCTCCAACATGGAAACACACAAGGACTGATTAGGTTCAAGGATATCCTATGTTTTAAGCCAAGACTAATTACATATGAGAACAAACTCAAGGACTTATTACATCCAGGGATAACCTGTGTTCTATGCCAGGACTGATTACATCCAAGGATAATCTGCGTTCTATTCCAGGACTTATTACATTTGAGGACAACCTGACAAGACTCATTACGTTCCAGCACAACCTACGTTCTACACTAGGACTTATTACATCTAAGGAAAACTTGTATCTCTTTCCATGTGAGATCTTGTTCTATTTTATCTGCGTCTTTCAGTATTTTGTCATCTATTAGAATGGGATGAGTTAATTCTTTTGTCATCTACAAGTACTATGTTGTTACTATTTGATATAGCTTATGGTGTGGCATTAAGTCATTTGATCAAGTGCAGTTTTGGTTTTCAAAGGGACTGAACAAATCGATGATGTACTTTTTGATTCACTAGAAATAACAAAAATACAAATATTTTTTGCTTGAAAATAAAAAAGAGAAAATTCTAAAACATAAGAATTTATTTTTATTCCTAACTTAAAAATTAAAACAGGAACACAAGAAAAAACTCATAACCAAAAAAATTATACCAGAGTGACACTCCCCTTTTTTTCATAATTAAAAATCACCTTTTTGTATTAAAACTATAACATAAGTACAATCGGTTAGAGAGAGGATCTCTTTCAAATTCTTCCCACATTTGCAAAAAAACTTCATAGTCATAGTTATACCAGCTTTCACAATCATACAATTTATTTTCGAATAGTATTCATCCTTGCAGTATTCTAAAGTCTTCAAAAAGTCCTATAATCCACAAAACAACATTGTAAGCATAGTTACCCAATACAATCTCCAAACTTTGAAAATGGAGTTATTTAAACTCTCAGATCACCTGAGTCGATCACTATCCCATTTAGCAGATCCTTGACAAATATGCATCAAAGCCTATCATCAATGTCCTTTTTTTTATAGTGTGTTAGCTTCACTATTGTATTCCTTAGCTATAAATATGATGAAAATTAGTCAAAGGGAAAGAACACAATAAACCTCTAACTCTACTTAGCCAATGGGACAGGTCCAAAGAGTAAACATGATGCACCTGATTGACCCAATCTATGATGACTTTGGAATCACCCAAAATATTATATATATGGAGTTTCTTATGTATTTCCAACCAAAGAAGCCCCCATAAGGATACTGGTTCTGCCTTGGTATTTTTTCCAAGGTCCACAACTATCCTCAATCTATAACCATGGTTCATTGTCAGTTTGATCACCATCCCTACCCCACAATGACATTTTTGTGCATCCCTGTCGAAATAACCAGTCACTGAAGGTCTATCACTCACTAGTGGAAGAGTCACTCTAACTGTAGTGTTCATGGATCCACAACCATATTCCTTCAATCTAGTAAGAATATTAAAGCAGACCTTAATTGCATCCACTTGGATCCCCTGGAAAGCAGCCAAGTCCCTATCCTGCCAAATCTACCACAAAGTTTCAAAAGGTGCATCCATCAATAGAGGATGTGAATCCTTCCATATAAGAAGATTATCTTCCATATTAACCGACTCCCATTTAAAATACACCTGCAATCTCAGCATGAGTGTATTCCAGACAACAACAATAACACTCACCAAATAGATGATCCATAGTCTTAGGTGTAGTGCAACAAAGACAACATCTTCCTAGCCCAATAATGCCTCTTTTCTATAAGCCTTCCCATGTCAATATTTTTTTCTTAAGTGTTAGCCAAATGAAGCACTAATTTTTTTTGGGGAGCGTTCCCTTCCATACCCACGACATCCACCGGGTAAGAGACTTTTGCAAGTGCTACTCCACAAGAGCTTTATATTCTAGCAATGCATTGACATTTACCCGTTGTTTGTTTAGGCACCAAAAAATGATGTCGCTACGGTCATGTAATTTGATACCTGCCATGGTTAAACTGGTAGTGAAGGGCTCCCATTCCATAACCCAATCACCAAACAAATAAAGGTCCTTCACCAAGATCCACCCAATGACATGTTCCCCATCACCTTAACCACCTGTTTGAGCAGTATAATATTTCTTTGGTGAAGGTACCTCATAAAATCCACTGAAAGAGTAGAATTTTCAAACATACCAACAATGGGATCAATCCCAATGCATACATGAACTCCCCTACCAATCAACCACTCAATATCCCGTGCAATGACTGGCAATGTCTTATAAATACTTCTCCAAATCTCAAATAATGTTGTAGAAGTCCTACCATAACTTCTGAGCTAGATATCCAATTGAATGTTCTTCAAGTATTTGCATCTAATCACTTTACCCCACATACCTGTATCATATAGAAAATGCCAGAGGATTTTCGCACAAAGAGCCAAATTGAAAAAACTAAGGTTCTTGATCCTCCAACCACCAAGGAATTTCGGTTTGAAGAGAGCATCCCACTCAGCAAGATGGTATTTAAATTATTTATGTTTACCAGCCCAAAGGAAATGGAAAAAAATTTGCCTCATGTTGTCAATTATACCTTTCGGTATTTTAAACAATGAAAACCAATACACCGTAATACATTGCAGCTCCGCAGTAATGAGAGGTAATCTTTCTCCCAGAGAAATCCAACGAGAGGTCCACTTGTCCATCTTCTATCTAACTTTTTCTAGGATCCAGGCCCAATCTCCTTTCTTATATCCAGTAGGTTTAAGAAAAAAACTTAAATATTTAATACCGTTTTTAATGGTTTCCATTTTGAAAGGAAAAATGAGCGATACAAATTCAATAACCACCTGATCCTGACATAAAAAAAGAGAACCTTGATTTATGTGAGATAAGTTTCATACCTGATGCCCCACAAAAGATGTCAATAATTTCCTTTAGTTGCTTCTAGTTTTCCACAGTACCGTCCCCAAAGATAAGTACATCATCAACATAAAGGAGATGAGTTAATATCTAAGTTCTAGTCACCTTGATCCCAGAGTAGAGTTTTTTCTCTTTAGCATTAATGATCAACAAGAGGGTATTTAAAGTATTTATGTTTACCAGCCCAAAGGAAATGGAAAATCATTTTCCTCATGTTGTCAATTATACCTTTCGGTATTTTAAACAATGAAAACCAATACACCGTAATACATTGCAGCACCCCAGTAATGAGAGGTAATTTTTCTCCCAAAGAAATCCAATGAGAGGTCCACTTGTCCATCTTCTATCTAACTTTTTCTAGGATCTAGGCCCAATCTCCTTTCTTATATCCATTAGGTTTAAGAAAAAAACCTATATATTTAATACCCTTTTTAATGTTTTCCATTTTGAAAGGAAAAATGAGTGATACAGATTCAATAACCACCTGATCCTGACATAAAAAAAGAGAACCTTGATTTATGTGAGATAAGTTTCATACCTGATACCCCACAAAAGATGTAAATGATTTCCTTTAGTTGCTTCTAGTTTTCCACAGTACCGTCCCCAAAGATAAGTACATCATCTACATAAAGGAGATGAGTTAATATCTAAGTTCTAGTCACCTTGATCCCAGAGTAGAGTTTTTTCTCTTTAGCATTAATGGTCAGTCTACTCAACCCTTCAATAGCCAAAATAAATAGGTAAGGTGACAAAGGGAATCCTTGTATGACGCCTCTAGTGCCTTTAAAAAATAGAGAGGGTGAATAATTTCTCAATATAGAGAAGCTGACATTAGTGACACAAGACATAATCCACTTTGTTATCTCCACCAACAGATCGATCTGTAGAAGAATAAGCCGAATGAAATACCAGTCTAGTCAATCATAGGCCTTCTCCAAATCCAACTTTAATATAAAATCAGTGAGGTTTTTCTTTTTAATAGAATATAGGCATTCATGAGTAATTCCCACTGCATCCAGTTTTTGGCGAATTGGTAGAAAACCATACTGTTCATTCGAGATATGATTTCCCAATATGGGCTTAAGTCTCTCTGCTATAATTTTGGTGATAATTTTGTAATGCAAATTGCAGAGAGAAGTCAGTGAATAGTCATTAAAGGTGATAGGTATATCCTTCTTAGGAATAAGAGTGATATATAGGTCAAATTCAAACATTCAGGAACCACCTCCAAACGACGAGTGGCTTCAATAGCCTCAATAATTTCTTCACCCATCAGATCATAAAAATGTAGAAATAATTCTACAGTCCAACCATCTGAGCTTGAGCTCTTATCAACAACAAAACCCTTAAGCACTTTCAGAATTTCAGCTGATGATATGACCCTACCAATCACTTCACAATCTCCGTTCTAAAAAAAATGAGGGTAGAGTTTAATAGTTTTCATCTAATCAAAATATTAGTGGCATTGTTGTGTGTGTACAACTCCTTAAAGAAAGTATTAGCGGCTCTTTTTGGTGATCTACTATCACAATGAAGCTCATCCCCAACATAACCCATTTCCCACATAACGTTATTCAGTCTTCTTTTGTTTGAAAAGTTATGAAAAAATTTATTGTTATTATCCCCCGCCTTAATCCATGTCACTCTACTCTTTTGTCGAAGAGTTTCTTCCTTCAGTAAAAGTAGATGTTGTTTCTTGGAAACAAGTGAATTGTATCCTTGCAAATTCTCTGTAGTGAACCTGTTGTCAATATCCAAACCATCAACCAGTTGGATTTCCTCCTCAATATTCATAAGAGCCTTGTTGTTATCTAACTTCTTTTGTCTTTCCCATTTTGTCACACCTGTTTTTAGCAACTTAAGCTTATTAACAAGGACGTGCATCGGATCAAAAAAACGCTCCCGAAGAGAATGGATCGGCCGACGGCGGAATGAGGCGTCAATACGGCTAGGTCCTAAACCCTAGTCGCCTCCATTTGTTGCAGGTGCGCGGATCTCTGTCCTCAGGGTTTTCTTTGCTTACAGGGCCGCGGTTCAGCATCTTCAGAGCGTTTTGCATGCGTTTTGGAGCAATTTTTGGCTCCTGTCTTTTGGTGGTCGCCGCCCTGCTACGTTGGCCCCAGATCTGATTAATGAGATGGGAGAAGATCCTTTGGAAGATTTCAAAGCTTTAGTCCATTCGGCAGGACCTAAAGCCAATCCTTCTCTCTCGTCTAAGTTTGTTAAGAAGATGGAGGAGATCCCTTCTCTGGAGCTATCTCCAGAGGAGCCTTGCGATCTTGCCCTCCTTCTAGCAGAAAACGCCCTCATTGGAAAGTTTACGGGGTTATGGCCTTGCCCCAAAATGGTGGAGGCATGGGTGGAAGACTGATGGAAGCCGCTAATGCATGGAATCGTTTCTCTGTGTGCAGTAGGCAGGGGTTTTTTTGTGTTCAGCTTCTCGAGGAAAGAGGACCAAGATCTAGTTTTCAGATCTGGACCCTATTTCATGGGGTCGAGGGGGCTGTTCTTAGCCCCCTGGACTCTTGATTTCAATCCCGGAGATGAGATCACCGTAGCCCCTGTTTGGGTTAGGCTGCCTCATCTTCCCTTACATCTCTGGGGGAAAGGATCTCTGGAGGAGATTGGAAATAAGCTGGGGCGGTTCTTGGACAGTGTGGAGCCGAAAGGGGACCAATTTACCTACGCTCGTATTTGTGTTGAGGTTAACCTCAAGAAAGGACTTCTGAAAGCCATTCAGCTCTCCCTGGGGGAATGGTGCCATATCCAAGAGATGGATTACGATCAGATACCTTTTAAGTGCCTCCGGTGCCATGCTTACGGTCATTTCACAAAAAGCTGCCCCAAAGCCTCTGAGGATGCGGGGCCAGTCAAAGAAGGTGATTTTCAGCCAGTAACTAACCGGCGAAGGCAGCCAAGGCGAAAGGAGCCAGCCCAGGCTCCGAAGGCCACTCATTCAGCAGAGGCAACTCTAGAAAATAAAAACATCTTTGATGCGCTGAAGGAAGATGAAGCCCTAGATCTAGAAGCAACAGCAGATAAGGAAGATCCCTCGGCAGTCGAAATCCTTCTGGATCCCGCCCCCTCAGAATCAGTAGTAGCGAAGGAATTTCGGGCTTCAGATCCTGAACCCTCTGCCCCTGCAGGTCTGGCTGTCTCAGTCCCCTCTAGCGGCTCTGTGGAATCTTCTGAACCTGAAGACATTTCAGCCCCATCTCCACCCCTTACCCGAGGGCGAAAGTCCAATAAAGCGCGCAGAGAAAAGGAGGCGGCCTCCAGTATTTCTTTAGGTTCTCAGAAAAAGCTGGATCCTTTCTTTAAGGGGCTTTCATCCCACTCGGTTTAATGCTTTACTTCTGTCTTCTACTTTGCTCACAATTTGTGAGAATTTACTCATGTAAGCAATTGTTGTCATTTTCTCGAATTAGCTCTAGATGCAGATGGGATTTGTCTCCCAAGACATTCACAAGAAGGTTGGCAGCACTGTTAGAGGTCACCAACTTTCTTCAGATTTGTAACTTTCGGATTCTGGCTTGCCAGAATGCCGCTTAATGCAACATAACCGTTCTTGTTAAAAAAAAAAAAGGACGTGCATCGGATTCAACAAAAAAACCGAGGAGTCATCGTTGTTGATCCAATTTTCTTTTATCATAGATTTAAAATCCAGATCTCCAAGCCACACCGGATTAAACTTGAAAGGGTAAGAGATCAAACTGATATCGAAATCCACTTGGAGAATAATTGCCTTATGGTCATAGAAACCAGTTGAATAGTTCCAGGATCTATAACGACCCAACCTCTCACAAAGATCCTCCGCCAGATAAAACTTATCAATCCTCTTAGTTATACCCGCAAGGCGACACCTCCCATTCGACCAAGTATGAGCTAAGATTGCATGGGCAATATCCAAAATATTGTCAGCCTAAAAAATATCCAAGAAAAAGTCCGCCAAAGGATCCACAATTTTCCCCACGCCCTAAACCTCGGCAAGTGAAGTGGTAAAATTTAGATCCCCTACCACTATGAGGGAAAGATCCAATAGTAAACCCGAATCGATGAACTGATCCCAAAAAAGCTTCCTATTTGAATAGAGTCCGTAAATATTCAAGATACGAAACATAGATAAAAAAACCCTTCAACTTACCCTCCACAATAATTACTCGCACAACATGAGAAAGATTTCATATCAACCACTAACATATTCTAGGCTATCAGTGCCCCCCCAAAGTGACCAATAACATCAAATGCACAAACTCTCCAACAAGGTTTAATCCTTAAGAAAAAATTACAGACCAATACAACTAACATCATAGTTTTCTGTAACATCACAATCCCCGATTTCATAGTCTCAATAAAACGTTTCAAAACAGTGTGCTTGAAACCACTACCCAAACCCCTCATATTAAAAATTGCAATAATCATTTAAACTTCTCAATGGGGGTTGCTACATCTCTAAGAGCCCGAAATGGTGAATCAAGGAGCCCAAAGATAACATAAAAAAATCTATATATTTCAATAAAAGGTACAATTTAGATGAGTTTATACTTTTGTGCTGGTTAATGTTGGATTTGTCATTGACATTTATAATATAGGGTTTGTCTTAGATATTTATAATATGTATTCTATTTGTACACTAATCATTGTGAAGGACACATGCTCCCTTACTACTCATGGCCATTTTTATGATATCTGGTGAAAACATTATTTTCTTCCTTTAATCATAGTCATTTTTTTTCCACTCATATTTTTTATTTTATATTATAAAATGACATTTAAAAGAATGTACTAATTTAACGATTATTAAATTACCCAAGATAAGAGTTGCATATGGAATTAAAATTGGTGGGTTGCGCATAGTACTTTTCTCATCATCGTGTTTTCTAATGTTCCACCCATTTCTCATATAATGATTACATATAAATTGGAGCATTGGAATCGTTTCATTTGACTTTCACATGTCTATAGTCCTAATTTTATTTATTTTAATCTTTTTGGTTTCATTATTTTTATAAGTGTGGTCATAAACAAGTGCAAGTATGAATTATTAGAAGTATGAATTATTAGACCTGGACTGGTAAGGAATATAGCAATCATTGTCATTTTTATAAAGCTTCATAATTTTAATTATTAATTTTATTATTTAAGTAAAAAACATATATTTTTAATATTATATTTATTAATTTATTTCTCAAACATGTATTTCATATTAAGTTTAAGGTATACCTTTCTGCATGATGAAAACTATGTACTTTTAACTATCCATGTTCTTGAATAAAATCCTTAATTAAAATATAAATCATGATTATAATAAAAATACTAAATTTTTGAAAAAATAATAATAATATGGTATTAAAGTTTATATCCATGTTCTTGAATAAAATCCTTAATTAAAATATAAATCATGATTATAATAAAAATACTAAATTTTTGAAAAAATAATAATAATATGATATTAAAATTTATAGCTTATTATAAATTAATGAATCATGGGAGAATGGAGGAGAGGTCCCACAACACAACAAAGAAAAACCATACAAATAAAAGTCAAAATTGTGCTAACATCCACCTACTTGCATGATTGACTATGTATAATTGACCATGGATATTTATTGCCATCACATCTAATGAAGTCGTGTCTTCATCTCCATGTTAAGCAATGCACACTTTATTATTTCTTTTAAATTCCAAAGGTCACAATGCTTTACAACCTTATAATCCTAATCCATCCTAGACAAACACTCTACCATGGATTTCATACATTTTATTTATGTATCGAATTGATAAACCCTATGTTATATGAAGCTTCTCCTAACCTTTTTTTTTTGTTGAATATTATTAAGCGAGAAGAGAATAATAAATTATGCATACAATTCAATTGTTGCATAAATCAAGCATGAAGGAGGAATTGAATAATCAAAATTTTCATATAAAAACTGTCATCATGGGACTATGTTTTGTATTTAGTTATAATAAAATAAAAATAAAATAAAAGAATTTATTAGTTAATTACATTTATTTTGTTTAAATAAATAAGCTTAATGGTTTATTTGGTTTTTATATGAAGTTTGTGCTACTAAGGTTTTTTTGTCAAGTTGAGATGTTTTTACAGGGTATATAAACCAGAGATTCTGGTGTTCTCGTATCCTCTCCTTGCCTTAAAGACCAGATCGAGCACACGTCCCACAATTGGAGCCAGAATGTTACCACCTAAGTTGTACTTAGTGGTTTTTTTATCAAGTGAGCCTGGTGAACCGGACAAGGATAACTTGTTCAGACTTCAGAAGACCTCCAGTCTTGTTTCTAGGAAGCTTTGTTGTACTATATCACATGTTCATACCCCATAGGGGAATTGTAATAAATGTTCTAGCATGATAGTGTATGTAAAAGACTCGGTCTCTTAGACTTTATTTGTCAATCCGATCATCCCAGGGTGTGTTTTCCCTTGGTTATTATTGGTTGTTGAATAAACGACTGATAATTTCTGAGTTTTTCACTCCATACCTCCAAAGTTGGGGTGGTCGGCTTGGCATTTAGACCTATTGAGGTTATTAGAGTTTATGTGTCAATGTATAAACATGCTAGGCATCATGGTCGAGTCATATGAACATGTCTAAGTCCCCCTAGGTTTTTTCAACTTTTTTAATTTTTAATTTTTTTCAGTGTTTTTTATTAAAATTTAATTTTTCCAAAACTTAGGCTATTTTTTAATAGTTTAATTGGAAATTTTGGTTTTGTAATAAAAGTGGGCCAAATAATCAGTTTCAATCATGTAGGTGCTCATTTTCAAGCTAGGAGCACCATGTAAACCCATGGATCCACTTTTTTCAGGTTTTGAGTTATTTTTCATCACTCAGGTCAGAAAACCCCAAAAAATCAATTATTGATTATTTTAATTAATAAATTGATGAATAATGGAGCAAATCCAAAATCCTAGATCAGTGGATTCTCAGCCGATTTGATTGAAATCAGTCAGATCTGGACCAGATTGACTGGATCTGACAAATCCTTGACTGAAGGAGGTGATCTGGACAGATCCAAAGTTGATCTTCAACATCCTTTATGGGGAATTGCGCCCTCTCTCTCTCCTCCACATGTGTGGGCTCTCCTGGAAGCTCTGTGGATTGATGTGTCAGTCTGTGGGTTGATGTGTCAGCTCAATCAACTCCCCGATTAACAAGTAGGCTCAGTTCGGCTTCAAATCAGCATTGACGGACTCTCCCTCAGCTGCAATGGTATTTCTCCTTGGGATTTGCGCCCCCCCTGGGATGTATCTCCTGTTTTTTGTATAAATAAAGCTTAGGCTGCCTCTTCCAAGCTAGTTAGAGTTGGATTGAGGAGTTGTTGCCATTGTAATACTACTATATTTTTATTGTGAATAAAGAAGCTTTGGAGGCTATACTGTGTAGTGCATGTGTTTGTGTGGATTCCTAGCGTCATGCTGCTAATGTGGTAACTACAATTTCTTTCCAATTTCTGTGTTGCTTTTGTTTTCTCGCTTCAAGGAATTGGTTGAATCAAGTAAGGGTGTAAACTAGGCAAGTTAGATTACTTGCTCTTGTTTATCCACATTATGTATGCTCAAGAATTTCAGTTACATGCTTAAATAAGATTTTTTTGCATGATCTTTCATTTTTGTTGCTTTATACATCTATATCCAGATCTCACGAGGTGTTGTGCAGGATTGTGTTATCTAGTTGCAGGTTCCCGATTGGACGAAGGTGTGGATCAAGATTGACGCCATTCCTTATCCAATAAGCTTAAGACTCTGTCCCTTAGCACTCCACAAAGGGCCTCCTTTTAGTTTGTTCCATTCAAGCAACGAGCCGACCTTCTCTCCTCTTCTTCTCTTTTCTTTAAAAAAAAAATCAATTTTCTTCTTGGTTACTGTGTTCTAAAGCTTTGTTATTATTTGGATCTGTTATATCAAAGTCAAATCTACATAGATCTGCTATTTCAAATCTCATAGTCTAGATCTCAATTCTGAAAAAGTATCATTAAGCATTCTAGATCTAGCATAAGGAAATCATCCGTTTTGCATGGCAATTTAAAGAAAATCAGTAGGTTGCATGCTCTAGATTTTATTTTATGTTTTAAAAAGATTAAATTCAGCAATCAGTGCATATTTCATTGGCTGCACAAACAGCAAGCCAAGATCCCAAGGAAAGCTTGCTTTCCTTGGTTCCTTTTTCACCTGTTTAGCTAGTTTTAACTTAATCTTTTTTGAGTTAAGGTAGGTTAATCCAAAGGTACTCTTAAAGTTCTTTTGGGCATATGGTATTCTAACATTCTTGCTAGTTTTTAGCAGGTGTAACATAAAAGAAAAGAAGTTGTTGTTCAAAAGTGGCCTCGGGAGCGTTCAAATCCCCTAGGGGTCTCCCTTTTCACTAAAATTTAAAATTTTTGCAGAGTTGTAAGATCTTGGTTTCATCCCGTATAAGGACCAATAGGTTTCTGATATTTCAGCTTGCTGATATTGTAACCAATAATAATAAAAGAAAATCTTTTTTTATTAGGCTCTTTCGAGCCCGCTCCCCATCCCCCCATGGGGGCTCTGCGTCTGTTTCACTTTTGTGCTTTTTTCCCTTTTTTTTCCTGCTCTAGTTTAGTGCTGACCTGTAGGATTGTATACTTTGATATAATTTTGCACTATTACATACTTTAATTTCAAAAGTAATCATACTACTTACCCCACGACTTCCCGATTGACCCGCAAGGGGAAAGAGATGCGTGGTAGGACTAATTAGAAAACCAGCAATGTGTATCTTTGATTCATTTTTCATCAATTGTTTCGTTAGCCATAATAAAATTAACCCCTCCTTGATTCCCCGATTGAGATCCACTTGGGTCGAAAGAGGTTCCTGGAGGGTTTTCTTTTTAACAAGAACACCTATCTTAAAATCTACTAAAAATAACAAAGACTCCAGTGTGTATGCTATGTACTTGGCTGCGGTTCGTTCGATCAGTCAAGTTGCATCAAAAGCACTTGAGTGACTAGATTAATTAGTCTTCATCTCCAAAATTGACAAACCATCAGGCGAAAATCCAACGCCTCGAACAAACTGTAAGCGGTGGCAAAATACCCAAAGGAATGGGAACAACTGGAAAGTGACCTCGAGGCGCCAATCTCTGTCACACCCTGACGGGTGCGTTATGAACAATAGTCTCCGAGACTCCGTTCCAACCCACATACACCTTGCAGGTAGCCGTGAAAGTTCACTTTTGGACATACTCCAAGTACCCCTCGGGTATATCTGGAGTCCCCTTTTCGCCTAATTTAATTCATTCACATTCCACATTAATTTAAAATCTACGAAGAGACATTTGTAAAACATTATTTCAAGCACATGCAAGCACGTTATTTTCTCTGTTGACTCCATTTAAGGCACTGGTGATTTATTTCTTTCGATTATATATATATTGAGTGTCATTTCTGTGCTTATATGCTTTAAATCTTGCATCTTGTTATCTTTTGTTTCCATTGGCTAATTTCAAAGCTCCTAAACAACTTAATCAATATCACCATCACACTAAGTAATTAGCCTTAGTAACTTAATAGGGTCTACCCCCCTTGGCTTCATTAGGAGTTGAGCCTAAACGGAGGAGTCAAGAACAAAGTGACATCCTTGACTCGAGACTTGCCCCCAAGCTTCTTTAGAGCTAATTTGCTTACATCCTATTTTTAAAAAATTGAATTAATATACTCACAACTTATATTTAAGAAATGATTATCTCAATCATTAATGAAGCTTAACGTATATTTAAGAAATGATTTTCTCAATCATCAAGGCATTGATGTGGTGTTGTTGTTACTGTAGTATTACCTTTTTAATATGTTTGACACTTATAATTTGACCATACTTGTTTTCACATATTATAATGTGACCATAATTGTGGTTAAAACAATCTTCGTGATTAGAAATTATGACAAATTAAAATTTTAAGGATGAAGATGATAAAAAGAGAAGAGAAGTTATATATATATATATATATTAAAGTGGTTCACCATGGAAGTCTAATTTTACATCATGGTTACTTTTACTTGGGAAAATATCTTATACTTGCTACGTAAGTATACATGAACTTGGGCATCATTAATCATGATAAACGGCTCACCAGCCTAATATTTTATTACATACAAGGGCTCCCAAGGAGCAAATGTCCCCGACGAGATTCAAACCTGGGTGGGGAGCGCAACAACCAAATCTCCCAACCACCCGAGCTACGCCCAATGGACGATATATATATATATATAAAAGAAAAATATGAAATAATATTACATATATTTAAATGAATTAATTTTTTGCATCAATTAAATGAGAGTTTGTTTTAATGATAGTTTGTCATGAAGAGTTTATTGTATATATTATTATTGCTTGTTATGAGGTTAACCGTGTTCGTAATAATAATAATAATAATATATTTTTAAGGTCACGACCAAGCCATACACCAATTTGATGTATGAGCCCCCCTTGTTTGTGGGACAAGGGTCGACCCCTCTCTATGTAGCGATGTAACTTCTAAAGTTTACAGAGGTATACATACCCTACCCCCCTTTGTATTTGAATTTATGACATCCTAGAAAGAAACACATGTTTTTAACCATTAGGCCCAAGAGAAATAAGAAATAATGTCACATATTTTTTTCATGTGGTTCACAACATCAGATATCGGTGCTCAGTACATCCACGGAAAACCTCTCAGTATTATGTGAGGAATGTGGAAGGCCAGTTATTGTCGCTGCGAGATGGCTGAACAAGAGCATCAAATATGCACATTAATGGCTCAAACATGTCACTTACAAGGATGAAATTGTTATTATAATGAATAATTGAAATTATATATAGAGCAAGATTACCTTAAAGTGTCTGTATGTTAAACTATGGTATTTTTTTTAAATATCGTCAAATAAATGATGCAGTAACCCATAGGCCCCATAGTTAGGGTACACAATGGAAATTCACAATACTTAGTGATAACTGAACAATTTGTTTACTCATTTTATTAATAAAAATGTAAGAAGAAGAGATTACAAGTAAATTATCTATGCTTCATCCCTACCCTCAAAATATTATCCTCTATCTTATTCTCTACAATCTCTACACACACTCTCTCTCTCTCTCTCTCTCACACACACACATAGGGATAACCAATTATTCATCTTTAATTATTGCTATTTTTCCTCATGCATTTCATGTGTGTTCATCTGCACCTTTTGATCACTACATCCATTAATGTAATTGCTAAAACATCTTAGTCTTTTATCCCCTCAATTTTCTCTTCTATTGTAATTATCCATATCTCTACTCTACATTTCTTAAATCCCATGATTTCCTTATCTAGTTCTCATTGTATCTCAGTCATTTATGTACTCCTATAATTTTCAAACATCTTCATCTTCTCAACTATGTTTCTCTTTTTGAATCACATCTTGCCACATGTACTCTTGACAGTTTCTTTCCTTATTTTCCTTCGTTAATATTTTCCTTGTTGACCATTATTTTATCAACAAGACTTTCTCACAATCTTTCTCATTTCAACACCTACTCTATCATTGGAATTTTACTATCAAAAAATTCTATCTTAATCAATTTGTCTTTAACTTCAATCTCAAGAACCATTTGTTGATGACTCTCTCTTGATTGATGACTCCCATGTCGACAACCTCTTTGTCGATGACCCCCTTATGAACAATCACTTGTTGACAACCACTTTATCAATACATACCTTGTCAAATATATCTTTCTTTTTTTTAACAAAAACCGAGAATATATATTAAATGGAAAAAGGTTGCGCATAACCATTCAGTATAAAACTGAAACCAGAGTTTCATAGGGTTCTATGGAGAAAGGAAAACTAAAACAACTAAGCTTAACTGGAATTTCCTATTGTTCCTTACAAACTTCCTGAAAACTATCAAACCCTTCGAAGGATAATTTTTTACAAACTGATGATTAAGTGGAATACAAAAAAACATTAAGGATTAACAGGGTTGGAACACTACATCTTCTTGCCTTTATGCTCAAAGGTAGGTTGGGTGACCAAAATTTCCTCCATTGAGAGAGAACCTTGTTCCAGAGATTCCTGGTACCGATTACACAGGGACATTCTAGACATTTTCAGGACTTCCTCTTTAATGATATCAATAGTTCCCACTAAATCCCTAAGGTCACGGTTGTTATTGTCTATCCTAGAGTCATGACAACCGATTTGGTTGGCTATATATGTGATATCCAAGGCAATGTCTTTATCTTCCTTGACACCAACACCCACCATCTCATAAACCCCACATAAATGTAATTTGATATCCTCCAAACTAGACTTGAGACTAACAATTTCTGATTTTCCTCCCTTATTCTCCATTATACTCTTAGAGTCCTCTTCTATCACACACGAAAGACATGCTAACAAAAATTGCAGCTAGCGCAAGCTATCTTCGTCCTGGTTCTCGCTGGTACGCTGAGAACCATCTCCCTCCAAACCTGCGAACAATAAATTCGAGCGGGAGGGTCCTTCATGGGATAACTCACCCATCATGCGTGCGGGATTTCGTCTCGAGACCCTAGAGGGATGTCGTAATAAACTCTGAGTTAATGCGTGCTCGTGGAGGGTACTGACATTTGGAAAAAAGGTGCCATGTGTCATAGAGGATGGCATATCATCGCCTTAGATAGTTGGCCATAGAGGGGGGCCATCTCCTAAAGTTTCCAACCTTCGCATATTCCTATAATGCTTTAAGTTATGTCTAGGGGACATATTTATGAGTCTTCATTTGATTTTTAAACTCTACCATTCCTCGCAAACTTCTAGCACCATGGTTGTGAAGCTTGTAGGCTGGACCATTGTTCTCCCTGAGGATATGATAGAATAGGACTTGTGGAATAAGGTTTAGTTGGAAGATCCATTCATAGATTTGTTTGTAACTTGTAGAGCCTTTTTTATTCCCTAATCTCATCTTCTGTATAACCTTCCTTGAGTCACCAACAACCAAAATATTTGAGATGTGATCCTTACCTTCCAGTTCCAATCCAAGGAGAAGTGAGAGCCATTATGCTTCATTATTGGTTTGAGTTTCGAGTCCCCAAGCACAGGAGTATGATATGTTTCCTCTGAGATGTCAAATATATCTTTATTAACCAACTTATGTGGACCCCATAATAGTCCCAACCCTTCAAGACTAGAGACACCCCTTTCATTTTTATTTTTCCTATCTTTTCCTTTCTTATCTGGTGTGAATTAATTTTATGAGATGATTGTTTGAATTAACATGTTCTTTTTGCGTGATTTCTCTCCTTACTTTGCTTGAATGCTTGAGTCCCTTATGAGTGGTGATTGAATAACTTACCATCAATGAAATTTTTTTAATGAACCTTTAATGGAATGTTTCATGACTTTGATAATGCAATTGAATGAATGGCCTCTCATTTGTACTTATTTAATGGTGTCTATGTGTTCCCTCCCTTTTTGTTTGTGACATATGACTTTAAACAACTATCCAGATTTGAAGTTGTGACTTGTAAATAATATGTTGAAAATATCATTGGTTGATTACGTCGATAGGTGTTTATATCTTAGAATTATGGGTTGGAATACTTCTATGGTTTTCTAGATTGTAGGAGAATGAGAAAAGTGTACTGTCCAGATTGATACTATGGTCGTTGTTCAAAATTCACAATAAACAATTATAAAAAAATAAAAAATAACTCTTGTGATAACTGCACTTAATGCTATGGTAATGTGTAGTCCATGTGACAGTGGAACTTGTTAGTTTTTATAATCTTATTCAAATTTATCAGGATCTTTATACGAAATAAAACCAAGCCCAACGAGATGCACAAGATATAACAGATACACAAGACACAAAGATTTTCCTCAGGGAAACCATAAAGGATAAAACCTCGCAAACTTCCTCAAAATAGTTATGTCACTAAGACAATATCACAAGATGGAAAAACCCAAGTATAAGAAGTATTCTACAGCTCTCTCTCTCTCTCCTCCTTGTTCTTCTCTCTCTCCTCATGTGAACTTGAGTGAGTGAGTGTGTGTATAAAAGAGGGAGGGCACCTCCCTATTTACACCCTTCAAGTGACTGACCTAATAACTTGACTGGGCTGACCTCTTACCCTAGCAAGGCCAACTTCACCTAGGAATACTCCAAAAATGCATTTCATTATATTAAACTAGGGACTATTGCCCTAACTTACAATGAAGGTTGTACCTCAAGGACCATATACAATAATCACATCCCAAAAGGAGAAAAACACATCTCTAATGGGGGTACACCAATATACAATAATAATATACATTAGAATATCTTCCAAAGTTACAAAAACAACAACACTCCCTCTTAACTAGGAAGGTATTCTCTCGTAAAATTCATCAATACATTTGGTCACATCATCATCACAAAGTCGTCATCATAGCTGCTACCATAGTCCTCATCTTATCGATCATTGAATAGTGACATCTGTCGGATCTATCTATCATCAGAAGTTTCTACAGAGCCAACCATGTTTCATCTAGGTCTTCATCATATCCATGAGCAATTCATCGTGGAGGTATAGCCCATGACCGTCCATTACATTGCCACCGAAATCACCTACGTCTCCTACCGTCATCTCGTTGTATCTAGATCACCTCATCATCATATATGGAGCACAACCTAGATGCCTACCACATACCACCTATGTTCTACAAACATAGCAACATGCCAGGAATCATTATGTCACCAAGACAACCTATGTATTCCACTATGCGAGAATCGCCTAGGAGCACATCAAGTGCATTACGTCTTTCCATGGTTAGCCCATGTTCTACCAACATAGGAGCACTCTAGGACTCATTACATCACCAGGACAACCTACATCTTCCATTATGTGAGAATCTCCTAGGCGCACACCAAGTTCCTTGTGACCTCTCATCATCTCCAACATGGAAACACACAAGGACTGATTACGTTCAAGGATAACCTATGTTTTAAGCCAAGACTGATTACATACGAGAACAAACTCAAGGACT
Organism: Pseudotsuga menziesii; assembly: GCA_001517045.1. Lineage (NCBI taxonomy): Eukaryota > Viridiplantae > Streptophyta > Pinopsida > Pinales > Pinaceae > Pseudotsuga > Pseudotsuga menziesii. Next base: position 42,381 of record LPNX010111766.1, read on the forward strand.
TATTACATCCAGGGATAACCTGTGTTCTATGCCAGGACTGATTACATCCAAGGATAACTATCTAGGACTCATTACATCCAAGGATAATTTGTGTTCTATTCCAAGACTTATTACATTCGAGGGTGACCTGACAAGATTCATTACGTTCCAGCACAACCTGCGTTCTACACTAGGACTTATTACATCTAGGGAAAACCTGTATCTCTTTCCATGTGAGATCTCATTCTATTTCATCTGCGTCTTTCAGTCTTTTGTCATCTATTAGAATGGGATCACTCCAAGACTAATTACGTCTAAGGACAACTTGCGTATTCTATCATGCTAGAACTCGTCACTCCCTCCTATGGATCTCATTCTCGATCACACCAAGTCTCTCTCTAAATTACTCGAACATCACTTTGGATAATGAATTGGTTGATACATCAGCTATATGCTCGTTTGTCACCACATACTCGAGCTTAATTGCTCCACTCTACACTATATCTCGCATATAGTGGTACTTGATCTTGATAGACTTCAACTTGTCATGGAACATCGGGTTCTTCGACAACTTCACACAACATTAGTTGTCACAAAAGACACAAGTCATCTCTAACTATAGATCAAACAAATCATACAATAGCTTTCGAAGCCATACTGCCTCTAAATGACCAAGCAAGCTGCAACATACTTTGTCTTAGTTGTACCGAGTGCCATGCAGGAATGCTTCCTACGAAACTAGGAGATCATGCCATATCCCAAACTGAATCAACAACCCGAAGTTCTCTTCCTATTAGTGGTATTTCCTTCCCAATATTAATCAACATAATCGTGCATGTTAATATTCTAATTTGCATCATACTTGATCCCATAATCAACTATACCCTTCAGGTACCTCTATACATGCTTTGCACCAATTAGGTGAACATGTTTCATATCCGTCAGGAACTGGATCACTGTGTTCATAACTTCATAGAAAATCATATGTCAAGTATCGTATTTATCAGGTACATCAATGAGCCAATCATCTAACAATACATCATGACATCAACTGACTTTGATGAAGCATCACACAATAGCTTCAAGCTCGATGCCATAGGTGTGGCTATCACCTTATAGTCCAACATTCTGAATCTCTTTAGAATATCCATTGCATACTTTCCTTGATGAAGGAAGATCCCATCCATACTCTGCAACACCTCCATTCCTAATAAATAGTGCATCATTCCCAGGTATTTCATCTCGAACTTAGTGGCAAGCTTCCTCTTTGCATATACAATGAGTTTTCCCTCTCCTCTTAGAAATAGGTCATCAACATATAGCACGAGCATCACTGATCTTTCTCCTTCAACCTTAAATTAAAGGTTGGAATCCTCTTTACTCTTGGTAAAGCCTAAGCTCATAAAAAAGTTGTCCATCCTGTCGTACCATGTACTGGGTGCCTATTTCAATCAGTACAAGGATTTCTTAAATTTGCACACATGTGTCTCAAATCCTAGTGGTTGATCAATGTACACTTTGTCTTCAACTACACCATTCAAGAATGTTTTATTGACATCCATATGGTGTACCTACCTATTTCATTATTGTATCCAATTAAATTATAGATCTGGTGGAAGTGTATCTTTCTATGAGTGCAAATGTCTCCTCGTAGTCTATTCCTTCTTTATGTGAGAAGCCACGCGCCACAAACATTACCTTGTGTTTTTCAATGCTGCTAGTTGCATCATGCTTGATATTTTAGATCCACTTCGAAGTCATAACAGAATTCCCTTCAGCTCTCAGAACTATATTCCAGAAATCATTCTTCATAATCTACTGGTACTCCTCGATCATGGCATCCTTCCATTCTTTCTTTTCTGCAACCTCTTCGTAGTTGGATGGTTCTTTATCAATGATGTCACATATAAAGGCCACATAACCGTTGTATGGCTTAGGTCTTTCCATTCTCTATGCATCCTATCTAGAGTGCCATACCTTCCCACATCTTGTAATAGCTCTCGTGCCCATATTGGTTTTCTCTTGTGAGAGTTCTTCTCGTGAAGTGGTTCTACCGGCTCTTGTGGTTTTGCCATGTCGTGATATTCATGGTCTTCTGGAATTGTTTCTTTTATTTCCATGTCTCAGAATTTAGTTTATTTAGTTTTTTCGATCTCTTCAAGAGGTAGTTCCCTGGATCTAGAGTATGTTGAGTTTTTGTCATCACTTGAAAAAGTCTCAACCTTATTTTCTTGTAGGGGATTGTACACGATATTTCCTACAAGTCAAATTTAGTTGCATAATTATAAACATTTCATAATTTCCAAAACATATTAATAATGACAAATTATAATGCATAAATATATATGTCACACAGTCATGCAACTATATTAGCCAATGCCACAACATTCATCTATATTCTGTATACATACAAGAACTTTCTAGATGCATTCATCTCTACCATAACACTATTAAGAGTGTGAACTACTCCCAATATGTTAGCAAAGAGGTTTGATTATAGATAAGTAGCAATGGAATGTTGTACAACACCATAGGATACTTACCCATCACATGCAATTCAATAGTATACTGTTCATAAATGCAAACACTCAAACATGCATCAACTGAATATAAATATGTGCACAACTAAACATTATCATTTAAGTAAGTATATATACAAGAAATTACAATTAAATACTTATCTTTGTTTGTTGGTGGGTGGAATCCCTCTTGATCCTTATCTTCTTGAAAGAATAACTGGAGTCTTTGACAATGTGTTCTACTTCATCATTTCATTATGGGAACTTGTGTCTGTATTTATGGAAGTCCTGAAACTTATTTCCTTGCAATTGGTAGTGCTTTGAAGTGCACATGTGCAAGCCTTTGATGCTATAGTTCACCTGGTTCTATTGATTCATGAACCAATGGTTATTCAGGTTGTCCCTTCAACTTGTACAAGCCTCCATCTTGCTCTCCAATTATCGTTGCATCATCGATTGCCTTTTATTTTGGCCACATTAGGACTTGGCCATCAACAAATGCAACTCTTATTCCCTTTGCATCTAGTGTAGATATGGAGAGAAGATTCTTCTTCAATCTTGGAACATCTAGCATGTCTTTCATCTTTAAATATTTCCAGGATTCTAGCTTGTATAAAGTTTCTCCACTTTATTTTATGGGGAATTGATAATCATCCTCCAGCCTCACCTTGTGAGGCGACTCATGCTTAGACATATTGACGAATGATTCTTTGTATCCTATCATATGTTTGGATTCCTCGCTATCCACAATCCAATCATTACTTCCATGTGAGATAGTGCATGTGAGTGTTGCGATTAGGACATGCTCTTTATCACTTGAAGAATCATCTCTTTCTTCTCTAAATCTTTTATTTGTTGGTTCATCGTCTTTGAAGGTGTGAGCGTGATGCATTTTCTTGTTGAATGAGTCTTTTTTCCTGGGACAATCTATGGAGTAGTGTCCCTTCTCATCACAAGTGTATCATTGGATATTTTAAGGATCTTTTTTGGACTTCTTTTGTCTTTTATGATGATGGCTCCCCTTCTTGTTGTGATGGTAGTTCTCCTTCTTTCTATAATTTCTTCTGGTGTGAGCTATAAGAGCTTGATCTGCAGTTGCTCCCATCTTCTCTTACCTTGTTATGAGATGAGCTTCTTCTTGTGTGCATTCTTCCTAGATTCTACTGAAAGAGATCAGATTCCTTATTGCACACATTCCTTGAATGAATGAATCCCATGATCTTGGGAGACCATTCAAGGTGGTCATAACAATCTCTCCTTCTTCTACATTCCCTTTAACTTCTTCAAGTTTCTCATTGATTTGAGAAACCCTTGTGAAGTAGGACTGCATGGTCTCTGAGTTCTATATCTTCACATTCTTTAGTTGGTTCCTCAATATCATCTTTTGATTGATGTTCTTTCCTTCGAACAACTTCGTCAAAGAATCAAACACTTCCTTAGGTGTCTTCAAGGATGACAAATAGGGGATGAGGTGATCCTTAATAAGAACCACAATGATCCTCTTGGCCTTAACCAAGTTATTCTTTTGAATAGCCTTAGCCTCATCTCCCTCTGGATCTAGAAATTCCTTAATGATATACTGTTCCAAATCATTTTCTTTAAGGATTAGGGAGATCCTGTACTTCCATGCTTGAATGTTATTAGCTCCCCCAAGATTGTACCCAAGTTGAGAATGATGAGTCATTTTGAAATGAGAACCTCAAATGGAAATATAATGTATTTAGATCTTACAAATTTTAGGTGTCCAACCTAATTCCAGAGCTGGATAACCTAGGGTTTTTCAAATAAACGTTAATTTTCCAAACTTGGAATTTTGGAATTTTGTCTAGATAGAAAGATGCGCCTCCTTGAGGCGAGTTGCTCAGCAAGGTCCTTTTCTGAGAGCTTAGTTGGGAGGTTCCTCTTTTCTTGGGAACATGACCACAATGATAGGGATGTTAGTAGCATTGCACCCTAGGTTGTGAAGGGTGAATCCCAAGGTAACAACAGAACCAATTTAAGAAATGGAGCTGGTTTGTTCCTTTCTAGAGAGGGATCTCTCACAGCTTTTTAACAGGGCCATATATAAAATGAAAACAAAATTTAGATTGAATTGGTGGTTGAAACAAGGCAAGCATATATTGGGATATGGAGTCAACAAATATTCATGAATTACAGAAAGGTTTGCAAGTGAAATTATACAAAGGCAAGGTAGCACTCGGTTACAGTCAAATAGAAGTTTGTATCATGGTAAAGAAAGAACAGGCACAGTCCATCAACACAGAGCACCTAAAAGGCGAATTATGCATCAACTTTGGAAAGAAAGGTTGGTGAATACCTGAAACAATAGTCAGAGCATAAAAATATGAATTCTAAACTATTACACACTTATTCCAGATATGAAGAGCACATAATGGTGAGTTTAACAGGAGAAACATGCACATAGGAAAGGAAATAACTAATGTAACTACGAATTACACATGAATCTTTGCAGCAACAGGCCAACATTCGGCTTTATAATTTTCTTAGCAATATATCACAAAATGCATAACACAAAATTCTCATTGTTTCCAGCCCTGTATTCCTCTATTGAGGGTGTATTTATAGCTTCATAGGCTCCCAAGGCCAACCTCGAAGCAGAGCTGAAAACAGTTGCAGCATGGGAATGAAAATCTTATTAAAATGTTGATATGGAAGAAAAGCATGTTGGAACACGCATGGTGGATCAGTTGGGAAGTTTTAACATCGGGGACTCAGGTTCGCTTGTTGAAAATGACCAATGAAAGGATTTATATCTGACCTGCAACAGTTTTTTATCCTTCCCTGCATTGTACCTGCGAAATTGCTTCTGCATCGTAGATCTTACCTCAAGATTCATTCTGGATCGTCGATATGGGGTCTGCAGAAAATGGAAAATGGGCTAATATCTTCTTCATGATTCAATTTTATATCTTTTTTCCCCTGGCTTATCCTTTCTTCCCTTTAGATTTCCGCACCGTCAATCTCCACCGGATTCATCCTCAACCGTCGATCTGAGGTCTACGAAAGACATAAAATAGGCTTCTTCTTTACCAAAATCCTGTGTGTTCCGCCTTTTGGATGTTTTCCTTTCCGCCTTTTCTTTTTGCACCGTCGATCTCCGCAAGATTCATTTTCATTTGTTGATCTCAAATCAAGCTGCGTGCTGTGAAAGACAAAAATCGAAATTCTGACTTTTCATAACAAAAATTTTACCTTTTTCACTTTCTCCTTTTTGCTTCTGCCCTTTCGCTTTCGCATTTAGAGGAAAGCGAAATGTGGATCCTCCAAATTTACTCGTCGAAACCTCTCCTCTTCTGCTTCCACCCTTTTCTTTCTGCACCCTATATCTATGCGAAAACTCTCTCGACCGTAGATCTTATGGATCGCGGAAAGCGGGACTTCAAATTTTCAAGATAAAATATTTTGATATTTCCTCTTTTCGATCTCCACCCTATCTGTTCTTTTTAGATTCGTTGATCTTTGATGGAAGCGCTCTGTATCATTGATCCTATGGATCATGGAAGGCGGAGTTTCTTTCTTTTATGACCAAATTCTTAAGTTTTCTGCTTTTCGATCTCCGCCCTTCGTTCTCTTCTCGAACGTTGATCGCTGGTGGAAACCTTCTGAGTAGTAGATCATAAAATGTGGAGAGAAAAAGTCGAGATTCCAAATTTCATAACCAAATGCTATGCCTTTTCCGCTTTCATTTTTCGTTGGACCGTTGATATGCGGCGAAAACATTCTGGACTGTCGGATCTAGTGTCTGTGGAAAACAAAAGTCGGGTTTTATCACTTTTAGACCCAAAAATTGCTTTGTCCACCTTTTCACTCTTGATTTGGGCTTTACGAAAATGATTTGTAGCCTTTGATTTTCTGCGTTGTACATCCCAGCCATCTATTTCCTGTTATCATTCAACTAAGGGAGGATTTCTTCATTTACATGCATTTTCAAGGTCGAAAAATAGAATTTCTTAAGTATTTGGAATTTCAAGTATAGAAATGTCCCTTCAAACATCTGTAGACCCTCATCAACATTCTTTAAGGTCCTATGATATGAAAATTTACACACCTTATTCATCCTTTTACTAGCCCAATCCCTTGCCAATTTCTTAGTCCAAAAATGGTGATAACAACTGGCTCTAACTCAGGATAATATCCTCCCTGCGAGGTAGCAAAGAACCCTGTAGACCAGGTGCCAAATCCGTTGGGAGGCTCACAACCTTTTCCTGAAATCCTCAAACTTCTTATTTTTTCTTTTTTCTGTAAGTAAACATAAAGAAAAAATAGAAACATGGCTACCCCTCTAGATATTAGGGCCTTCTCTTTGGGATTCAAATCCTTTGGCTCACCACTTGTACTGTTTGGAAAGTAAAGAAATATATACACTATGATACAAAAATTACCTCCTCCTTTAGGACAAGTAATGTTTGAGAAACCTTCCATTGAATGGACCTCCTTTCAGCTGAAACCCATCTTGATGCTGTGGAATAAATGCATTTGCACCTCTGTATGTTGCAATGATATAAGGACCTACCCACATGTGATCAAACTTCCCATGTTTATATTCCCTTGTTATCAAAAGTGTTATTCATCTTTTCTTGATGCACTTGCACTTTACCATAGGATTTTTCCCTCAACTCGTTCAATTCTATGATCTGATTTATTCTTCTTTGCACATGATTTGGTTCATCCTGCTATTCCTGCAATAACTTCATGACTAGCACTCCCAAAGATGCTGGAAAAATCACCTCATCTCCATATACTAATTGGAATGGTGACATTCCAATTGCCCTTTTTTTCTTGATTCAGTCAACCCACAAAGCATATTTTAGCTTTGTATGCCAAGCTCTTTTGTTATCCTCCAATATCTTCTTAATGATTCTCACTAGGCTTTTGTTTGAAGATTCAGCTAGTCCATTTCCCTGTGGATGGTATGCAGTAGAATGATTGAGACTAACATGATACTTGTGATGAAACTTATCATTTTCTTAGCTTTAAAATCCAGTGCATTGTCTGTCACAATCCTTTTGGGACAACCAAATCTAGCCAAAATATTCTCTCCAGAAATCCCATAATCACTGCATCTATATCTCTTCTTGTAGGTATTGCTTCGATCCACTTCGTGAAGTAGTCAGTTGTTGTTAAGATCCATCTATGCTGTCCTGAAGAATTAGGATTTATTTCCCCAATAAAATCCAGTCCCCACTGCTGAAAAGGTGTTTCTACTGATATTGGATTGAGACAGAGTGGAACCACTTTTCTCTTACCATCAAAGATATGGCATTGGTGACATGTAGTAGTATCCTTGTAAACATCTGAAAACATTAAAGGCCAGTAAAAAACAGCTCTCAAAATCTTGTTTGCATTCATATTCCATGAGTGATGTCCACCAAAATATCCCTTGTGAAATTCCTTCATAGTCTTCTTAGCTTCATTCTCCAAGAGGCAATTGAGTAAAACACAGCCAGGATATTTCCAATAAAGGTATTGATTCATAATACAAAACTTCGAATATTTCAACTTTACTAACCTTGCTCTCATTTTAATTAACCCTGCAGGATCCTATACATTTTGTAACACATACACAATATCATAATACCATGGAGACACGGAGAAATCAGGCATTACCTGCACCCCTATATCAAGCTAATTTGAATGGTTGGTCAAGAAATTTAGCTGCAAGGATTCACATTTGGAATTTGTCATCATATTTGCAAGTCCTTTTCCTTTAATCAACTTGATGGGATTAATTTCAATGTCATATTCCAGTAACACAACAATCCATTTTTCTATTTTCCCCTCTGGATCTAGCTGTGTGAGGATGCTCTTCACCACATTACTAGGAACATAAGCAATGATGTGTGAATGAAGAGCATACACTCTAAAATATTTCAAAGATTTAGAGCATATGCCTATTTTTCCATAATGTCATATTTCAACTCACCATATCTTAACACTTTACTAAAGAAGGCTATAGGATGCTCAGCATTATGACTATTTTTTCAGTAACAAAACTCCAGTAATATTGTGATCAGAAGCATAAGAAAATATTAGGAAATATTTGCTAAAATCTTGACTTACTAGAACTGGGGATTTTGTGATAGACAGTTTAATATCCTTGAAGGATCTCCTTGAATATATTGTCCACTTTATCTCATGGTCCTTCTTCATCATATTAGTGATATTCATTAATATCTCAGTAAAACTGGGAATAAACCTTCTTTGAAAATTTACATGTCCAATGAATGATTGCAACTTCTTGGCTCCTCAACCTTCAGAATTGTACTGATTTTCTCTGGGTCATCTTTATACCATCCTTTGAAATAATGTTCCCTAGCAATTTTCCTTCCTCCAATGAGAAATTTGACTTTCTCAGGTTTAATGGTATTCCATACTTTTTACATTTCAGAAAAAAATTCTCCAAATGTTTAATATGCTCTCTATCAAATCTTTAGTACACAGTGATATCATCCATGTAGAAAACCACAAATTTATCCTTTTCCTCTGCAAAAGCAATGTCCATGGCACGTTGGAAACTGGCTCCTACATTCATTAAACCAAAAGGTATTTTGGAATACATAAATGTACCCCATGGTGTAGTAAAGGAAGTATTTTCTTTCTCCCTGGGCAACACTTTGATCTAATTGTATCCTCAGAAGCCATCCATTGTTGAAATCCTTTCAGATCCCACCACTTTATGCAAAATATGTTCCATTTTTGGCGAAGGGTAATTATCCTTCAAAGAGACTTTGTTAAGATTTTTGAAATCTATGCACAACCTGATTTCACCATTCTTTTTTCTAACAGGCACCAAATTTGCAACCCATTTTGAAAATATCAGAGTCACTATAATCTTGGCATTGAATAATTTTTTAATTTCCTTCTCAATAACATGCAGCAACATTGGATTAAATTCCTCTCAGTTTCTGTCTAAAAGGTTTCTTACCAGGTTTAATTGGGATTGTATGTTGTATGATAGAAGTATAATACTCTTTAAGGTATTCATAACTCCAGGAAAATACATGACTGTATCTTTTCATCAAATGGACATAATCTTCTTTTTCTTTGTCAGATAAGTTTTTTGACAGTTTTATGATCCTTGGATTTTCTTCAGTTCCTATATGTTTCTCTTCGACAACATCATCAAATTTCTTTGATTTTGGATCTCTAGCAACATCATTTTGATCAAAAAGCTTCTCTAGGGGGATTAGGCCTCTGTGGATATGATTACTCTTCAATTGAACTATAACCTTCCCCCCAAGTGAGTTTTTGAACTTTCTGTTTTTAGTAATTTCTTCTTCACTCCCTTCAGCATCTTGGAACTTTTCACAATTATCATTTTCATCATCTAGAGTATTTACAAATTCACCAGAAAGATATAAAAATCATTTTATATGCATATCATCTTCAAATACTTTCCAGTATTTGGAATTATCTGGTATGGAGGGTCTGTTCACAATATCAACTTTATACTTTCTTTGTCCAACAGTGGGAGTTTTCAATTTACCAGCAGCAACAACCAAAGAGTCAACTACTGTGTTTTCATATCTGGGAATCACTCTGATTTTATGCTCTGTAAAATAGTTACCAAACACATCCCACACCTCATTTATATAAGCCCTCATTCTGGGATGTTTAGTCTGATAATTGTCATCCACTTCGTTTATTACAAGCTCTGAATCTCCCATGACTTGTACCTTTTTTTCTCCCAGATATTTCAAAGCATTCAATCCTAGTAATAAAGCTTCATACTCTGCCACATTATTGGTACATTCAAAAGTTAACTTATATGATAGAGCCTTAAAATCCTTGATAGGGGAGATAATGTATACACTAGCACTAGCACCAACTGTAGCCATAGATCCATCAAAATACATGGTCAAGAGACCCTCCTCTTTCTGTTTCTTTTCCAAATCCTCTTGTCTCTTTGCATACTCTTCCTCCTCCTTATTTTCAATGGGTATAGGAATTTCAAGATCACAGGGAAAACCATCATTGAAGAAAATGAAAGGTCCCAAGCCACTATCAACAACATAGATAGCATGATTATCTGTTTTGTCTTGGATGCTAACTACATAAGGTGATATTTTCTCACGATATAACCTTTTATTCCCACCAACTGTAGGAATGGTAGCATAAGACATATCCATCTGCAAACTGCCTTTCAATTTAGAAGTCCAAGACCTTGACAACAATACACCAAATTTAGGAGGAACGTCTGCTACAACAACATCCATTACCATAGTCTTAGATGGAATTTTTGTCAAAGTTACTGCCATATCCTTAATCAACCCATGACACTTCACCTTCCTGGAATCAAAGGAATACAAATCTTTATATGGCCTATTAAATTTCAGTCCCAAAATTTCTACCACTCCCTTGGGCATTAAATTATGAGATGCACCATAATCTATCATAGCATTGTGAACAATCCTATCATGTACATTTAAACTTAGGTAAAAAGGAGGAGCTTCATCATCATCGACATTTTCAATATTTGACCCAAAGACAATGGTAGGGGCATCATCAGCCACCTCTAATATATATGGTTGAAATTCTCCCTGACTCCTCACCATGTCTGATATTTTGTCTCTGTATTCCCTGTTTATTAGCAATTCATTGAAAGGAATGGAAGCTTTCAATTTTGAGAGATCTTTCTGCAAGGTAAAAGTGGAAATAACTTTTTCTACATCCACTAGTGCTGGTTGTTTCACTTCTTTTTTTTTCTCTATTTTTTTTCTGATTCTTTATATACAATGGGTTCCTTTTGTTTTTTCACTTCTCTTTTCTGTATTTTGTTGACTACTAGAAGGTTGATTTTGATTTAACCTTCCTTCATTTACAGTAACATCTCTATTTCTCAATTTGATCTTTCTCTGGACATCATCTATGGCATGCAAATATCCTCTTTGGTACTGCTTTGACTCTTCCTCAAAATCATTATTGGAATTCTTGTGGGAAAACATACTATGTTCTTTCTCTGTGAGGTATGTTGCAGAATACAAGTCACCAAAATGGTGAATATGATCCTTTTTACAGCTGATTTTAGCACACATGGTGGATCACGCCTTTATGTCCTTCCCTGTCCCTTTGCAAAACCTTTAGACCCCATGGACCATTTTTGTACCTTTGATGTTTCCAAGATCATCCTTAAAAACATGTCTTATTTGATATACGCGACTTTTAAACATATTCTTGCGTTTATACGCGGATTTGACCCTTAAACCCGCGTACATCGGGATGTGTGCAAAAGGCCAAATAGTTTTGGAGTTTTCCTTGATTTGGATCTGAATCACTTGTCTCTTGGCCTTCCATATGCCTTGAGATTGCTCGGATTCGACCTTCCATTACCCCACTGAAGCACTATATAAGGAACCCTTTGGATACATTGAAGGGAGGAGGAATTGAAGAGCAAGAAAACTATAGTCCATTGTTGCCGAAGCTTATACTTGAGTCTGCATCCCTTTGTCCCTTGGAGCACTTTGTGTTCTTCCCAAGCTTGCCTTTGCTTGTGATCTTGCTATCAAGAGATGGAGGATTGAAGTGGTGGAGGCCCAGGTGGAGGACTCAGTTTCTTCGATTCGCAGACGTGTCGACAGAGGTTGTCACTATTGTAATATCTGTTTTATATTAATAGAAATATATTTTCCTGTCCAATAATGTGTATTTAAATGAGTATTGAATCCATGGATGCTTTTAAATGCTTATATGTTATTGATTATATATGCTAGAGTAGGTCTAACCCAATTATATATAGCATGCTTGTCTTGTTTACTGAGTGTTGAGATAGCAAATTACTTATACAAGCGAGAGTGGAGTAGCTCAACGGGGATCTACATCAACCGTCCGAAATAAGGTATGTGTTAACACCTGTATTCAACAAAAGAGATATAAGACTAAGGGGAGGTAAGATTGTGTTGTTTAAATACTTTGGGTTAAATGCATAGTACAAAGGAGACCTGATAGTCTAAAGAGCAGCCGAGTTGAAATAAATCCTGAGCTGTGATTGAAAGGAGGAGCAAATCCATGGCTGATACTCCTTCCGCCCATCAAGACATGCGAGTAAGATAAGGGAAGTTCGGGCCTTTAGCCGCCTGCACACATCGGGGGTTCTAACATTTGTTCGAGGTTGATCTACGGCTCATACTAAATTCGCCGTCTGAAAGTGCAAGGTAGTTAAGGAAATGGAGGACCGGTGGAAACACATATAATCCTCTCAATCCGACGGTGGAGGGACGGAATCGGATCCCATCGGCGGTCGGGATCGATTCCGCAGCCGGAACTCGCTCGACGGATAAGCGTCAGGGCTTCCAGTGAAAAGGGTGCGTGGAAGTTGATCCAACGGCCGAGGATTGAAGACAGCATAGATCGATGGATATGTTGGTTCCCGGGAAATTAACGTGCACGTGGAATAACCTTTGAACCACCCAGCGCAATTGGTTACGTGCCGCTTGATCCGACGGTTGGAGATTAGAGCATAGTGGATCAACGGCTGACAATGATTCCGGAGTGGGAATTTGCGCACCTGATAAACCCACAGCGCCCGGAGAAATGTGATACGTGTCACAGGATCGGGCGGTTGAGGAGCGCCAGGCAATCTCATCGACGATCGAAAAGAATTCCGAAGGAGGAACAAGCGCGGAGGATAATCCTGGATTGCCCGGCGGAATTTGGTACACGGCGCTTGATCTGACGGCGCGTGGTCAAAGGTAGATCGCATCAACGGTTGGGAACGATTCCGCTGAGCAAAGTTGCTCGACGGTTAAAAGGGAAGAGCCCAGTGGAATTGGTAAACAAAACGTGATCCGAAGGCCCACCCGCGAAGGCAAATCAGATCAACGGCTGCGGATAACTCCGGGACCCAAAGTTGCGCGATGGTTAAAGCGAGAAGGCTCGGCGGAAAAGGACATGTGGCTTGTGATCCGAAGGCCAGGAATTTGCGCAGAAGATATCAGCGGTCGGAAATGAACCCGGAAGAGAAAGATGCGCGGCTGTTAGAGATAGGTAGTGGTTGCGGAAATAAATGCTTCCCACGTGTCTAATCAGGGTGGCCCTATAAAGGCAAAATTGACATCTTCTCTAATTATTTTATTTCTTGGGACCCGGCGAAAAGGACCTGTCGATTTGGGCGCTTCCAGTTGTCAAGTACCAAGGCGTGTTCCGAGCACACACCTTCACAGTGAGCCAGGTAGGACCTCAAAACCTGTAACTTCTTCACCCAATTCGTTTTATAAATTGAGAAATGGACCAACAGAGCAAAGCTTCTATGTCTGGTCGGGTCCCGGATGAAAGGGAAGAATTCTTGGTAGATAGACACAGAGGTGTCTGCGACCCTTTCCTGTCTATAGGAAGTGTGTCTGGCAGTAAAGAAAGGTTATGGTCTTGTTTTTTGCAGGGAAATGATGTTCTGAATGTGTGCAAGTCCTTTTTATACTTTTTCGCCCTGGAGCAAACCCTCCACTTCTCTGAATTTGCCGAATGGTGCGCAGTAAATTATTCTCCCTCTCGGAGGGTCATTGTGAGTCAGTTTGCATCTAGGGTATTGTGTAAAATTGATGCTTCAGTAGTTAGAGAAAATCTTAGTTTGCCCGAAAGTTATCCTGGAAACCGTGAGTCTGTGAATGAAGCCGTCCTTGCTGAGTTTTTCTGAAATTTCCCAATCGATGCTCGCTCTTGATTCCTGTCAAGTATCCTGAAGGAAGGTCAGTCCCTGGAAAGCCTCTCCTTACCTTACCCCTTGCATGTTTTCAGAACTGAGGTGCAATTAGTGATGTCTTTGGTTTGTCAGGTGTTGGGTCTAGATGACGATTGTCATGTAGGTCATGTTGTCCTTGGTTTCCTGTTAAAGGTGAATTCTTTGAGTCCCGAGTCCTAGCCAGCTCCTGTGCTTAATTTGGACGAGAATCTTGCCGAGGCAATCCACCTCCAGCTGACTGAGTTTCCCAAGGTCCAGTTTTTTAGATTTCAATCACATTTGCTCAACATGTTGATATGTTCCAATGTTACCGAATTGAAGTTCTTGAGTACTCTATCCTCTTCTGATTTGCCAAGGAAAATCCACTTGATCGAATTCGCCAATTCGATCATGTCCGAAATATACAGGATGTTGTTTGATGGAGAATTTCCCCGGGTCTTCGATGAAATGAAATATTTGATGCAGTCCTCACCCGAAGGACGGGTGGGAGACTGGTTCCTGTACAAAGATTACACTATTTTGAGAGTGTACGGCTTTACTGGTCAGCCTTATAGGTTGCCTTCTTTTTTAACTCCAAGAATTTTTGCTCTAGAGTTTATGAGACAAAGGTTGTTATCAGAGGAGGAGCACTTCGGTGCTTTCAGAAAATATTTGAATATTAAATTTCCTTTTAAGGTCGGCCCTTTCATTTTTAAAGCCAAATGTGCCCTGACATGTATAGAGAGATTAATGGAGCCCATGGAATTCATTAAGGATGTAAATATGAGCTACGACCCCCACCAGGTGATTTCATTAAGAAAGCAAGCAAACAGGAACAAACCGTTTGAGCATCAAGCCGTTGAAGGGTTATCTGAGACAGCTAATTTGCTCACATTTACTGACGAGACCAATGCTGAGGCAGAGGCAAATCGTGCATCTCGTTCAGAGATCCAAATCACAGAGGGTGTCAGTATTGCTGCCAAGAGGAGTTTGGCCGAAGCCCAGAGTATGGATGTGGATGAACAAACATCCCACAAGAAAGCGAAGCTGCTCGGAGGTGGTGAGATCGTGGATGAAGGGGCACCCGGAGTTTCCAAAAGGGCTGCTTTGGTTCCCCTGAAGACAGTACAGGTTAGTCAGTTTTCCTTTAAAGATTCAGAAGGTGATATTAACAGTCTAGAATCAGGCTCCAAGAGGAGAAAGATAAACTCTATCAGGAGATGATGGAGCACAAAGGGAAGGATGGAGGGCTACAAGAGGAAAGGGATAGTTGGAATGCCGAGAGGGAAGAACTACTGTCCCAAATTGCAGTGATGAAGAAAGAGCAGAATGTAGAAAAGGAGATTATGGACGAGCTAATAAACCAGACCCCTACCGGTGACGACTTATCCATTGTAGATATCCGAAAGCCATTAGCTGATTGTTCTGCAGATGACCTGTTGGAGTCTATGTCCCAAGTGAGTTTGAAGGAGGAGACTATTAAGGAATTGCAAACCAAAAATGAGAAGGTGAAAGCCGAGTTAGCCAAGGTTAGTGAAAGCAGAATGCAGCTCTCGCAGGACAAGAGCCAATTACAACAGAAGGTTGAGGAACTGAA
>LPNX010111782.1:0-255991 GCA_001517045.1 Pseudotsuga menziesii
ACTATGTTTCAATGGAAATAATCATGGAGAATTATTTGGATACTTACCTCCATAATACTACACCTAGACTATGATTTCATGGCTTTTGAAGAGAGGAATTGGTAGGTTAGATTTAAGTTGCTCCCTATAAATCCAAAACTAGCCTTTTGTAGCAAAGGGATGATATTTGTATGGATGGTTATAGTCCATGCTTATCATAAATATTTTAAATTTATCATTACTTTAGACTTTAGTGCATGTCTTTTTATAAAGACTTAATCCTTTCATGTCTTTTACTAAATATTTAAATTTATCATCACTTTAGACTTTCGTGCATGTCCTTTTTCTTTTTCGAAAGACTAAAAATAATCCTTGTCCTTTGTGAAGATTCAACCTATCATACTATGACAGATTTCATATGTTAATAATCTATCATTTTCTCCTTTCTCATGATGGATAATGATTATTCATGCCTTTTTTTACAAAAGGACTTTAAATCCATTTAATTTAATAAATACTTAATATATGGTTTTCTTTTCATAACAATCTATGTCTGAAATCTATCATTATTTTCCTTATAATGATAGTCCATGAACTTTATAATATAATTCTTTTCCACCGAGGAAATCATCTTTTCCATGACTTATTTTTCTATAAGGATGACACCTAAGTCGTCGAAGGGAGTTATCATACTTTCTTGTATTAACTTATGTATGCTGAGTATAAGTCCCTCTTTTTCTCTATATAGTATTTAGTATAGTATTTATCAAACGAGATATGCTAGCAGTGCTATCTCTCTTAAGGAGACCTTGACCTAAGTCCCTTGACGATTAGCTCTTCTACTTTAATCCCCTTGAGTCTTCTATGTAGACATTAAGAAGAGTGTTTACAACTTCACCCACTCGGACTTAATCGTACTAGGATCAAGTACTAGGTATGGTGTCTCAGTCAGAATAGGTTTTAGCAAAGGAGGTATCCTAGTAGGTGCAGATATTATCCCTAATACTGCCGATACGTAGGACCACATTATCCCTTATGGATCTTTTAAATTGTTTGTTCCTATCCCTTGTGGTTAAGTTAAGTCATTGTCTTTATGCAACCTTAGTTTATAGGTTGCATGGTTTGTTTCCGCTGGGGCCTTGGCCTTGAGCTCCTCACCTGGAGACAATTACAATAACAAAAATTTACAAAATATCTAGGCATGTGATAGGGATGTTACACGTGTTATAGACATCCTCAGCGAGGCTGGTTTGCTTAATATATGTTACTCATATATGGGATGGCCACAACAATAGGAAGGGTTCCTGTGAAAGTGTTATGTGTAAATTTATGGATGATATGCAGTACACTACTAGGTAATGATTTGATTTTAATATATTAAAAATAGATTGTTACACATTTCATCAAACATATCTACTAGAAATAATTCCATTAATTTTATTAATGTGTTTGAATACATCGATAAGCGTAAAGTTAAGCACATACTATAAGGAAAAACATTAATATAAAAAGTATGTGCCTAATTTAGGCCTATTGGCGTATTCAGACACATTAATAAAATTAATGTGGTTGTTACTAGTAACGGGTGGGCCTGTAGACATATATGCAAAGTATTAGTAGCAATAATATTATTTAAATAATTGTAATAAGATTATACTTAATTAAACAAAAATATCTCTTAATAAAACAATCTTAATAAAGTGATTTGATTTGATTAATTAACAATGTAAAAATTAATTATTAATAATATATTTTAATTATGATGTTACATTTTAATTAATTAATTACATTAGGTATATGTTCTTTAATTAAATTACTATATTCAAATATTCAAAGTAATAATGAAATATTATTAATAATTCACAATAATATTAGATATCATTTAACACCTAGGGTTATATCATAATGTCTATGGGACATGAATGTTAGAGGAAAAAAATTGATTATATCATAATGTCTATTACACGGAAAAAATTGGTTATATCATAACGTCTACGCGATATGAATATTAAATATTAGGGGAAAAATTTTCTAGATAATGAATACTAAGTGCAAACATAAGCATTTGATTAATTTTCAATTCATAGTTAATATTTGACTTAATGAAGACTCGTTGTACATAGAGATTTTTTTTATTGAGATAGATTTTGATCATGCTCAAAGAAATTTAAAGATATAAAATAAGAAAATAATGTATTTATATTTCAAAATGAAAAAATAAACTCTAAATTAAAATTATTAATTAATATTATGAAAATTTAAAGTCTAAAACATTATCTTTTGGAAAATTTAGTATAGTAATTTTATAAGATATAATATGTTTAATGATAAAAATCATATTTTAAAACAATTTATTTTTCTCATTGAGTATATGATATTAATTCAAATTATTAATTATTATTAATTTATATCATATTAATTTGAATTATTAGTTAATATGATTTTTTTCAATTTAATTAAAAATATGAAAAAATAATAATAGAAGTTGACATAACTAAAACATTATTAGAAGTTTAATTTTGCAATAAAAAATGACACTTGATCAACATTGCAATGTTACAAACCCTTTGAGAAAGATTGAAAACATGAATTTCAGATAGTGACATAAATGTGGAGGAATGTCACAATCAAACATAAAAAGTGATGAATGTCAAAATGTGGCAAAACATCACAATGCGACACAACCCATAATGAATATCGAGTGTCACATTATTCATGTGTTGCATATTTGGTTGTATCAGCATATACTAGACAATGTAGTGAATCATGGTTGACTTTCGACAACCATGTTTGACTTTAGTTTGAACGTGGTCAACCTTGGTTGAATTTAGCAAGACATGTTTAACTTTAGAACCACCTGGCCATATTTCACAATGCAACATGAAATTTTCTAAACATCAAATTTTGCACTATTAATGTTTCATATCTATGGCATTGATGTAATGCACATAACCCTTCACCAATGTCTAAATGTGAAATAACCCTTGATGAACATCACAATGCAAGGTAACCCTTGATAAACATCACAATGTGACATAACCCTTGATGGATGTCGAATGACACATTATTCACCTATCACATCTTTGGTTGTGTTGGCATATACGAGACAGAAAAATACATCATTTTGATTATACTTAACCATTGTTGACTTTGGTGAACCACGTGGCCATAGTTGATAATGCAACAAGAAATTTTCTAAACATCCAAAGACACAATATTAATGTGTCACATCTTGGGCATTATCGCAATGTGACATAACCCTTGATGAATGTTGTTAATGTAACATAACCTGTGATAAATGTCACAATGCAACATAACACTTATTAAACGGCCACTATCACATTATTAATGTGTCACATCTTTGGTTGTGTTGACATATACCAACCAAACACTGTAACAAACCATGGATTAACGTTGTAATGTGATATAACCCTCGATAACGTCGCAGTGAAAGGTAAACCTTGATAAACATCAGAATGCGATATAACATTCTTCATTACTATGTAGAATGTGGATGGTTTAAACTATTTCTTTTATCAAGCGACTATATATAGGCAAAGAGAGAGAGAGAGAGAGAAAATTCTTAAAGAAATTTTATAAACATCCAAAGACACATTATTAATGTGTCACATCTTGGGCATTATCGCAATGTGACATAACCCTTGACAAATATCACAATGTGACATAACCCTTGATGAATGTTACTAATGTAACATACCTGTAATAAATGTCACAATGCGACATAACGCTTATTAAACGCCCACTATCACATTATTATTCTGTCACATCTTTGGTTTTGTTGACATATACCAACCAAACACTGCATCAAACAATGGCTTAACGTTGTAATATGATATAACCGTTGATAACGTTGCAGTGAAACGTAAACCTTGATAAAAATTGCAATGTAACATAACATTCTACATTACTATGTAGAATGTGGATGGTTTAAGCCATTTATTTTTTCAAACAACTATATATATAGTCGTTTGAAGTCACATATTTTTTTATCTAAAGTGTGGTTTAAACCATTTCTTTTGTCAAACGACTATATATATATCAAGAAAATTCTTAAAGAAATTTTCTAAACATCCAAAGACACATTATTAATGTGTCACATCTTGGGCATTATCGCAATGTGACATAACACTTGACAAATATCACAATGTGACATAACCCTTCATGAATGTCGCTAATGTAACATAACCTGTGATAAACGTCACAATGCAACATAACACTTATTAAACGCCCACTATCACATTATTAATGTGTCACATCTTTGGTTGTGGTTACACATACCAACCAAACACTGTAACAAACCATGGCTTAACGTCGTAATGTGATATAACCCTTGATAACGTCACAGCGTAAACCTTGATAAACATCACAATGCGACATAAAATTCTACATTACTATGTAGAATGTGGTTGGTTTAAACCGTTTCTTTTGTCAAGCGACTATATATATATATATATATCAAGAAAATTCTTACAACATGATGGCGAATAATGTGACACAAGCATTGAGGAATGATGAATTTCAATATCCATGAATAAATGTTTTGGTCATTGCGATGAATGTCCCAATGCAACAAAACCATTAAGGAATGCACTATTGAGGAATGTCGCAATCCAACATAAGTGTTGATAAATGTCGTAATAACAAAACATTGTTTGTGTACACAGATGAATTTTTTTCTCTTTTCAAAAGTAAAAGTCTTAATGTGACAGAAAAATACATCATTTTGGCCATACTTAACCATGGTTGACTTTGGTTAACCACGTGTCCATAGTTGATAATGTAACAAGAATTTTTATAAACATCCAAAGACACATTATTAATGTGTCACATCTGGAGCATTATCGTAATGTGACATAACCCTTGACAAATATCACAATGTGACATAACCCTTGATGAATGTCGCTAATGTAACATAACATGTGATAAACGTCACAATGCAACATAACGCTTATTAAACGCCCACTATCACATTATTAATGTGTCACATCTTGGGAATTATCGCAATGCGACATAACCCTTGACAAATATCACAATGTGACATAACCCTTGACAAATATCGCAATGTGGGATAACCCTTCATGAATGTCGTTAATCTAGCATAACCTATGATAAACATCACAATGCGACATAACGCTTATTAAACGACCACTATCACATTATTAATGTGTGAAAGTGTTCTGTGTACATTTCTGGATGATATGTAGTACACTACTGGGTAATTATTTGATTTTAATATATTAAAATTAGATTGTTACACATTTCATCAAACATATATATAAGTACAAGAAATTAAAATGAAACCATATAACAACATAACAACATTTTTTGTTAATAATTAATAGATGAATTAAAAAGATACCCGCAGAACGTAGAAGGCCAAAAAATATTGTCTTCTTAAGAGAATATCTTCTTGACAAAGATTCCCAACTAGTTTTGAATTTTAGAGCAAATCTAAGGGATTTCATTCATGCTCACCACTGTTGGGTTTAGAGAGTTATAACCTTTTCCTTTCTTCATTTCCCTATATCTGCAATTACGACAATGTTACATCAATCATAATATGGAATCCCTTTGAATATTTGACATTAAAGTATATGTTACATCAGATAGGGAGTTTCTTTCGCCCCCAATTGAAATCCGTCAGGGTTTCAAAAGTTTACTGAAAGTAAAAATGGTCATTTTGAGTATTATGTACAACATTCAGCAGTTGTTGTTTGGAATCAGTATGTAAATTAGTGTATTGTATGTTCCCTGTGAGGCCTATATAATTTGTTTTAGAGGTGATAATGGTATCCTGTAGGAATTTGTGGGTATTAAACATATACCTTTATTTCCCATCTTAACGCCATTGCAAGCCTTGCAAGATGTTTTAATGGATTCGGCTGAGCCTGCGCCCTAGAATTTTGATGATCGAATGGTCTGATTTTACTGTCGAGTCCGAGCTACGGAAACTCTTGAGCTTCTTCTCTGGCTAGGAAAGGTCTACTGCACATTTTATATCTGCAAGAGATGTAAACGACTACGACTTCGGGTTAAAAAGTTGGACAAACCCCTCCTCAAATTACTCAAACAAACAGCCAAAATCATGAAGATTGAGCGATTATGTAAATGAATATAGGATTGACTATCCGACTTACTTGCGAGAAGGGAGAGTTGCTATGAGAGACTTCATGTGGAAGAGAGGCCTTCCATCGCCATTTCCATTGCCATCGGACAACCGTGGAAGTGAGAAACCCCATGAAAAATTGTCAATTTCAAAATTGAGCGCCAGGTTTCAAAATTCGAATTTAGGTAAATTTTGGCGGATGGGACCTTTTGGAACACGATGGCATTCATAGTATGCATGTTAGACATGGAGATGATGTTCTTCAAAGTAGAGCGGGACGGATCGGAACCAAGAATCAAATTTGAAGGGAAGGGTCCCTTTTCACTTTGAAGGGTTGTGAGAAATTGAACCCTTCAATGTTGATATGTAAAAATAAATTATTCTTTTCATTTGAAAATTTAAGTGTACAACAAAATTTCATTATTTATTAAAAGTCTTATATAGAAAAAAATGACAATAAAAAAAATCCCAATTGATTCAACATTTACATAGAATTAGTGAGGTAACATGTACATGATGATTTATCACGTCCAAATTATTTTTATGGGGGATTACTCAAGAGTTAGTATAGAGGAGGGGAGACTAAACTAAATGTTGAGAATGAAGAACATTTAGCAGTGATGGAAGATGAGATTGGGAAAAAACCCATTTAGAAAGAGATTGGTGCACTTGTTTTGTTAATGTGAACATAGTGATAATCATTAGGATTATTGGTTTCTTGTATTGCATTGTTCTTTGGACTATTTATTTTATGAAGGGAAATGTTTCTTTCCTATCATGCGAAAGTGATTAGAGTAGTTGAGAACTACTCGCTACCTTATATGAATGCATAATATGAAATTAGGGATGAAAGTAGCCTCATGGGGTTCTAAAGCCTATTTGTGTCTAGAATTGTTTTGAGAGGAGCTCCACTACTAGAAGTGCTATGTTACAAGGTCAAAAGAGATCATGCATTAGATTCTTAACATTAATAACAAAAACTAAAATTATAATTTTTTCCAGTGCCAATGTATCTACCTAAAACTAGTATACTTCTAACATTGTACATCCATCAGAGATTTAAAATTGTTGATCCTTGTTGTGACCACTTGATCATTACCATAATCAATGGTTTAAAGAAACAACATAAAAGTAAAAAAATTAGAAGAATAACTTTTCAATGACATTTTACCTTACATGTTTTGAAATGAACTTTTCTACATGCTATTAAAATCATTGGATTATTATCTTTCCAACTAAAAACATAAGCCATTTAATTTTAAACTCCACCTAATCCCTAAGCATCGTCTTCACCATAATAAACCTAAGTATTAGAACACTTGAAAATTTATCCTTCAAACTTTAGTCTTGAGTCTACTAACATCTAGATGTCAAATGCGAGGGATTGATAAGGATTCCCATTTCTGTTTTCAAAACTCGGTGCATATAATTATTATTAAAACACATTGAAAAATATCCTTCAAACTTCGATGTGGATCTTACTAGTATCTGGATCTCTCACAAGAAGAAGTTTGAGAGGGATTCCACAATTATCTTTTCAAAATTCCATCTCATATTTATGTGAAAAGATTAGACAAAAAACAAGGACTATTATATATTGTAATCTCTTTGTGAGCCTTACATGATTCAAAAATGTCATTTTGACAAAAAAACATATTTACAATCTCTTCTCTTAAATTATGCCATTGATAGGTATGAGGAGTGGTATCCAAGGTAATTGTAGACTCCATTTGATATGCCAACATTACAAACCATTATTAAGGTTCATCATCAATACAATGAGTCGAGTTGAGTAATGGATAAAGATTTATTATTATGTCTTTAACAACACATTTCAAGAGAAAACTAGGAAATTGATAATGTTGACTATATAACTAAGACCAAACCCAATCCCTAAAAATGTTAAGTTAGATAATAAGAAAGTCCAAGTTGTGATTAAAACAAACACCCTAAATTGTTACAATGATTCTAAACTTAGAATAGAATAAAAATCTAAATTAAATTTATTAATATTAAATATTTTTATCAATGAATAAATTGTGAATTACTTAACCTATTTTTTATATACTATAGAACTAAATGTAATATCTAATTCTAATCTAGAAATACTACAATTTTTTATATAAAAGAATAATTTAAGAGAATGTTTTAATAATTAGTGAGTTATTGGCCATAACCTAGGAAATATTTAACCTAGAAAAACAACATAAATTATCATATCTCCAATTTACTCTAGTATAACCTAAAAGGCATAATTCTAATAAAAATTAAAACTTTAAGATTAATCTGCAACTTAATCTTGTATTGCTATCTAATCTTTTTATAATAAAATTTAACCTTGATTTCATTAAAGAACACTGCAATAATTGAAGAGGGGCATCTTTTTTAACAATGTAAATGAGGTCAATTATGGTAAAAAAACGTTTTTGTTTTAGCAGTTCATCTCTTCGATTATTTTCATATTCAAAGGTAAGTTTTTTTTATTTTTATTTTTGCCTATTATAATTTATAGTTTATGGTCAATTTCGAATGTACACAAAATTATTGGAAATTGGAAATGAAAACAAAATTATTTCGAAGCAATAAATGCGTACCCCAAAGGAATAGTCTAGTCACAATAGTAAGAGGGAGATATATCCCTCTAGGTGAAATGCACCTTGAAAAACATGTTAGATTACCTATGTAATAACTCTCCTCTCCCTATATATTGCTTTTAGTGCCTATAGTTCCTATAACGCAATGAAATTGAGTTGGAATGCACGTAGTGCCTATAATGGTTCATTCTATCTATTCATGAACTATTCATGAACAAATCTATCTATCCATGACATAAGAAAGAGTAGGTGAGTAGGTAGACTGTAGTAAAAGAGGGAGCACAAAGAAAGAACCAGAATCAATACAAATTGAAATGGTTTACATCCAATGCATACATTGCATGTTCTTATCCATGTGGCCTCCCTAATGTAGGGGTTACCCTCATAACAGTAAATAACTTCTATACCCTTAATTATATAAATCCTAGAAATTGAAAATAAAATAAAATAAAAAATCATTTCCAAGTCTCTCCAATATTGACATCTTATGCTAGCTAATTTATGGAAACACTTCAAATTCTCCAACAAGTATCAAGTATTTTAAACTTTTTTTTTATTTTGTTTTTGTTCTATTATGGTTTATAGCTTTCGGATGCATACAAAATAATTGGAAATTGGAAATAAAAAGAAAAGCATTTCCACCACCTAAATGTTTTAGAAGAAACAATTATTTATTCAACCTCCTGGATCCCACAGAAGATGACTATAATACACACTCGATTATTGTGTGGAAAGCTATAATTCACATCTCTATGGCCCTCACACAATTAGCATTGGCAACTATTGGGGCATCTTCTTCCATTCATGTCATGGAGCAAGATCTCATACAAATATGGAGACACGTGTGCAGATACAACATTATCATTATTTTAGCTAATGCAAGTCCATACATATATAGATAAGTCTCTACTCTCCCGGTCCCTGGAGCATATAGTTTATTGAGTTTAGATAAGGGACAACTCTGTCGGGTCAATGAAAAAGTTGGTCGTTAGGTCTTTGATAAAATAAGGCATTGGAATTTGGAAGGACCTTTGAATAGAGGATTGATTGTGCTCCATGGTGTCTCTGTTGGTCAAGTGCAATTGGGACTACTTAAAAGAAAAAACCCAGAATGTAATACCTAATGCTTTCAGGAAGCAACTTTTTTTTATCAACCCTAAATTAAGTAGCTATGAATCATGTCCCCCCCAAATGCTCAATTCGAAGTGATCAATCAAAAGCCCCAATTTTAGGTGGATTATGGATAGTCCCTCCAATCTATATCGATTTTATCAGCCCTATCGAAAAGTTAAGTATTTATTAGTCCACTACAAGGAAGAACTTAAAATTCTCCAACAAATATCACTACAAGTTGGGTGTCTAGTGTCTACCACAGTCAATAAGGAAGATGAATCATAAGCACATGTTTGGGAGGTTTGCAACAACGAGGCTTTTGAAACCATGTTCTTTTCTAGCTCACTGCACTCCCAGTCCCTCATTCATGAACGTCTGTCGAGGATTCCCTTGTTTAGATATATTGGTAGACAAATTTTTCTTGTTGTTGCCATTATTAGAAGGCTGACAAGAAAATAGAGGGGTCAGAGTCTACAACATTTACATTGTCGGTTGTTAAATATTTTATCCTTTCAACCTATGGATTTCACTAAGGAAATTGGAATAATTCAAACATTTGTATTCAATTATTATTTTTTCTTTCAACCTTATGTTTACAATTCACAATAGATAAAGAGCATTGACATATTTGGAACTCAAATACCAGGCTCTTTCTGCTTGTTCCTCTATCCAAACAAAGTTGTGGTCCTAGCCTATGAAAAGTATACATTATTTTGGCTCTAATTTCATTTATTTACTGGGTTTTTTAAGGTTACATCTATTGAGTATTCGAGACTTAGTCTGGAGGACGCACGATCGCATAATACATCACAAATTTCAAGCAGCATTTTGGATGGAGAAGTTTTAAACCCTTATATTTATAACATGAGAAGGAACTCCAACAAGCAACACATTGAACATTTATCCATAAATAAATTTTATGCAAGTACAAAATGTTGTACATACCTGTAAATTCACGACAACCAAGTCGACAACTTAGCTCTGCAAAATCTTCTGGAGGAAATAGAAATTAGGGAGACACTGAAACATGGAATTGGAGAGTTGAGAATCTCAGTCCTGAGAGTCGAGGGCGCTCAGGGCGCAGATCAGAGAGCCCATGGGAGGAAGAGGAAGAAGAAGAAGAGGAATCAAGTCAAAAGGTGAGGCGAGTGAGGAGGGGAGACGTAATAGCGATATTTGCGGGAGAATCCCACTGGTGGTATAATGATGGAAACAAGCCTCTCCAAATTGTAGCCATTGCCTATGCGGCTAGCCCTCATAATCAGCTCGAGCGCAAGAGTTACCGCGTAAGCATCCTGACAAATTAAGTAATGATAATCTTCAGTTAGGTATATGACAAATTCTTTCGTTTCTTTTAGAGCTGACTATATGCATATTATACAACCCAACCCTTCTCTCTGGTTGGCACTCCGTTCCAGTTTCCTTTGTCTCTGCTGCCTAACCCTCTTCCTCCGATGAGACGGGAAGACAAAGCGGCCTAGGTGGACCGTGTGAGACTAGGAGTGATGATTCAAATGATTATGACCCGAGTAAATGAATGGAAATTGGAATAAATCTTAGAATCATGGACTAACTAGTATAGGATATGATTCATGAACACAAACAAAAGGCGATGTGCTTCTATCCTTCTACCAAAGATTTGTCATCCCAGTCTTGTGGTGGTCATAGAAATGTCTGGCACTGGGTGAAACCCAGGCCCATTGGACTATGTTAGGTTCAAATACATCAAATACAACAAAGATTGCTCATTGCATTGTAAATTACAACTTGTAAGTTGTAAACCAAAAAACAACACCATTATTTTTTCCTTAGTGAGCCTTGACACTGGAGGGTTGTGAAATCAATTCACCATCCATAGATATGACTCATATGAGCATTTAATTTCACATCATATTCTCAAATACTCAAGTGACTTGTAAGTTGTGAGATCACGTGACTTGGAAGTTGTGAACAAGAAGATGTCAATGAAAAACCAAGTGGCACGCTGGCATTCTCTCAATTTCCATTGCCAATTTACTCAAGCTTACTCAATTTCATTATTGATGGGCTGGAAATTAAACTAATTTTTTTTGCATGCTAAAATTCCTTGTGGCCTTCATAGAAGGGTAAAATGGCCTTTGAAGAGCTCTGAAAGCTTCAGAGTTGAAGCCTGGTCTGAACGGAGGGCGCAGATGGACGGTAGTAGACGGGAGGCAAGGATGCCGCTGGGCGCCAAAGGCTCAGTTTCCAGTGGCCGGATATGGAGGCGATTTGTGTACCCCATAGGCAAAAAATATTTTACATGCAGCATAGCAATAAATGCTATGGCTGCTGCAGTGTGAGCTGTTGGATCTCAATCTCAATCTGTTTGAGATCCAACGGTTCACACTGCAGCCGCCACAGCGTTTATTGCTATGCTGCATAATGAATATTGTTCGCCGTACCCCATATCCTACGCCCTCCATTGCACGCACGAGCGTTAGACGAAACTTCACGGAAGGATTTATGAGAGGGGCCCGATGCAAAATCAGCCAAAGACAACGAATGACTTTGTTCCTGGTCCTCCAATCACTTTATCATTCGAAGAAATCGCGAGCGATGGTAGATGAGTATGACGCTACAGCCTGGTGGCTCTACGTCACAAATAAAAGCCTGACGCTACAGACGCTAAGTTCGATGGTAGATGAGTATGACGCTACAGCCTGGTGGCTCTACGTCACAAATAAAAGCCGCCTTTATCTGTAGTACCAGGCCTGGAATTTGACGTTCCACGGAAAGTTTTTTTCAATTTTACACGTATTTGACATGCAAGTTTTTGATGAAGATTTCAACATTGACAGGTAAAAAAATAGTTGAAACATCAATTTGATGTTTATGAATTTAAATAACCCGTCAAAATTGTTAAGTACTAAAACTTAGCTAACAATCATTGACCATTGTGCTGGGTCATTTCCTGGGTTGATCTTAATTTCCAGTTAATGAAGGAACACTTAAATGCTAAACTTTTCTATTTCCGTGTATGTATATTGTATTTATTTATATTTTGTATTTCTGATAGTATTATTAGCTCTGAGCCTTCAAATTTTTTGGAGAATTTGTAAAATTTTCTCCTTTAAAATTTTATAATTTATTTAATTAGTAAATTTTTGTATAAATATTTTACTCATATTTATATATAATTTAAAAAATATATTGTATTCACATTTATATATAATATTAAACAAAAATTAACCCTCAACAAAATTGGTTAAACCGTCAAATGATAGGTACCAAAAACTTGAAACCGTAATTAAAAATTTATTTACAGGCACAAGAAAATTGAATTTCCAGGCCTGATCTGTACGTTGTGAAAAAGGAGACCAGTTTTACTTTTTGGCGAATTGGGTAGTTGGAAATATCATCTACCAATTAAACTGCATTAATCTGGCCATTGATGAATCCAAATTCAACACTAAGAGCCCAAGCATTGAAACATATCTTATACCACTACATACATGCATATGCATATTTGTGAAAAATAGGGTCGAACCAGAGATTCACTGCCTGTTCTTGGCCACCTTTCTCGAGTACCAAGAGATTTGCTGGGACTGTATAAGGCTGACCTGATATGACAGTTGCTTCTACCAGGTTTGGCAGTGTTTTTAAATTGTTCTGTACAAGGTTTAGACAATCTATGCTGTAATTCTGTACAAGGTTTATACAATCTATGTTGTAAAGTGAATGATATTTAAAAAGTTCTTCATAATTCAGTATTTAATGTCGCTGCTGTTGCCATATGAACTATTACAACTAATAAAAGTATCAATCTTAAACTCAGAGGGCAATTAAAACAATCATAAATATTTTTGTTTTATATGAATGTTTATTCGTATAACTATTTAATTTGTGACCTGTATGTAGCTTGTTATATAAACTTTCAATAGACATGTGATCAACTGTGCTCAATTATCGATATAAAATCATAATGTATTTTGTATTAAAATGCTTCAAGGCTTTTTAGAAAAAGAAAAAGCTCATTACACCAAAATTCTCCATATAACCAGCCTGTCATTTGTCCTTTCACCTGAAAGTACCTCCTTTTAACTTCTTCACTATCTTCTACAGACATTATCATCACATCTACTGTTTTGTTTGCTGGTTCAACTCCTTTTAAACTTTCTGCTGCCATTGGACAGCCATAAATTCTTAATTTCTGAACTGTTTTCAAATGCAAATAACTAGATGGTAATGTCCTCAATGCTCCGCATTCCATCACTATAAACATTTGAAGTGAAACCATAGCTCCTTCCTCTACCTTTGGTAATTCCGCTAAGTTATCTAACCCAACAATGGAAAATATTTCCAACAAAGAAAATGCCCCTATTTCTCCAAATTCTTCAGGAAATTTCTTTAAGCGAGTACATCTTATTATCCTTAATTGTTTTAGACTTTTCAGCTTGTGTAAATGTGGAAGTTCTTCCAACATACTACAATCAGTTAATTCAAGGTTGCTCATATTGTGAAAATTACAAAAATTACTCTCCAATTTGACCAAATGAGGACATTCTAGTACTATCCTTCTCAATTTTAACATGTTACTTATGTCAAGAGGTAGACTTTCCATGTTTGTGAGTGCTATCTGCATAGTGTCCATTAGAATCATGCTCTTTAATGTGCCCTCTTTGATAATATCTCCATTGTTTGTGAGTGATAACATTTTGAGTTGATGCAGAGTGGCCAAATCGTTAATGGATGCAACTCTTTTGTATCTCTTGTGCTCGCCTGCGCTGCCTCTTCTCCATAGAGCGGTGCATCCCAACATCAACAAATACTGCAAAGAGGTGAGGCGGGAGATGCTGGTGGGTAAATATTGCAGATCTTTACAACAGGTAATGTCTAAATACCTTAATGATGTCAACTTATGAAGACCAGACGGTAGTGCTGTAATGGCAGAAAAGCTAACATCAAGGATCTCTAACCTTACAAGATTTGTAACAGATCGAGGCAGTTTCTTGATGGCCGGCATGGCTATTAAGGCAAGACATACAAGCTGTTTCAAATCACCCACACTCTTTGGCAATGACTGCACTGACGTACCACTCAAATCCAAAAACTTAAGAGAGATCATACTTCTCATGACCATTTTTGGCACTTTGGTTAAACACATGTTCCCAGGCAGTAACAAGGAGCATATTTGTGGAGCTCTCCATGAATCGGGTAGAGAACTCAATTGATTGTCGCTCAGCAAAATCCTAGTGCGTCCTGAACATTCGTTCTCATTTAAAGATGTCAAATTCCAACCCACTCTGCAGTAGAAATTTTCTTCCTCCTCGGCAATTCGGATTCCCAGATCATGAAGAGCATCGTGCACTCTGAAATATTCTACCTGCCCATCAACGCCTCTCATGAGCGGTTCAATCAAGCAACGATCTGCTAAAATGTTGAGATAAAGCTTTCCCATCTCGAATGGATCGTAGCCAAGCTGAAGGCGATTTCGACGCAGCATTTTCTTTGGCAGCAATGCTTCTCCTACCCACCTTTGGATGATCTCGTAGACTGAAATAATTTTGTCCTCCAAGAATGTTGCAGCTGCGTAGAGAAAGCATAATTGCAGATGAACGTCCTCCTTGCCCAGTGCATCGTAACTCAACCTTAAGCAATCATAGACGCCATCGGCGTTAGGAAGAGACTGAGCAGCCCATTCCCATTGCCGTGGATCAGTACTAGCCGCCATTGCTCTCCCGACTACTTTAATCGCAAGGGGAAGCCCTCCACACTTTTGACACACAAGTTTGGCCTTTTCTTCGTCGATGCTTGCGGGCAGATTCATATTATTATAGGAAAAAGCATGACAGGCAAACAACTTCCAACTGTCATCTTGAATCAGATCCTCCATTGTTACTGTATACTTGTAATCTCTAACTCCCAATTTTAACAATGCAGTGCGACTTCTTGAACTGACAATAACTTTGGAGCAGCAATGCACAATTACAGGCCGCAGTATGCCCAGTCCCTCCAACAATTCTGCAGCATCCCTATCCCATACATCATCTAAGAACAGTGCAAATCTTCTACTCTGCTGCAGAGTTTCATTCAACCATATTTTCATATCTTCTTCATTGATATTTTTACTCGAATCTACATTTTTTTGTATAGTTATTTGTGTATACAGCTCCGTCGTAAGATTTGTAACAGACGGGCTTTGAGAAACAGTTAGCCAAAGTAGTAAACCGTCGCTGAAATGGGTTCGTACCTTTTGGCTGTTGAAGACAGTCTTGAGAAGAAGAGTTTTTCCGGAGCCACCTTTGCCAAGCACGCCAATGTTCTTAGCCTGATCATCTTCATCTTCAATGATCAATTTGTGGAGATTTGCAATGGCTTGATCCTGTCCCACTATAAGGGGTTCGTCGATCAACTTCGTTCTTGCGGTGCCCATGCCCATTAAAGCATGAGAGGCGCCGCCTCCTCTTGTATTTGTTGAACTGGTCGAAGCAGCAGCAGCTGAATCCATATGGGCATCTTCCACGGCTGCTCTCATCTGCCCAACTGCATCATCCACTGTTGCTCTCATCTGCCCAACTGCATCATCTAGCAGTTCCTGAGTTTGGGCCATTTGAATCAAACTGGACACTCTTAGATGTTCGTTGATAATTGATATCAAACGGGTGATTCGCCTGCTCGTTCGATAACGAGAACAGACGTCCCGCGTTGGTATTGTGCATTGTTGCACCATTTTTGATGCTTGTTGTAGAAGATCATCCAACTGTTTAAGCCATACGTTTACAGCTGAAGCCTTGTTATTATTTTTCGTCCTCTTGTTGAAATCCAGGCGATGTTGCTGGATCTCCTTGATGCTAGGTTCGATTCTCATTACCAGATCTTTCAGAGAGGCCAACTCTTCGCTACAGCGTACCGCAATTTCTATGCTGTCAATAATCTGATCGATTGTCTTGGATATACCCACACCAATAAAACCGGAAACGAAACCCGGATCCGGCATGAATGAATCTTTAAATAGCTTCCCTCCCCTCTTTACAAAAAGTAAGAAAAGCAGTCCCTCCCTCAAACTGTTGAATGTTTCTTCAAAACAACACTGACTCTCACGTTTGTGTGGCGTCAAACGTGAATTCCACACAAAATTTCGAGTAACTCATTGCAGACATATATATTGTTTTTTTCAAAGAAAGCAAGATCGATTGCCGATGAGAATCCAGAAAGACGATAATACTAAAAAGCATCATAGTCAACAGAAATTTGAGAATGGAAAATTTTGAAAATATGACTGGAAACTCTGAAACCGGATTCCTCCAAAAGGGCCTGTGTGTCCAGTGACACGCTGTTTTAGGACACGCGGTGACAGCTTTTAGGACACGCGTTCTGTCACCGCTCAGGACACGTTTTTCACTAAAAACGTATAGAATTGTTTTAAATCAAAATTTTCACTTTTTTTTTATCATTTGCAAGTGTGGAGAGGGTTCTAACGTGTGTTTGGTGTGCAGGAAGATTTGAAGGATTTAAATGTGTAATTACTAATGTTAAATGTGCATTGATTTTGATTTCTATTGAATATTGGTAGAAATTTGGATCTATATGTTTATATTTTTAATATATATAATATTTAAATATATATATATATATTACAAGTCCTACGTGTCCTGATTCCGGGTCACCATGCCCGTGTTGGACACTCGAATCCCCTTGTCCTTCGTGTCTCCTGTCCCCGTGTCAGGTGACTTAGTCTCGACATAGACTTTAACTTTAAAACAGCTGTTCATTTTCAAGATTGAAAATGGTTTTCTACTTGTTTCCTTTTGCCATGAATTTTACGAAATTTTCAAAACTTGCAAGAATACTGGCTTTGTTTCCTTTTACCATGAATTTCACGAAATTTTCAAAACTTACAAGAATACTTGCTGCCAGATCTTATAGTGTGTGAGTACTGTGGTTCTTGTGTCATTCAATTTCCAAATCTGGTAAAGCCATTACCAAATTGTGTAAAATGTAGATGCTAGATTTTCTTGTCAAATTATTTTATTTCTGAATTTAAAAACATAAATTAAAAAAAAATTACAAATTTTATAGATTAAATTCACCCAATTCCCGAAAAAATTGACCTAAAAGACAAAATCGCGGATATTTAGACTGCTCCTAATCGAGTGAAACGACTGTACGTCAGTCCGATTTTTTAGGTTAAGTCGTTGAAATTTAGAGTCAATCCGATTTTTTAGGTTGTCGTTGAAATTTACCATGGGACCATTTTGGGGACGACAGTATGTCGGTTCGATTTTTTGGGGCGAACTAGTTATAGTACGTCGATTCGGTTTTGTGAAAGAATCATTGAGACCAGCTTCGGGTAAAACTAATAAATAAATTATCCTTTTGTAAAAGAATCATTGGGACCAGCTAGTGTCACTAGATTGTTTATGTAATTTAAAGAAAGCACACTCTCTCGGTAGATGTGCAGACGTGCGCACACTCTCTCGGTACGGGGAGAGGTCACGGGTTCGAGCCTTGAGTCCTTTGGGGTTAGGTCATCTGTGAGGAAGGCCGGCGGTTTACCACCTCTACCATCCACTAATGTGGGGAAGTATTGCTGGGTTTTCCGTGGAGATTTCCTCTGGAAAAAAATTTAAAGAAAGCAACTTTCTTTATATAAATAAAGTTATGATATGATTTTTTCTTTGAAAAAAATCATTGAACCTATCAAAAGTAAAGTTTCTTATCTTCTTTTATTTATGATTTTGTTGAAAATTTGTCTTATACACCATCTTGTCAATAAATAAAATTTTAATTTTATACATTAAAAAATTAAATTAAATTTTATATAATATAAGATATTTTTCAAATCCACATTGACATTAATACTATACAATTACATTTTAAAGTTTTTATCACTTTTTTCACAAATACAACCCTTTTCACATGATCTGATTGACTTTAATACACTTTAATATCACAAGAAATTAAATCTAACAGTACAAGTCCAAATTGATTCTAGAGGCATTGTTCATAATTAATAATTTCAAAAAAATAAAAATTAGCTCAGTTAACATGTAAATATACAACTATTAGATTAACTCACATTGCCATATAGGTATGGGCATATTCCCAACATATTAATCTTATTAATGTGGTTGTTGGTACTAACATTTACATTTTTTAGACATGAAAAAAATAATAAAAAAATTCAATTTAATCTTATATTTATATTTAAAGTGTTAGACCTGTTTTTATTTGAGATTTTGGGGTGGACAAGCACTTATGCTTTTTCATCTATAAACCAGGATGAGACAAGTGTACTGTAATTGATAACTTATTAGTGGTCCTTAACTTGCAACCTATCGATGTTCACCAACCATAAGTTAAATAGTTGTACTAGTTTAAAGTTTTTGTTCACTAACCATAAGTTAAATAGTTGTATTATTTTATAGTTTTTGTCACATTTTTACAAATATAACTTCTTCTTTTTTTACATGATGTAGTAAAGTAAGATGTAATAAATTTTTTATATTTTACATGATTCAATGGATTTTTATTAATTTTTATTTTATTAAGAAATCTTGAAGTGGCCAAATCATTAAGTTTTTGTTGTTTAATATCTATTTTTATTACATGTAATTTTAAATGAAAAAATCTCAAAAAGAAATCCAAAAACTAAATTTAAAATTAAAAAATTAAAAAAAAAACCAAACTAGCCGTTCTATAAATATAGAAAGATTATGAGACCCCTGCGACGAATGGACACATAAACCATAACTACTATATGATTGACTTAGTTGTCAAACCTTAAATGTGCTTTGAGTTATAGGTCTTATTATTGAAGTAAAGTGCACGGCCCAAAGTTTTTGGCCGATCGAAATGTACTCTAACTTAATATTAATGGGCCCATTGAAAATGGGATCCATACTTATAGCGTGTGTGGGGTATATTTATTTTGTTATTTTAGTGCACTAAAGTTGAGAGTTAAGTATAGTAGTCAGTATATGCAAATATGCATTGAACCAAATTTCAAAAGAATTTATTTTGTGCATGTTGGTTGTAGTAGTGTAATTATTACATGGATATTGGTGTGTGTTAGTGTTAGTGTTAGTGATGCAACATGTGTGTACAAGATTGTTAGTGAGTCACTCACACAAGGTAAAGAGGCCTATGTTTTTGGTAGTATAGTTGATCATGGAACCATGGTTGATCATATTTGATTATGGTTGACTATTGTTAACCAAGGTAGATTGTAGATTACCATGTTTGAATATGTATGACCATGGTTGACTTTGATTGAACATGGTTGATTATATGTAAAAATGGTTGACTTAGGGCAACAAGGGAACCAGCAAGACTGCCCTTAGCAACATCCATGAATATAGGGCTAGGATGAGACAATTTGATTCCACTGATCTCAATAAAGAACAAATTGAAGATTTGAAATTTTCAAAACAAACTATTGTTAGATTTTCCATTGACCCCAGGACCGACCAACCCCCCAATCCTTGCAAGAGGTTCCTTTGCATCGATTAGTGCACATACGATCCATGGAAACAAAACTGAATGAGTTGGTGGTTCATGGTTTTCAACAAACCTCCTCTCAACAATAGGGAGGTTCCACTATATTTTCTTCGGAAACTATATGTTGAATTTGTGCTAGGTCTCCACGTGAACTATTTTGACATTGGTGAGTTTCAGGGGATTGGCCTTGGCTCTTCCTAGGATCGACCAACAACTAGGCATAATCTAATATAGGTAACACCTACTCCTATGCATATGCCTAACTGCCCACCCCCCCTTCGCCCCCATAAACACCTCAGTTATTAGATCACCTAGCTGACACTTCCACTACCATATCACATATTACATAGTGTAATGTAGCATAATGCAATTGTCACGCATCTTTCAGACATGACCCATCGGAGTAGTATGGAGGACCCTTAAGTGAAGGTCCTTTGGGCCCCAGTGATCATGGACCTTCCATGACAGGCAATCAGGCAAAGGATTCTTCCAACATCAGAGCATTACCACATCGATGCACTCACTACGAACGCACTTGACATGGCCCGACTGAGGATCCTACACGAGATAGTTTTTTTATTGAGGTTAGTATGATTTGTGAATGGTGGTAAATCATTAAGTATATATTATTAACTATGCAATTAGATAAGCATTGCTTAAAGTATTTATATGTAACTAATTTTTTTTGCAGGCACTTGTTATGAGATGACACAACTCCATCAAGGTGTGATGACATTAGTTCTACAAATCTCGATTCTACTATGGAAGAAATAAAAGATATCGTGTCACCTCATATACATGTATTTCACTTGTAAAAAGGGGTAATTTGTGACTTACAAAACTACTATTCGGTATATAAATGACTAATTTTGGTTGAGCAACCAATGGTGTTTTATCACCAATCACTTATAACGCAATTAAATCTATGACTAAAAAAATTTAGTCGTTTATTGGTTGTTCTGATTCATTGACTTGGTAGTACATAGTAGTTTTTTTCGTCATTTATTTAGTAGTTAAAGTCAATTATTGTTGCCAACAAGTAGTATATTTAGTCATTTTATTCATTAATTATCATCAACTAGTGGTATATTTAGTCATTTTTTCACTAACATCCATCAATAGGTAGCATATTTAGTCATTTTAATCATTATTTGTCGTCATTTGGTAGTATATTTAATCATTTTTTATTCATTGGTTTATGTAAAATGGTAGTTTATTTGGTCATTTTACTCATTAATTGTCGTCAGTGTGAAGTAATATTTAGTTGTTTTTAATCATTAATTAACATCAATTGATAATATACTAATATATTATT
This sequence comes from Pseudotsuga menziesii, assembly GCA_001517045.1. Lineage (NCBI taxonomy): Eukaryota > Viridiplantae > Streptophyta > Pinopsida > Pinales > Pinaceae > Pseudotsuga > Pseudotsuga menziesii. The sequence goes on from LPNX010111782.1 coordinate 21,590, forward strand.
TGTCAGTTGTGTACAAAACAAATTCGACATAAAAGATACTACATCTTGATAAAGATGCCTGATTCAACATACAATATTCAAATAAACTTCAATTAAAACATATAAACACCATATAAATAAACAATCTCATATATATATATATATATATATAGTTATTGAGTTTCCAACTAGTCAAAAAGGTCTCATGGAGTTTCAAATCAAATACACCATGATAAAAGATCATTGATTCAACATACATTCAATTAAACTACATAAAGAAGTGGGCCAACTAGATGTCAACAGCTAGTACATGATAAATATCAACTGCATCATTTTTTTTCAAATAGTTTAATGGCCACCATGTAAAGCTTCCTTCCTTTTCTTTTTTTATGAAGGTTGCAACTTTAGCAACGTTCAAACTGTCCAATGTTGCATCTACTTCATCCAAAAGAAAAAGGAAGTCATAAAACTACAAATATCAAACAAACCATAATTCTTATACAATTTTTTAAGTTTTCTAGTAGTTGTTTTAAATAGTATTTTAAATCTACAAAGCACATATGAGTCCATTGACAAACCTATAGATAGAAAACAATAAAGAAAGAGCAACAACAATCTTTTCCCTTGTAGATAATTGTTCCATTTCTCTTCGCTTTGTTGAAGGCGTAGTTGTGTACTTGATACCATGTAAAAAAGGGTCATCTTCATTCTCCAAGCTCAAAGTGCTAGAAACCTTAGATAATGTTTTGTCTATAGAAAAATTAGGAACCAAAGGGTTTCAACATAAATGTAAACATATATTTGAATTTCAAACATATACCCTCATTTGGATGAAATGCGATTACTAAGAAAAATAGTAAAACAAAAAAATGAGACTTATACCAAAAAAAACTACTACTTAGAAACTATTAAAATAGAAAAGGAGGCTTGTCAGTATTCCTTTCAATTACTTATAATCTTTGTTTCTCAAATGGTTTCCATACTCATTTAGCACTTGCTTCATGAAGTTCAAATAGCAACAATTTACATACCAGTCTCTAAAATATAACACTTCAACTAATATAACCCCATAACAAATAAATGACAAGTGGTTTGCAAGCTTCCTAGTGAATAATGAGTTCCAAAAACTCCAAATGTTTTCTTATAAAGAAATTAATAATACACAAACTCAAGATTTGTCATTATCATAATGAACACAATACATAATTGGCATATTTACATAAGCAAAAAATGTGTAGCAAGACAACCATTCAAGTCATTTTTCAAACACGTACCTCCACAACATTTGTGTTTGTCACAAATTAAGCTAATGCAAGGGAATCTTTTGTGGCTGGATAATCTGAGAAGTAGTTACAGTTGTGCCAAGAGAAAACATATTACTTATTAACGAGCAATGTGAATACAACACCTATAACTAAGCCACGCAATTGAATGACAATACATTTGTTTTAATTGCAAATTGCAATATACATTTTTACCAATGAATGAAAAACAATGGCTAACAAATACTAGAAAATAATAAATCAAGAAGGAAAACATGGCTACAATCTCCAGTAGGTAAAAAATTATTACAGTGAGTGATAAGAAGAATGAGGAACTACTCTATTATCTTAAAATAACACCATTTTTTTAGACTTTTTCTATTTTAAATTCATACATTCTAGACTAAATATATCATGAGTCTAAATATGTTATGCATACCATAGGGCTCATTGAGCTCTCTTATTTTCATATACAATGACTTTGGTGAACTTAAATAAATCTGACTCCTATTGAGGTTTCATTTAATTCCCCCATTTTCATCCCTATTATATTGGCATGTAATGTAAATGTTGTATTTATGCGATGTATAATTCCTAGTGAGGAGCTCAAGGCCAAGGCCCTGCTAGTGAATGATTGGTTTATAGAGGAAAGTATTATATATTTTGCAATCATGGAAGATGTAAATATGTAAATATTTATATAATACAAATAAAATGTCCAAGGTTGGCTATGGAGGCAACGTGAATGAGGAGCTATGATACCCACTAGCGAGAGGTGAGGGGGTTGTGGGATTCAGTCCAACATTTCCAAGTGTCACCTTGAGAACCCCTATGCCATAAACAGAAAGTAGCTACCCAAGTACACTCCCTTAATTTTTCTTAAATTTTGTTGTAAGAGAGTAGCTAAGGAATTAGCTCAAGAGTTTAAGAAAACCTGCAAAAGAGTGATGTGATATTGGGTGTGATAGGTTATGGATACATATTCTTTTACTCAAAAGTCAAGTTGCTCATGGAATTTCATTCCATCATTCCGGTGCAAGAGAAGTAATAGCAGGGAAAAAGAGGGTGTGAGTATTCTCACCCATAAGGAAGCATGCATTCAATCAAGCTTTGCACGTAAGGAAACAACGTGTACAGAATGTTCCCAACATAGTTCTCGTTAATGACACACCTGATCTCAGTAACAGTGGGAGAAACCAGATTGGAAATTGGATTAACAATTTATAAATTTGGTCACTTAGTTAAATCCAATGTGGGTCAGAACTATAAAGATAAAGAAGTCACGAGTTGGGGAGAAACCAGGGGTGGAATGGCTTAATAAATCCAGTGAAGGATAAAATCTCTGAGATTTAGTAGTCACAACCTTTCTATGCCCACCCTGAATAGCACTAGAGGGAAGGGTTGCTTGACGGACTATGTAGTAGTGAAGGGAGCCTTCATTGTATTGGGTGTGGTAGGTATTGTGGATATATAGCTAGCTAAACTGAGTGAGATGCTTGTAGCTTTGTGGTTAAGCTCACTGTCTCAGCATTCCCTTCTCTTGTCTCCTTGTATGTTTGATAAACCCAGTAGGTTACTAGCTTAACATGCATGGTTATGGTTTTGATTGTAGGTGAGTCTTCCTAGTTCCTCCCTAGTGGATATCATAGCCCAGATCAGGGGTGGTCTCTGAGTGCTAAAAGAATATAGGCCAAGTAGAGACCTACGATTGGGTTGAACGTTTCACCCACATAGCCAGTTGTTGAACAATTTCTTGAAAGATAAGTATTTCTATGGTGTTTGAATGTCCACTTATTGGTTTGGAATGTTCCATTTATTTGTATGGTTTGATTGTTTAATGGATATTGCTAATAACTGTAAACCAAGTTACTTTTGTGCATAGTTATGTTCTGAATGACTATATGTGCAAGAAGAATGGATTGCCTCATAGAGTTTGAATTTCTTAATACAGTGGTTGTCCTTAGTTGTAAATAGAGACATCCTTGTGTTTGGTTTGTGTCTTGTTTAATATGTGTTAAAGAAGTATTTTATGCATCAATTGCATTGCTAAATGGATTGAATTCCTATTGTACATGGTTAGTTGCATTCCCTTAAGTTATGAACCCTGCAGAGTCGTGTTGGGGAGGGAAGAAGCTTGTATGGGTGTTGTAATTGCATAATTGAATCGATTCAAAGGCATTGTGGTGATTCATAAACAATAGGGCCAAAGTCCCATAGTCAAAATCGTCCAAAGGAAGGAGGAATATCATCGAGTTCGATGGTCGAACAACTGGGATAATGTACAGGACGAAAATTGGAAAAACGACTAAGTGATGGTATGTGAGAATTGGAGAAATCATGACAGTTGATTTACCAACCAAATCTAATATGAGATGTCGATTTGGGTGCTGATGTTTCGGTGTCGACATTGGAATCAGTGTATAAATTGTGAAGATTGCATGGTGAACATCGACCTCTGAATCCTGATATCAATAGCGTCGATGTCGGGAAGTCAGAACGGTTCAATTGGAAGTTAGGTAAGCAGTTGTTGGTTTCTGACTCTCAATGTCAAAAATGTCGTAGTCGTGATGTCAGGTCGGTTTTAGTTGGGAGACAATTATGTGCTCCGATTTTTTACTGCCAAAGTAAGAAACGTCAAAGTAGGGAAGTCGAGGGTGCTTAGTAGGAAGCAACTTTGTTATGTCGATTTCTGACTCTCGAATTGGGAATGTCAGGATCAACAAGTCGGGGCTCAGGGAATTGGTACCCATGTAATGGTTCCAACGTCTGATAGTACGTCTGTCGTAATAATCAGAGTCAGAAGCAAGAAATCAGGGTCAGAGAAGTTAATTAATTTGTTGTATTCGGTCACTAGGACAAAATAAAGATCTGTTTAAGTGAGGATAACTATTAATTTTCCTGGAACACGAGTTTTTTGAATCATGAAGTCAGGATTCTGATGTAAAGGGGGGGACCTTTATTATCTAAATGGGTATAAGGATAACTAAGGATGCTAAAGGAGTTCCTCGCCATCTTAGAAGATCACCTTGGCAGTCGGGGATGTGATAAAGTGGTATCGGAGCAGAAGGTTGCAATGCTTAGGATGTTTGGTACGGAACCTACATTTACAGGAGAAAAGCAAAGCTTTAGTTTCCTCACTAGGGCTATTTTGTTCCAAAACCTATAACTGTAGAACAAAAAATCAAAAGTTTTGGGTCAAGGATGTATGGTCAGTAATTCGGACTGCTAGTATAAGGTTAAAATGGTTCCAACTGACAGAGATTGGAAATAGTGTTGCTAATAACGTGCATAAAACATTTCTACACAATTATTTTGTTGATGCCTTGTGTGTCATTGCATAAATATTTATGAGATGTCTAATAACTATTTTTATGATGCATAGAACTTGCAGCTGGCAGTTTGAATAGTCATAGCATGGGAAAGAATTCCACATGAAAATGGTATTCATGAATGATTCCCAAGATCCTTATGAGTATGAGGAATATGTTCTTGGGGAAAATACGCAAGAAGATAATGCAGGAACCAGATCCGATGGGAGAATAAAGAAAATTACTCTTGAGAATTTGATAGTATCAATACATAGTTTCAATGTAAGATTGACTAAATCTCAGGAATATCATAACCACATTAGCGCATCCATCCTCCAAATTCTCATGGATATGCAACATATCGATAATCTGGTGTCTAACCCAAGAAATGTGGGCCAGGAAGGGAGAAATGGAGAGAATTGATCTAGAAGTCGCACTAGAAGCAAGAATCCAAGTCCAAGAAAGGGTTATGTTAGCAGAAAGCGTAGGGTATCCTTGTCAATATTTTATTCCAGCAGTTCATGTGATTCTCAAAGTTCTCATAGTATCCCAAGGCCTACACCCAGTGGAGTTAGACTAAGGAATTTCAAAAGGATTCCACAAGGAGAGTCTAGGAAAGCAAGACCTCCCGCATTTGATGGTGAAAGCAAGGAAGGTCAAGAAGCATAGGCATGGTTGTTAGAAATGAAGAAGTATCTTAGAATTCATGATTATATAGAGATTGAAAAGGAAAGAATTACAATCTATAATATTAATGTAAGGGCTTCAATTTGGTGGGAACATCTCAGGAAAATAAAAGATATTAGAGAAAGAAGAATTAGTTTGAGTTATTTCAAGAGGTACTTCAAAGAAAAGTACTTATATGTGAAGTACTATGAATGTAAGAGAAAAGAGTTTCATGAGTTGAAATTGGTACAAAATACTATGGATGAGCACGTCCATAAATTTCTAGAATTTCTAAGATATGTGGGCTACATTAAGGATGAAACAGTCAATATTCATAGTTTCCTTGGAAGTTTGCCTCAGAATTTCAGAGAAAGAATTGAATTTGTCAACCCTCCTAGTCTTGATGAAGCCATTAGAATTGCCACCCATTATTATGAGCAAGGAAAAGGAAAATCATAAGCTCGCTAAGCTTGGAAGGGAAAACTAAAAGGTAAGTTTGATCAAAAGAAGAGTGGATTTAGTCCTCCATTCGAAAATCATCCAAGGAACTTCCACCAAGGACAAAAAACTCAAGGTGAAAGCAAACCAACAATAGAAGTAGAAAGAGGATCACTTTAGTGTTGGGGATGTGGAGAAACCACACACTAAGGGATTGTATTCATCGAAGAGAGGGCCCCTGAAGGTTTCCTAGCTTGGAAGGAGTATTTACATTGGAGGATATGGCTAAATCAACTCCTCGAATATATGCAGTGCTAGAAAATCACCAAGAAGATCATTAATCCATGGTGGTGGAGATTGAAGGTAAGATTGTTTAATGATCCATTCCCATTTTGATAGACCCAGGATCTATTCATGGTTATATTGACCCAAAAGTGGTTGAAATTTGTTTTCTTAGAAAGGTGCATCGTGCTAAGTCTTGGATAGTCCAATTAGCCATCGACACCAAGAGGAAGGTGAGTGAAGTGGTTTTGGAATGTACAATAGAACTAAATGGACTCCTCACCAAGGTGAATTTGAATTTGTTACCCTTAGGATCTTATGATGCCCTCATTGGCATGGATTGGTTGGAAAAGCATAGAGTCAAGGTGGACTGCTATGGGAAATTCCATGAGTGCATTGACAATGAAGGGAGGCCAAGAGTGGTAAAGGGACTTCCTGAAATTCCTATGGCTTGGGGTACCACAACAGACAGCTTGACTCCAGAAATCAATCCTTTCCTATATGCAAGAGAAACAAAATATCTAACACTAAAGGATATCGATTCATACCTTATTCCAGACGGTTGATGTAGATCCTTGTTGAGCTTTCCAACTCCAGCTTGAATTGATAAATTGTTTCCTCAACATTCAATAAACAAGACAAGCATGCTATATATAATCGTGTTAGACCTACTCTAGCATATATAATCAATAACATATAAGCATTTGAAATCATCCATGGATCAAATATTCATTCAAATACACATTATTGGATAGGAAAATATATTTCTATTAATATAAAACAAAGATTACAATAGAGACAACCTCTGCCGACATGTCTACGAATCGGAGAAACTGAGTCCCCCACTTGGGCCTCCACCACTTCAATCCTCCATCTCTCAATAGAAAGCTCACAAGCAAAAGGCAAGCTTGGGAAGAACACAAAAGTGCTCCAAGGGACAAAGGGATGCAGACTCAAGTATAAGCTCCGGCAACAATGGACTATAGTTTTCTTGCTCTCAATTCCTCATGCCTTCAATGTATCCAAAGGGTTCCTTATATAGCTCTTCAATGGGGTAATGAAAGGTCGAATCCGAGCGATCTCAAGGCATATGGAAGGCCAGGAGACAAGTGAGTCGGATCCACATCAAGGAAAACTCCAAAAGAATTTGGCCTTTTGCACACATCCTGATGTATGCGGTTTTAGGGGTCAAACCCGCATATATACGCGAGAAAGGGTTTAAAAGTCTTGTATGGCAATTTTTGCATGTTTTTAGGGATGATATTGTAAACATCAAAGGTACAAAAATGGTCCATGGGGTCTAAGGAGTCTCCAAAGGGACAAGGAAGGCCATAAATGTGTGATCCACCATGTGTGGTAAAATCAGATTCTGTTATGGAGAGAAACTCCTATGGCTTGGGGTACCACAACAGATAGCTTGACTCCAGAAATCAATCCTTTCCTATATGCAAGAGAAACCAAATATATAACACTAAAGGATCTCGATTTGTACCTTATTCCGGACGGTTGATGTAGATCCCCGTTGAGCTTTCCAACTCTAGCTTGAATTGATAAATTGCTTCCTCAACATTCAATAATCAAGACAAGCATGCTATATATAATCGTGTTATACCTACTCTAGCATATATAATCAATAACATATAAGCATTTGAAATCATCCATGGATCAAATATTCATTCAAATACACATTATTGGACAGGAAAAGATATTTCTATTAATATAAAATAGAGATTACAATAGAGACAACCTCTGTCGGCACGTCTGCGAATCGGAGAAACTAAGTCCCCCACTTGGGCCTCCACCACCTCAATCCTCCATCTCTCGATAGCAAGCTCACAAGCAAAAGGAAAGCTTGGGAAGAACACAAAAGTGCTCCAAGGGACAAAGGGATGTAGAGTTTTCTTGCTCTCAATTCCTCATGCCTTCAATGTATCCAAAGGGTTCCTTATATAGCTCTTCATTGGGGTAATGAAAGGTCGAATCTGAGAAATCTCAAGGCATATGGAAGGCTAGGAGACAAGTGAGTCGAATCCACATCAAGGAAAACTCCAAAATAATTTGGCCTTTTGCACACATCCCGATGTATGTGGTTTTAGGGGTCAAACCCGCGTATATATGTGAGAAAGGGTTTAAAAGTCACATATGCCAATTTTTGCATGTTTTTAGGGATGATCTTGGAAACATCAAATGTACAAAAATGGTCCATGGGGTCTAAGGAGTCTGCAGAGGGATAGGGAAGGCCATAAAAGTGTGATCCACCATGTGTGGTAAAATCAGCTATAACAGATGCCCCCTAATGTGTGAGGTCAGAAGGGTCATACAATGGCCAAAATACAATATAAGTCCATCCCAGAAGTGAAGTGATGAAGAACCCAATGGAAGAACCAGCCATACAATCAGCACTATACAATGATACAACTTTGCACATAACTGCAAATAGATATAGCAGTCCTAGATACATAAGAGTACAATGGCCATGAATAGGCATGATACAATATAACATATGTGGTCATTGCCATGTACAATATAAATAGATTAGAATCTCCATGATGAATATATACAAAGGATCATGATCTCCATGAAGACTAAAGATATATAATGGATCAAGATCTCCATAATGGCTAGAAATGCCTGACATATACTGGAATCAAGTCACGAGAGCTGAAATCTCATGAACACTGGCACGATCAAGGAGGTAGCATATAAGAGATGCCACCAATATGGAAGGTCTTCTACACAAACTGCTACAAGTACATATCCTACTATGTGAATGCAAACTAACAAGTGTGAATAAATGTGTTGAGGTCGAACACTTGAGAGAATCCATTGATCAGGGGACATTGATGTATTCCCAAAAAATGTCGATGGCGAGAGAACTTGCCACTAATGACTACAAGTCTCAAGGCACTGAAACATGACTCTAGATTCCAATCCCAGAATAAATGATCTGAAGTTGATGGGATGAAATCCACTGGAAGGAGGGCATTAAGGCATCCCCCATCATCCAACATGAGGTACTCAACAAAGTTGTATAATGTGGAAGGACTCTATCATAAGGTGCATGAACCAGTAACTGTATCGGGAATGGCAGACATGCAAAGTCAAGATAACTAAGGAATGGTCGACTCAAGTTTCAACTTCCTTCGAACAAGAGCCTAAAGGCGAATGGTGACTGAATGTAGGCAGCATAGACTCGATATACAAAACTGGGACATCTCTGCGACACATGAGGCATCGACAGAGGCTCCATAGGGACTGGAAGCTTAACCAGTCGGTGGAGATAAACTCAGATAAACGAGTACAGCTCCTAAAGTCAAACTATTAACCCAACCAATGGATGTGATATACAGTGCTATGTTCGAAGGCGACACGACTCGACTGCTGCTAAAGATAACATCTTTTCTTGTCCGGCTTTTTGGTTTTTTAAATTTTTTTGGAATTTTTCAAATATTTGAAAAGCTTGAAAAAGAATAAAATCGCTTTAAAGTTACAGACTAGGAGGAGATGAGTGTCAAATGGGAAAACAAACTAGTTCCAGGCAACAGAACATACCTATGCTCAATGCAAGGGCACATGTGTAGGATAGAAACACTCAGGGGAAAGTCCCCTCCCGGTAAAAATAGGGAATCAAGCTGCAAAGGATATATAAAATGGCTCTACGTGGCTAGACATGAGACAAGCTCGGGCTATATGGCTGATACTCAAAGTCAGGGAAGCTGACATAAGGCTTAATGAGGCAAGAAAAGCTCATGATAATGCAATTACAACTTGACATAAGGGATTCCTGAGGAAACAGGCCAGCAAAAGATCAAGAGGAGTATGAGGCTCTTGCGAAATGTCATGGCGATACTATACAATAGACTCCCACATCCTAAAAGACAAATTGTCAGCATGGGCACAAAATGCAAACAAGGATCTTGTAACAAACATAAAATAAGATAATCATTAAATAATTAGGTTAACCAACTCAAAAGACGACACTCGTAAAAGAAAATGGCATTGTGAAAATTCCCTATCGACACCCCAACCATAAAAATTGAAACTCTAAAAAGTGGAAAATGTCGAAAGATAATGATACTAATATGATCAAAGCTCCTAACGACAAATCAGTCGAAAATCCCAACAGTCAACAACAAATCAATTTAGGATGGATTGACCCATCCACATATCGAAAGTTATGCTATGATACCAAATGAGCCGAATATTTATTCGCTCATACAAATAATATTACCAGAAAACTTGGTAAATGAGATAAGCCATAAGGAAAATATATATATTAATGATAAGATAAGAGATGATATGTTACAATGGTGGCCCTGCCTTAAATATGGCTTGGGCATTTGAAATGAGGAGACACCTCATTTCATAACCTAACTTAGTTAACCTAATTATTTGATCATTATCTTATTTTATGTTTGTTACAGAGCTAACTAGGGTACCCATGTAAGGTCAACCTCTACCATTCACATCATGTCACTTCTAAAATATCAAGAAAGCTTCGTGACAAGATATAATGGGTTCGTACCCGAGGTTATAATGAAACGGTCATAAGGTCATGCAAAATGCAAATGGAGGCGAGACCTAACCTATATGCTATTTTAAACATCATACCTAAAATTGGCACGAACGGGTCAAAAAAACAGTCGAAACAGTGCTCAAAACGGTCTCCTACATCATATATTAGTAAAAAACAGTCCAAAAGGGTCAGAAACGGTCCAAAACTATAGAAACTGAGGGGGTAAAAATTTTCAAAAATTTGAAAAATTTCTATAAATAGTAAAAAATTCAAAACATTATATAACAATTGAAATTTTTACCCAATTGAGCTCAGAACTTCAAACGCGAATTCCGAGAGATCCAGCCGGTGGAATCCGATACCGTTTTTTCCAGGTAACTTCCCATGCCCTGCTCTTTCATTTACATGTAAATTTTTCAATTTTCCATGGTCTAATTTGATTTCTAGGCCATCCTAAATTATGTGTCTCGACCCACATGGAAATCAAGGATTTTTCTATGTAAAGGGCTGGATATACGTGGAAAAATTCCCCAAAGTCGCGTACATACGTGGTTGTTTAGCAAACAATCGCATATGCAGCCACGTTCAAGTTTTTCTAAGACATCTAATGACCCAAACTTGAAATAAATTGCAGGATGGTTCTAGAATGGAGGGAATGAGAGCACGGGGATGTAGAAGAAGTAGTACGGGGTGATCTAATGTCCCAACAGGCTCTTTGTGCATGCAGGCTCTACAAGTTTTGGTGTATTGGTGGCTTAAGGGCCAAACCAAGACTGCTGCAGGTGCTAGTAGACTATTAGGATCCTGAATTTGCGTCATTCCAGATCGACGGGATGTCCCTCACCATAGAAGTGGAGGACATATACTTCATTACTGGATTGTCCCGACGAGCCCGAAGGTGGCCTTACCATAGATGAGTACATAGCAGTGTATTGTTATCCGGACACAGAGAAGGTTGGGAGTTAGATCCCAACTAACTCCATACAGGTGCTAGGCCTAAAGGCCATACTATTGACACTCGGCAGGATAGCAAGGCTAGCCTCACTCCACCAGGCCTCGCGACCCCTGATGTTCTATGCAGTGGAGTGCATGAGACCCACGATTTACGATTGGAGCACTGTGCTATTGAGCAACATGAAGCACCAGCTCAGTGAGTGCAGAATGGGCAGGGTACAAAACTTCGCTTTCAGCAGTATACTGAGCATGTTTTTCTTTGAGCTTGTTCCGAGATTGATCCCTAGAGTTGATGTTCCTCTTCACGGGGTTCGAGATCCGGCCCAACGATGTTGGGCAGATGTGATGCGCAAACTGGGTGGAGGCAGGGTGTCCAACCCCTATCCAGCTGATTTCTTTCCATGGTGGTGGCGGCAGATAGTTGCAATCGATGATTACCCCTATGCGGGGATAGATTTTCGGGGAGATCTCGACATGCCTCTACCACCCGGATCAGCATACGGTGACATTGGTAATGAATCCCAACCCTCTTTTTAAGTTTTGTGAATTATTTAATTTTTTGTGTTTTTTGATATATATAGACTCAAAAGACATGTTTTTGCGTGACAACACACAGTGACATCCTGTCATTTGTATGCAGATGTAGGACCACGGCGGCCTAAAGGCTTCCCTTGTCATAGACGAAGGGGAAGAGGAGATGACATTATGGGTATGGATGCAGAGCAGACGCTCCAAAGAATTCATACCAACTTCGTGCGGCTAACACATAGGGTACCCATGGCGTAGGTCGAGGACCTGCTTGAGGCCATGCAGCGTCAGGTGGTGGGTGTACCACGAGCATGGGTGCAGTTGTTTCGATGGCTAGCTAGAACCATGGTGACATTCCACGATCAGAACCCCCCTCCTCCTCCCTAGGCTTAGATACCTGGGAGTGATACATTTTGTACTACTGTGTATTTATATTTTGGTGGCTCGGAAGCCCCATTTTTGTATTATGACACTTATGTATTATCACATTTTGGATGTTTAAAAACTTTTATGATGATCGGTTTATTTATTTACATGTGTAAAAATGTATGTTTGTGATGAGCTTATTGTCTGTGAAACAAATGCCAATCTAACACATAGTTAGCATATGAGTCAGCAACTTGATTATAAATTCTTGGAACATGTATGTATGTTATGTTGTTAAATTGTCGTTCTAACAATCTCACACGTAAGAATCTTCGTAATAATGTTGGATCCCTAACATGATACAAGCCATTAAGCTATGACACTACTAACTCTGAATCAAGACGTACCTCAAGAGATAGAACACCATGTAAAATGAAATCCCATAGAAGCTTGATAACAACACAATATTCAGCAACATTGTTTGAAGAGGGCCGTAAACATACACCGCCTGAAGACAATACCTGACCCGTAGGAGTATAAATCACCCAAGAAGCAGAGGCTGAGTGTTGAGTGTGGCGGCTAGCACCATCCGCGAATCCTATATAGATGGAAGACTCCATTGACATCTGCCATAAGAAATGAAAGCTAATCAACAAACCCGATCAACATAAGAAAAACCAAAACTATGCAAAATACTGTACAATAATATACAATATTCGGCCCTGGCTGAGAATCACGCATAGTACTTTTTCAGATAGAACCCATTCCTAGGCTCCGCCAAGGCTGTCCCTTCATATTCTACTAACTCATATGTGCCCTTCTCTAACACATGTTTAACAACATAAGGACCATGCCACATGGGGTTAAATTTTCCTTCCCCTAAGGGCTCTTTAGATTGATCACACAAAAGGACCAAATCTCCTTCACTAAGCTTCCTTGGATAGACATATTTATCATATTGGACCTTAACGCGACGCTTATTCACTTCTAGAGCCACTAAAGCATCTTGACGCTGCTCATCAAGCTGCTCTAAATGGACCAAATGTTCCAATGGGGAAGTGTCTGGTAAGAGGTTTATGGCTAGCTTCAAAGAATGGATTTCGCACTCAACCAACAATATAGACTCCACTCCATGTACAAGCTGATATGGAGAAAAACCGGTGGAAGTCTTAACCGCGGTCCTATAAGCCCACAAAGCAAGATATAACATGATATGCCAATTGTTCTTGCTTTGTGTGATGGTTCATTGGAGAATGGACTTGAGTGATTTGTTCACTGCTTCAACTTGTCCATTCGCTTGAGGGTAATAAGAAGAAGAATTCTCCTGTTTATACCCTAACTTCGAGGCCAACTCTTCCATCATCCGATTCTGAAAGTGCCTACCATGGTCAGTGACAAGCTCTTTCAGAATACCGAACCGAGTAATGATCTGGTTGAATACGAAATGTGTAGCTGTCTCACCATTGAATTTAATTGTGGGCACAGCCTCAGCCCATTTCGTGAAATAGTCAACAGCCACGATAATATGATAATGCCCCCCAGCTAAAGCTGGGTTGCAATCCATGAAATCAATCCCCCACTTAGTGAAGGGACAGGCGGTGATAATTGGATGTAACAGGGCAGGATGTGAGCACATATTGCGTGTAAACACCTGGCAAGGGTGGCACTTCTTGACCGCATTAACACAATCTTTAAATATCGACGGCCAAAAATAACCCGCCCTCAAGATTTTTTGGGCTGTAGAAAGCCCAGATAAATGACCACCACACGCCCCTCCATGACAATCATTCAGCACAAGCTCAGCCTCCTCATGAGTTAAACAATGATGTAAAATGGAATCTACCCCACAGTAGTATAATGTGTTATCCACTATGAGGTAATTCTTAGATACATGACGCAATCGTCGTTGTTCATCCCATGAAAGGTGAGTAGGGACCTTCAATGTTTGTAAATATATGATAATATCCCCATACCATGGATCCAAAGTTGAGATCAGGAAAATGTAATCATCGACAAATGTATCTTCATAAACTTCCTCCTCCTCCTCGCTTGGGAAATCAGATATAAGCTTTGCAAAAATCAACGATTTCTTCGATTTTGCTGAAACAAACTCAAGATCGAATTCTTGCAAGATGACAATCCACTTATTATACTTTTCCCCTATCATCCTTCTAGTGATGACGAACTGAAATGGATTGACATGGGCTACCACCAAGGTCTGGCGAAGGAGAATATAGTGTCTCAATATTTGAACCGCATGAACGGTAGCTAAGGCAAGTTTCTCCACATGGGAATAACGGATCTCTGCATCTATAAGTTTTTGGCTCAAATAATATATTACATGCTCCTGGAGCTCCTCATCCTCTTGAACCAAAACCATACCAATCGTCTCCATGGACGCGACCACGTAAAGTAAAAAGTCACGGCTATAGTCGAGTGGACTAATAACTGGGGCCGATGCTAAGGATTGCTTAAGCGCATCAAAGGACTCCTGGGCTTGCTCATCCCAGCAAAAGGTAGTGTCCTTCATCAAAAGACACATAAAGCCTCTAGTCAAATTGGAAAAGTTAACTACGAATCTCTGTAAGAAATTTTCCATGCCTTGCAAACATTGAAGATGTCTAATGTTTCCCGGGGGAGACAATTGAAGTATTGCCTCAACCTTCAAAGGGTCGACTCTTACACCCTCCTTGGAGACAATGAACCCTAATAAGCGACCAGACTTCACACAAAAGATGCATTTATGAGGATTTAACCTGACCAAGTAATGGCGGCACCTTTCGAACACTAATCTCAAATGGTAGGAATGACGCATCCTCTGACGAGAATGAGCAGCAAGGTCATCCAAAAAGACTTCAATAATTGATTTGAGATCATGGAAGATCAAGGTCATAGCTTGTTGAAAAGTGGCTCCGGCGTTTTTAAGGCCGAAAGGCATTTTTCGATATGCAAAGGTACCCCAAGGACAAATAAAGGCAGTCTTATGTTGGTCCTTAGGTTTGATTTGTATCTGATTGTATCCGAAAAATCCATCAATAAAGGAAAATACCTCACTTCCCGCACACTCATCCAAAATTTGATCAATAAATGGTGTGGGAAAATTATCCTTAGGACATGCACGATTCAAGTCACGGAAATCAGTGCATATACGGATCATTCCCTACTTCTTATCAACCGGAACGAGGTTTGAAACCCACTCCATCAAGGGAACGGGATAGATAAAACTGGCATTCAACAGCTTTTCTATCTCAACCTTAATCGCAGGTGCTTTTCTAGGATTCACCGCACGCAAGCGTTGTCGAACGGGCTTAGCATTAGGATAAGTTTTAATTTCATTCTCAACAATGCGAGGGTCGATACCTAGAATTTCTTCATATGACCAAGCAAATACATCACGAAATTCTTTGAACAGCTCAGTATACTCTTGAATCTCAGCATGGGAACATTCTGCCCCAATATAGACATTCTCAATATTTCCAGGATCACAAGAGATATTGATAGGAATGGTAGGGGATATATTCGCCATGTTTCCATCAGCCATTAGACCAGGAGATCTTAATGGAACTATGGGACTACCAATTTTCTCACTAAGAATCTCCCTAAAGTCTTCACACTCCAAATGGTCAAGCTCGGGAAGAAAGTAAGATCTATGATGCAACTCTTCCCAAGGTGGCTCGACCCTAGACATAGCCTCAATAATAGCTTCATCTGATGGAAAAACACTATCAAGGCAGTCATGTGTGTGAGAAGACTCAACTGCCCATGCAGGAAGCACATATGGGTCCTCTTCTGTCTGCGAAGAGGAAGGACTAGGCTCTGCAACACATTCAATATTAGCTTGATATGCTATCATAGTTGCAGGCAATGGCACATCCATTTCGATGGGCTCACTCGAAGGACTCGATGTAGGAATAATCCAAGGATCTTCCATATGAGTGGTGCAAAAATACACCAAACCCAATGATGACGAAGCCTCACTAGAAGTAGACCTGATCATAAGAACAAGTGCAACACAACTAAATGATCCCATAAGGGATGGGTACATGCCAACACCTAGACTCCCAGTTGCCGGCTGAGAGTGCGCGACAATCGGGACAAAAGCTCCTGAAGATGCGGTAACACACGGATTCTTGAATGACATTTGATCAATCGTAACTATCTTCCCATTAAATGGAAAGCATACAACTCGAAATAGAGAAGAAGCTACGGCTTGCATACCGTACATCCAATTCCTGCCCAGTAATAGATTGTAGTCAAGGGGCGCATCAACCACCTCGACCTCGATTGTGACGGTCTTGCCTCCCAAACGGACCTTAAGAGAAGGAAGAATGTTGTGCGGCCAAAATGATCTACCATCAAACGCAGTCAACATGGTAGTGAATTTAGACAACTCGAGGGAACCCAAACCCTTCCAACACGCCAAAGACATCACGAAAGCAACATCACCTTCGTCAATCACAGTGCGCTTGACTGTCTTGTTAAGACATTCTACATGAATCAAGAGAGACACATAGTAAGGCAAGTGATTTTGTAGTCGCATGGTTTCAAATTTGATGACAGAAGGAAGAATTCTAATTGTTAACACCAAGAGAAGAAAGCAAAGCCTTCCTTTGCGAAGGACAACTCTGAAGTACTTCGAGTGTGTGCATTAGGATTGTGCCCCAAACGCTTAAGGACTCCTTTAGGAATGTGAGGTGCAACTTCAGGTTATCCATAGGGTTTTCAATATGTAAAGGACTCCCAAGTGGAGCAGGTTCCTTTCCAAGGTCTAGTTGTGACGAACCATAGTCCTCCGCACGAGTCACAACCTTAGTAGCACGCACCATATTGATGCAACCATGACCATTACTAGATTTTGGCAGATCTTGATCTCCACCAAACTGATCATGGGTCCTAGAGTTCATATTTTGATTATGAGGTAAAGGGTTAGTCAACACAGCTGGGCCCTGCGCTATGAACCTCGAGGCTTCTTCTATCCGAGGGCACAAATGAGTGAGGTGGTCATCCTTACACAACTTGCATGGAAACTTAACCTTACGTTTAGGCTGCTTGTCCCCCCCATCGTTTCAGGCGTTCTTGTCATTAGAATTGGCATTCTTATTCCTATTCCCACCCTTACGATTGTTTTTACCCTTCTTCTTATTCCTTTCGGGTTGCTGGTTACCCTTCTGGTTGGACAATTGCACCGAAAGCACACTCACTGTTTGGGTGGGTTGAGACGAAGTCGTGGCTTGTCCCAAGGCAGCTTGGTTGATAGACAATTGAATCACCTATTTCACAACAAAATTCATAGGTTTGGTACTCATACAACCAACAATGCCATCGGCATGTGGTCCAGGTTTGATCTTAGGGTCGAAACTAAAATGCGGAGCATTAAGAATGATCTCATATAACAAACCGGATTGAGCATAAATCAAATCCAATTCCTGCACCCTGAAAATGGCCCGTTACTCATTCTAAACTCTGGATGTAGAAACATCCTTCTCTATATAAGGAAGTAACGACTTAAGGAGCCACTCAAGGAGAAACTCCGGCGATATGAAGGCTTTAATCAATCTCTTCTGTCTATGCCACTCTTGGATATGGTCCGAGATATGCATGGCTTTGTCTCGCTGAAATGTCGACAAGAGTTTCGTACCAATGTCGTAATGCACTGGTAGCTGGAAGTGGTTGAGAAAAGTCATATCTAGGTCATCGAACAAAGTGAATGCCCCCCTAGGTAACTCTTTGTACCATTTCGTTGCAGGCCCTGTAAGGGTGCGTTGAAATAGCCTTAAACGGATCGAATCTTCATGTAAGGAATTAGAAGAGCACCAAAGGTGAAATGTAGTAACATGTTCACTAGGATCTTCTCCTGGTTTTCCCTCAAATTTGGGGATATTCGAGGGGAGCTTCGTAGGGACAGCCGGCCAAGCCGGGTCATAAGATACCGGATCTTTCGTTAGTCTCAATAAGTCAGGAAAATTTAACATTGAGAGGAAAGGGAGCCTAGGTTGAACAGGTCTATGAGACGCTCCCTGATAATTTTGGTTCACATAGGACTAATTACCGTAACCACCATGACCATGGCCATAGTATCCTCCTCCCGTTTGACCCGTGTAAGGTGGCATGGAAGCACCATAATGTGGTGTACGTTGACTATTTGGGGCTACAAAGCCATAATTCAGGGAGTAAGCGGGTTGTTGATACCCGTACCCATAAGGTGAATAAATCTGTGCATACTACGGTCCATAATATGGTCCACAAGAAGTCCCATGAGATGTCCCATGAGAAACTCCATAGGTAGGAATAGACGTTCCAGAAGTAGGAATATGACCTCCAGAAGTAGGAATACGACCTCCCGAGACAACAGGAGGTACTTGACTCTGAGACACAACTACGCGAGTAGCAGCAGTACGCACATGACTCGTAGCAACATTCCGGCCTGAAGGACCATGTGAATGATGGGGAGGAATAACATTCGAAGAACTAGGAATAGAGGACGAAGGGACATGTGAAACTATGTAAGTGGTATTCCCTACTGTCACTCGTCTTGGTTTTGGTATCCGAATAGGACTACTAACACCAGGTCTAGGATGAACGTGAGATGTAGCCTCCACCACCAGGATGGAGGGTGCAATGTGACTCATGCTCCCAAATCTCTCCGCATGGAAAGGAATAGGAATTCCCCCAGGCATAGTGCTAGGATCAAATTCTGACTTGGCATGATGTGTTGGATCATGTGCAAGGATACCAAACATGCCATAACTAACATAACTAGTGCTTGCAGGTTCATGATGAGTCTTGTCACCCGGCATCCAATACCGGTGACTTGTGAATGAGGGATCATATTCTGACTCAGCATGATGTGTCGGATCATGTGCAGGGATACCAGACATGCCATAACTAACATAACTAGTGCTTGCAGGTTCATGATGAGTCTCGTCAACCGGCTTCCAATACCGGTGACTTGTGAATGATGGATCATACCCGGAGTGTGTAGGTATATCATGTGAAGGAGAGAACCTAGAGTGTGTAGGTATATCAGGTGAAGGATCATATACAGGAGTAGGATCTTCTTCCCTAACCTCCTGAGGTGGAGAAGAAAACTCAGGAATTTCATCTTCATGATCTCCCATCGTGTGTGAATCAATGTGAGAAGTCGTCTGCCTGGACTGTCTATTTCTCTCTCCAAAAGGAGGAGGAGATTTAGAAGGCGGAAGTCCTGCTAAACGATGATAACGGCAGGGTGTCGTACCCGAATCCACAATGACTCAAAAAATGAAAAAGACTCTCTAATTACGCAAACCCTAAGAAAGCTAACGTGCACAGAGCATACACTAATATAATCTAAAGCCAGTCACAAGCAAACAAGGGTAGGATATGTGAGCTCCTGAATGAAGCAGGTATGTCTCGCCTAGGAGAGGATTGAGACTCCCATACACAACAAGTGGAGGTTTGTAACCAATTATTGTGGCCCTCAGCTTCAACACATATAGCGACTGTGTTGTCTGACTCCAACCTAGCCATGACACCTGCAGAATAACCCTGAAAAGTACCCCCTCGATAACCTAGGTATGCAAAGTACCCCCTCGATAACCTAGGTAAGGAAACTAACATCACCTCAATATAATCAATGCTCAAGCGGACAGTCTCAAGCGGGATTGACCGTATGGGCAGGGTAGAAAAGCTTGAAACTCTCGAAAGAGCCCCCAGATACGAATACAATCCTGGAAAGATCTCTAGTGCTACTTAGTTATGACTAGGGGTCATCCCAATTAATAACTGCTCACACTGCCTCGTGCTTAACTCCCTTGTAAGAGGAGGATCCTGAGAAACACTAATTATACCAAGGAATTTCACACTCTCACC
This sequence comes from Pseudotsuga menziesii, assembly GCA_001517045.1. Classification (NCBI taxonomy): domain Eukaryota; kingdom Viridiplantae; phylum Streptophyta; class Pinopsida; order Pinales; family Pinaceae; genus Pseudotsuga; species Pseudotsuga menziesii. The sequence goes on from LPNX010111782.1 coordinate 41,740, forward strand.
TGGACAGACACATACATGTTGTTGTTTAGTGGTCTTGGAGAATTTACTCACAATGAACTATTCCAAGACCCTAAAACCTAATCTTGTTGGTGTACCCTATCAAATAAAATAGTGTAATCCATTTTAATTAAGCGTTGATTTTATTTGGCTTTATTACTCAAAAAAGGTAGATGACCGTGCAACCAATGGTGTTATGACGCAACATGAAGTAAAATGCACACCTAACAATCAATGCAAATGCATTGTGTCGAATGAAAAATAGGGCATGCTACTACATGAAGTGCAAAATTTTCTTCAAATGACACATGCAATCATTCCTATATGAAAGCCTGACTAATACTTCTCTAAGCAAACCTAGTGCAAGTACCATGCAAAGTGCAAGTACCATGCAAAGTGCAAAGTGCAATGCATAATGATGCAAAGAAGCAAATATTTTTGGATTTTTTGAATAAAAATGAGATAGCAAAGCAAAAGAATGATTCTACCACCCCCAGACTCTGCAAGCACAATCAAATAGCACTCACGCAAAGTACTAAGGTAAAATAACTCTAATGCACTAATCCCAAAACAAAAAATCGAAAATGCAATGACAAGAACATTCTTAAAAAAAAAATTACCCTAAAAAAGGTGTCTCTGGTCAGAAATAGAGGTGTATACAGACTCTAGCAGTATCAAAGGAGACTCAGCAATCATCAAAATTCACCCAGAAATAATCAATCTTCCTCTAAAAGGAAAAACTCAGGGCATACGTGACTGTATGCAGAAAACCCGTGTATGTACGCGGATATAGTAGTCAAAACCGCATGTCGACACGACTATGAGTTAAAAACTTGCGTACAGGAAGAAAAATGTATTAAAAAGAAGGCAAGCAGATAAGTTGAGACAAAATTCACACCAATCAGACAGTACCAAGAAAACATGCCCCTAGACCCAACTCAGAAACAGAGAAATTAGAGCAATTCAAGAACATTGAATGCCGATAAAAACCCCTAAAGGACAATTACTAGGAACTCCCCAGTGGAGTCGCCAATTCTGTTACGGAGAGAAATTCCTATGGCTTGGGGTACCATAACAGACAGCTTGACTCCAGAAATCAATCCTTTCCTATATGTAAGAGAAACCAAATATCTAACACTAAAGGATCTCGATTCGTACCTTATTCTGGACGGTTGATGTAGATCCCCATTGAGCTTTCCAACTCCAGCTTGAATTGATAAATTGCTTCCTCAACATTCAATAAACAAGACAAGCATGCTATATATAATCGTGTTAGACCTACTCTAGCATATATAATCAATAACATATAAGCATTTGAAATCATCCATGGATCAAATATTCATTCAAATACACGTTATTGGACAGGAAAATATATTTCTATTAATATAAAACAAACATTACAATAGAGACAACCTCTGTCGGCACGTCTGTGAATTGAAGAAACTGAGTCCCCCACTTGGGCCTCCACCACTTCAATCCTCCATCTCTCGATAGCAAGCTCACAAGAAAAAGGCAAGCTTGGGAAGATCACAAAAGTGATCCAAGGGACAAAGGGATGTAGACTCAAGTATAAGCTCCGGCAACAATGGACTATAGTTTTCTTGCTCTCAATTCCCCATGCCTTCAATGTATCCAAAGGGTTCCTTATATAGCTCTTCAATGGGGTAATGAAAGGTCGAATCCGAGCAATCTCAAGGCATATGGAAGGCTAGGAGACAAGTGAGTCGGATCCACATCAAGGAAAAATACAAAATAAATTTTCCTTTTGCACCCATCCCAATGTACCCGGTTTTAGGGTTTAAACCCTCCTATATATACGAGAAAGGGTTTAAAAGTCGTGTATGGCAATTTTTGCATGTTTTTATGGATGATCTTGGAAACATCAAAGGTACAAAAATGGTCCATGGGGTCTAAGGAGTCTGCAGAGGGACAGGGAAGGCCATAAAAGTGTGATCCGCCATGTGTGGTAAAATCAACTATAACAATGTACAATAGAACTAAATGGAATCCTCACCAAGGTGAATTTTAATTTGTTACCCTTAGGATCCTATGATGCCCTCATTGGCATGGATTGGTTGGAAAAGCATAGAGTCAAGGTGGACTGCTATGGGAAAGTCCATGAGTGCATTGACAATGAAGGAAGGCTAAGAGTGGTAAAGGGACTTCTTGAATCCTAAGCAGGTTTTAGTTAGGCAAATATCAGCCTTATAGCTCATAAAGTTTTATAAAAAGGGTTTACAATTGTATTCTTTTTACACATCAGATTTACTAGAAGACAAAGGTCCCATAATATAAGATTACAAGTTATTACAAGATTTTAAAGATGCATTTCTAGACGAAGTACTGGGATTGCCACGAACGAGAGATATCGATTTCACAAAAATCTTATTGCAAGGGTAGTATCGATTTCTAAGGTTCCTTATAGAATGAGCATGTCGAAATTGGTAGAATTAAATATACAACTACAGGAACTTGTGGATAAAAGGTACATTAATCCTAGTGTGTCTCCTTAGGGAGCTCCAGTTCTATTTGTTAAAAATATAGATGGTGCCTTGAGGATGTGTGTTTATTACAGACAGCTAAATAAGGTAGCAATCAAGAACAAGTACTCATTTCCCCGAATCGACGATTTGTTTGACCAGATGATAGGGGACAAAGTATTTTAAAAATTTGATTTAACGTCTAGATATCACCAAGGAAGTATAAAGAAAGAAGATATCCATAAGATGGAATTCCTAACGAGATATGGTCATTATGAATTCATGGTGGTGCTATTTGGTATCACCAATGCACGTGCCACGTTCATGTGCCTCATAACAATGTTTTCAACAAATACTTGGACAAGTTTGTACTAGTAATCCTAGATGATATTCTCGTATACTCCATAAATGAAGTAGAGCATTGGGAACACTTGAGAATGGTTTTGCAGGTCCTCGGAGAACATAAATTGTATGACAAGTTGAGTAGGTGCAATTTCTATCAGAGAAAGGTACAATATTTGGGTCACATTATTTCAGAAGAAGGAATTGCGATGGATCCTAAGAATATTGAAGCCCTAATGAACTAGCCTACTCCAAAGAATGTTTCAGATGTATGATCTTTCATGGGTCTTGCATGTTACTATATGAGGTTTATTGAAGGATTTACTAGAATCGCCTATCCAATAACATCACTACAAAGGAGAAAAGTTAATTTTGTATGGTATGAGAAATGTGAGTAGAGCTTCCAATTGCTGAAGCATTTTCTTACCCATGCTCCTATTCTATAAATTGTTGACCCAGGAAGGGAATTCATGGTGTGTATAGATGTGTGTATTAAAGATTTAGGTGATGTGTTTATGCAATATGGGTTTGTAATATGTTATGAGTCCCAAAAATTGAAGGACCGCGAGAGAAATTACGCCACCCAATATTTGGAGTTAGCCTTCATAGTGCATGCACTCAAAATGCGGAGAAATTATTTGTTAGGAAGAAAATTTGAGCTTAGGATGGACCACATGAGTCTGAAATCTTTATTTAACCAACCCAACTTAAATGCCAGGAAAACCAGATGGTTAGAATTCTTATCTGAATTTTATTTCGAGATCAAGCATGTGAAAAGGAGAATAAGGTTGTTGCCATGTATTTCGAAAATTATTTAGCCGGTGCAAGCCAATTAATGTGGTCTGCACCATGTTGGTTGGATTTCAAGCATATTCAGATTCAATGGGCTCTATGTTGCTTGTTGCCTCATTAATTGGCTTGCAACAAGCTCGATATTGATCGTTGATTTTTTTCTTAATGAAAATACCTACAACAGTTTTTATCATTACTAAATCTTTTGATCTGGGTGGTTTCTTTTCTTTCTTCGATATAAGTCTGGGTTGTCTAAATAAGCTAATAATATTTTATCTTGCATGTGGTAGCCCATTTAATAAGCCATTAATATCTTGCATGCGGCTGCCCATTTAATGCTGCCACATCGATGTTGTTGTCCGTTGTTGGGCCTTTGGATATCAACCCGCAACACTCTGCTACCGCATGCTAGATAATATTCCCTATCAAAACATACATTTTCTGACAAATCTGACTAGAATCAGTTACTTTCCAATGAATCCATGTTGCTAAACTGATTCCAAGGCTATTCAAATCTTGATTTTATTAAGTATCCCAACATTAATTAATATCAACTATTAGATTTAATCCAACTTTCAATCTAACAAATAATATCTCATGAGTGATAGCATTAAACAATGTAGTGGAGTGTTTATCGAAAACCAATCATTTTAAGTTGTAAAATCAATTGGTATTATTTGTGAGAAGACGAGTTGGCATAAAATCAATCTGTACCATTTGTAAGAAGAGGGTAAGCACCCTTTAAATCTATTGGTGCAATTTGTTGGAAGATGGTACAAACACTTTGATATGTAAAGTTTGCATCCATTCCAAGGTACTTGAGATTGAATAATGTGATATATTCTAAGAAAGAAGTTTGACCTTTGGTGTCATTGGTGTCATAAGAATAATTGGAAGTATAATGTCTACAACTTTAACTATCTTGTGATGTATTCCAAACAAGAAGCTTGAAAATTCTTTGGTGCCATTGGTATTATAAGAATAATTAGAAATATAATGTCTACAACTCTATATTGGAATTAATGCAAAGGCAGGGACTAATAATAAGCTAATTCTATAAAACGCAATAGCCCACGTTGAAATGGAGTATATATGTGTATGCTTTAGTGATCATTTATAATTTGAAAACATAACTTTAAATATTAGAATGAAATAAGAAGAATCTCAATTTTGAGAACAAGCATAATGCCAATATGGTTTTATGTAATAAAATAAATAAAAAAATATTAGAGGTTGGGTTCTTGATAGGTGGGGGAGAGTCGTGTACATAATTGGTTTGTTTTAGAACTAGTCATGATCAATAGAGGTTAATAATCATAGAACAAGTTTTTTGTGGTAAGTTATTTGACGTAATTTGGCAATGGAAAATTATAATTTTGACAGTGAAATTTTACAATTTAGTAAATTTTAACATCGTAGATGGGGGTCTCTAAATCCATATATGGTGTTAAGATTTACTAAAACGTAAAACAAATTTAAAGTTTACAATTTAGTAATTTTTAACGTTGTATAAATGGATTCAAAGACCCATTTTAGGTCCTCTTTATATATTATATTGAGTCAAGGCTTGATCAAGTTCCAGCTTATGATCTAGCTATATGTATAATATATGTGTATAAATCCCTTAGTGATCTACATCAAACATGATCATGGGTCTCATGGTTAAATAATCTCTAGAAGACATATTAATGTTTGGACTAATTCATATTAATCTAGTTGTAGTTGTTATCTAGTCATAATTTTTGTATCCCTAAACTAAATTAGTCGTTTAAGTTAGTCATTTTTAGTTGTGTCATTAACTATCTAGTCGTATTTTTTAAGTTAGTCATTTTAAGTTGTGTCACTTAAAATTGCTCAAATTTGGTAGTATTTAGCTTAAGAAAACTGTTGAGACTAAATTTTTTGGTCATGTAGTCACAAACTTTCGAAATTGTACTAGTTTTTAAATGACTATATGATTGTAGGATTTAAAAATTGATTTAGTTGTAATTGTCAAAGTTCTTTATGAGAAATCAATTTAATGTTGTTTTATTTACATAAGTGCTTGTCGAAGAGATAGAGCATAGGTCTCCACTTGGGGTAAGAAGATCACCCCTCACCCATGTAACGTGTAATTATATATTTGATGTGAAATTCATTGTCTTTGCATGGATCAACAAGAAGGGCCAGCATATTTTCCTTGGCTTCCACTAAGAGAAATTGGTATTAAACAGAATACTGTTGAAAAAGAAAGAAGTTTCTTGATTAGAATATGTAAACAAATCTTTGAAAAAGAAAGAAGTTTCTTGATTAGCATATGTAAACAAATCTTTGTCACTTCCGTTTAACTTGAAAGAAAACATAGAAATGCAACGTGGAGTAGCAGTATTATTATAATTGAAAATAGATTGCATCTAGTCTTTTGTACACATGTTGTATAATATTAAAATTATAATCATATGCAGAATCAAATGATATATGTAACACACACACACACACACACACACATTATGGTTGTCCATGGAAACACATAAATATTGAGTAAAATTCAATACATGAAAAACAAATAGACATTGTTATAAGAGTATAATAAAGTGCAGTAGACTGATTCCATAGGAGACTTTAGATAGTTTCAATTCTTCTAAAAAATAATAATATGATTGGTATGATATAAACCAAGAATGTTAGAGACTATGTCTCTCATACTTAATTTCATAGAAACTTGGATAAAAACCAGAATGCCAAAAATAACTTTAGTTGAACTTAGCAAAATGAAAAATTAGATGGGTATGGCTAAACTATTAGTTGCAAAATGAAAATAATCCCATATAACATGCTGATTGGGAAACAATATTAATATGAAAAGAAGTAAACCTCCATAATAATTCAAGGAAATGATACTATTTATAAATGATGTACAAACCTAGACTATGGAAAAAATTTAAATTTTAGATATACATATGTATATATCTATCCGAAAAAAGGTTCAACCTGTTCATAGATTAATCTAATTACACAACATAAAAACACAGTTATTAGAGTGAATTGAGTTTAACAAGAAAGAATAACAAATATATATCCACAAAAGAATTATATATGTGTATCTACTATAGACAAAGAATTATTTAAACCCCACTACTCTAATTCAAAAATACAGAGTGTTGTTTTTTAGTATGAATGAGCATCAAATCAATGAGCAAAGAAGCGAGTAATGAAATGCTCCCAAACCTAGTATCTTACGGTGTTTAGATTCAAAAGAGTAAACACGACTCTTGGCATTCAATCATATAAAGGAAAATAAAATAATCCAACCAAGTAAGTGGAAAGGTATTAAATGCTTTATATTCGGCATGATCACAAATAAACCAAAATACAACCAAGAACCTCCACATCAAATATTTAATCATCTATTTGATGTTAAGATTATATCAACAAAGTTGGTAATATAGAATACATATACACAGTTAAGAACCATGATCTTCAATTAAACAATACTTATATATGTTTATATACAAGCTACGTCGAGATCCAAATATGACATTCGGTCAAAACATAGTAAACCAAATGATTTAATAACCATAAACAGAATAGGGTCTGTGGCTAGAATAATTCCCAACAGCCAGTTATCCAATACTTATGCACTGAGACTATTTTGTTCATAGTAGCGTTAAGTTACATAATCTTGACAAAAATTAATGGGTACTTATACCAAAAAAAAATTTAAGTAATAAGAAAAAATCTTGAAGCAGGGAATAGTGGGCAACCTTTTTCCTCAGCACTGAAATAGCAATAAAAATGTGCATAATGGCAAATGTTGGATAAGGGTTTCCATCGCAATTCAAGCCCTGTAATGGATGGGAAAAGAAAATAAATTATTGTGGGAGGAAACTCAATAATATCAAACTCTAAGTTAAACTCTCTTATCCATAGAATCTCATATTTGGTTCTTTGAAGTCGAAGCTTTCAAATAACGATGCAACACTTAACAACCTAGAATTGTAGAGACAAACCAAATTCATGAAGGTATCATGGTCACCAATATTAGGATCCTACAAGTTACATAAAACACAAATGTTAACTTTGGAAGTACACAATATAATGAATTACAATAACACACAATGTGAATAATAGCTACATATTAATTCCCTTAAACCACCATGGGTGAAACTTGTCTAGATTTGCACGAAAAATACAATGCGAGTTAAAGACTCAACAATTTAGATAACTCATAAATGCAAATGTTAAAATAGTGTGTTAAACGTTTATTGGAAAAAAAAACAAAGTCGATGAGGTCTGGATGAGGGTTTCCTTCATAGTTGAATCCCTGTAATGGACGGAAAAAGAAAATGAATTATTGTGGGAAGATACCCAACAATATCAAACTCTAAACTAAACCCCCTTACCCAAAAATATCATACCTAGTTCTTTGAAGTTGAAACTTTCAAATAACGCTGCAACAGTTATCAACCTAGAATTGCAAAGACAAACCAAATGTCACTGAGGTACAAGAGTGACATAAAACACATAAGTTAACTTTGGAAGTACATAGTATAATGAACTACAATAGCACATGATGCAAACAATAACTACATAGTAATTATCGTAAACCACTATGGGTGAAATCTTGTCTGGACTTGCACAAAAATGCAATGCAAGTTAAAAAATCAACAGTTTAGATAACCCATAAATGCAAATGTTAAAGTATTGCCTTAAACATTTGTTGGAAGAAAACAAAAAAGCCAATACCTTCTTGTGATTTGTAACCATGGAAGAGCTTGTCACAACATTCCTTTAGCAAGGAAAACAACTGAGCTATGAACCAGGTAGGTTGAAATCCACTAGAGAATACTTTCAACACGGTTTACATTAAAATTATGGGTGTGATAACCCAAGTCTTAGCATTAATTTCTAAATGTATTGATCGAACTATTATTGATGATATTTAATATGTGATAATGTGTAGAATGTCGAAAGGAGATAACTTTTGTGGAAACCCATATCCCCAAAAAAAACACTAAGCTTAAACCTCATGCCATCACACAAAATTCAATATAGACACACATCAATCCAAACCCCGCCCAACTTTTAAGGTTTCTTTATCAAATCCTAACTATGAAACGAACCTGCAAAAGCCCAAAATGTGGCATCTTACAAACAGACTAATAGGATATAAAACGATAGCAAGATATCACGGACATAATAATGGGTGGAGTAACCCACATTTTTAATTCTATCGTCATGGGTTTTAATCTGTAGCAAAGGGTTTTTTAGTGAAGTTTGATTTAGGCATGAAACCTCACACTTTTTCCAACATCTACTTAATCTGATAGTGTCGCATGTTTGAAAAGTTTCATGGCCATTCAATGTCATATTTCATTTTCCAAAACTTTGTGAGAATGTGACTCGCTGTGGGGTAAAATTGTTTGCAATTGTTATAAGAAGAATGGTCTTGTAAAATATATCACAAGGATCAAGTTAGAGACTTTAATAATATTTCGCAACATACAATTGTTTGACCTTTTGATTGTATCACATTGCCAAGGCACAAATTTTGGAACTATTGATATATCGTAAGGGTTCAAAATGAGCGAGTAAATGACATATGCAAGAGACAAAAGAGGGATTGAAAAAAAAAGAGTATTGTCAATCCTTTTCACCAAGTTACATAAAGTGGTGTTGTATATATATTTAGTAAGTTATTTTATTCATGTTAGGAACTATTTACTTTTTTTACTTTAATATAATATAAGTGTAATTTATTACATATGACTTATTTACACTTTATCGAATTATAATTTATCATATATGACTTATTTACACTCTCTAGAATTATTACTTTAATGTATAACAATATCAAATATCAATGTGTTTTTTAAGAAAATTTTAAAACATTGTAACATACCAAATAAAAAACATGTGTATGGTCCAGTTGTGATAAGATAAATCAATATTCTTACAAGTTGACAATAAATAAATTCATTAACTACTTCAGATTTATCATCTTTTAAAATCTTTAAGTTTACCTCCATTAGTGTTTTGTTGGGATTGTGTTCTTCCATTCTGAACATTTTCAACAATTACGGAGCATACTTTGCATGTGAGATGAAAATCATGTTTGGTTGTTGACAAAATTCAATATGCAAATAGTAATTTAATAACCTCAAGTCGGGTATATAAAATCATTTGCGAAGACTATTTTTTTCTTCCTAGATCAACTCAATGTTGCTACCTATAAGAATTAAGTCATCAATATATAGAACCATAATGATAATTTCTTCACCTTTTTCTTTGATACAGATTGAGATCATAATCACTTCTCTTGAAACCTCTTGATTTAAGATACGTAATAATATTTTAATACCAAGCACCAAGGGATTTTTTTATCCATATGAAGCCTTCACTCACTTACTTACCAACTTTTCTTCGCCTTCAACTACAATCCTTCAGGCTAATTCATATACACTTCTTGCAAATCCCCATTTAAGATTGCACTTTTGACATCCATCATGTGTACTTTCCATCCAAACTATGCTATGAGTGCCAACAACATTTTGATTGTGATTAGTTTTGCAATTGAAGAAAAAAATATCACATAGTTTATACCTTCTTTTAAGGTTCGATAGACCAAAGTTGGTCTCAGTGGAGATTAATAACTAGTATCATCATCATCATCACCTTATTTTTGTGCATATCCTTTTGCAACTAACTTGGATTTGTATTCATCAATAGATCCATCTAATTTACTCAGTTCGATATACCCATTTGCAGCCTATCGGTTTCTTATTTGTAGGTAATTCAACTAATTTCCAAGTGCTTTTTCATCATTGTATCATAGCTACTTGTATTGGATCTCTCCATTCTTGTCTTTTATTTGCTTCATTAGAAGAAATCAAATCATAAGAGTGCACAACTTCACTCACTAAAGCAAGATTTACCTGTTGTGGAGATTTTGGCATTTTTGTCTTCGCAGCTTGTTGCATCTCATTTGGCTTTGCATCATGAAGATTTCAATAGAAACATTTAGCCTTTTTTGAGGTTGACTTCCATATTTATAATACTAACTGCCATCTTGTCCTTCCAACTCCAGCTCTACTTTTTCTTCCTCCTCTTCTTTGTCCTCTTCTCTTCAATGTCATCTATATATGACAGGGGATTTGAATTCAATATCTTGATTGTCACCCTGCAAAAATTCACCTTTCCATTATGATGTATTTACATGTGGAGGTCTTTCATAAAAAATTACATTTCTGCATATAACAACATTTCTATTTATTGGATCATATAACTTGTACATATTTAATTCAATGTTATATCCAATAAATATGCATTTCATACTTTTATCTTTCAACTTATGTATGTTTGAATTTGGAACATGTGCATAGGCCAAACAATAACAAAAATTGAAATTTGTTACTTCTATTTTTCTTCATGACCAAGCTTCATAGGGGGTCTTACCACGAATTCCCTTCATCATACTACCATTTAACAAAAACAATATTATATGAACTGATTCAACCCAAAAATGATCATTTAGTTGATTCCCTTTTAGCATGTACTTAGCCATCTCCATAATTAACGTATTCTCTCTATTACTACATTTTGTTGTGGTGTTTTCGCAACTGATGTTTGTCTTTGAATACCATTCTGATAGAGAAAATCATGAAAGGCATTGGATTCATACTCACATCCTCTATCGTTTCTCAACAACTTATTTCACTGACCACTTTCATTTTCAATCATAGCCTTTAATTTCTTAAATATTGCAAAAAACATCAAATTTAAACATAAAAAACGTTATGTATGTATATATATATATATATATATATATATATATATATATATATATCTTAGTAATAAGATAACAATTAATAATATTAATATTAATATTAATTGTTAATAGTAAACAACTATAAGTCAAGATTCATGACTTTACAAAAAAGTACAATGGGCTTATAAAATTCAATCAAATGTAAAAACATCTTGTCTATCATCTTATCAATTATATTTTACTATTTATCCATTTATGGATTCGTTGTCTTATTTATGTTGGAAGTTTACTTAGGAATCTGATTTCTTCATTTTAGTGGTATCAGATCCCTCTCTTGGGCAGAATTTCGGCTATTGGCCACACATTAGTCAGAGCTTCTATGGACCGTGTTATTTGACCAACTTCTCATAGATTCTATGAAACCAGGCCTTTGGCCACAACACTCTCCACCACATAGCACCATCTTTCACTTTCCACCTTTCGCCTCCTTCTAGCCACATCCAAATCCATGTTCCTATCTATAAATTTGTCTTGTCCCTTCACCCATCGCCAACCCATGCTCTACGAACACAACTCCAACTGCACCACCATTCTTCAATCAAAGCACCACTCTTCTCATTACTACGCTCCTCTTTTCTCCCTTTACACAACTCCCCATCGTGTTAGTTTTGCCTCCCCTGCACCGCTCCTCCCCTCTACACCACAAACCCACATCCACCACGCCTCCTCCTCATATGCCCTCCTTCGCCTGCACCAACACTCTCCCCTACCACCCTTATACCCTGCCTCCTTCCCTCCTTTCTGCGTCTACCCAACACTCCTATCTTCATCGGTGCATGCACTCCCCATTCCATTTTGGATTTTCACGTCGTGTTCGGCTCCTACACCATTGTGTTCCTCTACAACCTCCTGCCTTCATGGCCTAGTCAACAACCTCCCCCTCCACTCCAAGCACAACCCTCACCAACGCCTCGCCTTCCCTCTTGCTCGCGCTCGCCCTCTCCTCCCACCTACGTGGTCCTCTCCATCTCCTTCGTAGGGTTTCGTAACCCTAACCAACCATATTCCAATATATATATATTAACATCATTGTTATTATTATTATTATTATTAATTGTCATTTTTTAATATACAATATTAATTATTAAAACTATATATAAATAAAAATTAAATATATAGTTTGAAAATTAAAAATTATTAGTAGTAGTAGTAAAATTATTATTACTAATAGTAATTATAATTTTCTTGAAATAATAATTATTTGGAAACAATAAATATTTTGGTGAAAAAGGGAGTGAAGAAATACCAAATGGGTCAAAAGAAGAACTTTAAGAATGAATCACGTCGGAGTTATTACACCTATGTGTCTAAGGAAAGAAAGACAAAGTCAAAGACAAAATGCAAGTCAAGACCAAACTTTCATCAAGGAATATTTCTCAAAGAAGATTTTATTTTTTCCAAGGAACAAGTTGGAATAGAAGACATAAATATCAAGTCAAAAGAATAATTTCTTTTAAATTCAAATACCACTATCAATTGAAGAACTCAATGACAAAGGAATACCAAGTTATCGTCCAAACATTGAATTATGGTGCTTATAAAATCAGAACTACAATCACAATTACAAGCAGTATTGGCTCAGTTAGAACATTACAAAGCAATCAATAATTATCTACAATGCGAGATTGATAAGCATAAATTTATTAATATATTTAAAGAGTAAGGGAGTCATACCTTAGAAATTCAAAATCAAATATTGGAAAAAAATAATGAAGATTTCAGAAAAATGTTATCACAGAAGGACAAGAAAATATCACATTTAAAAAGTCACAATCAAAACTTAGAAGATCATATCAAAAATTCAAAGAATGATGAAAATTCATTGTATAGAAGTGATAACGAATTCGAAGAAGACAAAGTGTTTAAACAAGCTCATCATGGACAGAGATAATGAATTGACGCAAGTCCAAAGAAAGATACAAAATCAAGAATTAGAGATATGTCGACATCAACAACAGAAGGAAAAACTCCAGCAAAAGTATGATGACATTAAGAAGACACACAAGTTGGAAATTAAGAAAATCAATGACAATTTAGCAAGAAATACCGAAGAACTATTTCGACTAAGAATTCAAAACAAGACTTTACTTACGAAAATCAAGAAGCTGAAACATAGTCGAAAGACAAAACTTTCCAATGAAGACCTTGAGGGAATAATATTAGAAAAGGAGTAAGAAAACCATCACCTAAGAGATCTTAATCAAGAACTAGAGGAACAAATCAAGAAGTTAAAAGAGGACAAAAAGTCGCAAGACGACAGGTTCAAGAAGATTCAAAGTAATAACAATCTACTGGAGAAAAAAGTAGCGCAAATCCAGAAGCAAGCATCCAAACTTTCCAGAAAACAAATTCAAGTTGACGAAGAATAAATAAATACAAATCTAGACTTTGTCACATTTCAAAAGGAAGTGAATCCAACAGAAAAACAAACAACAAAAACTCCTTATCGACACCCCAATTATAAACGTCATTTTGATCAACGACTGGGTCAAAATGAACATCCACGAAATATTTATGTTGTCAGACAAGCAAGAACATCAAATCAACATATTAAGCAACAAACAAGAAGACCCACCCCACAAATCCATAAAATAGCTCCGATGAAAATAGATCTCAGATGGACTACATCAAAGACGATAGAACAACTTTTCTTGGGAATTCGTAACTCATATTGTTTCGTTTCATCACATGTCACAAGTACTAAAGGAAAGGATTTAAAGAGATGACATTTTAAGAAAAAGTTAGACATAACTATTAGTTTTTCTTAAGATCTGATTATATTATCTAGGATCTTTATCTAAAATAACAACAAGTACAGCAAGATGCATAAGATATAAAAGACACACGAGACACAAATATTTTCACCGGGGAAACCATAAAGGAGAAAACCCCGCAAACTTCTTCAAAATAGTAAGATGATCAAAAGCAGTAATAAGAAGTATTCAGCGGCTATCTATATCTCTTCCTCTGACTTTTTCTTTCTCTCATGCGCCCTTGAGAGTGTGTGAGGTGTGTATAAATGAGGGAGAGTGCCTCCCTATTTATGCCCTTTCAAGTCACTGACCAAATATAAGAATCAAGCCTACATGTCATCTCACATGGGGCCCACTTCTCTTAGAGAGGCTACAAGTACATATTACATGATGTTACACTAGGTACTATTGCCCTGACTTACAATGGAGGTTGTACCTCAAGGTCTAGACACAATTTAGACATCCCGTAAAGGGGTAACACACATCCCCAATGGGGGTACAATAACATACAATGATAATATACATCATAATATCTTCCAAAGTTATAAATACATCAACACTCCCTCTTAAATAGGAATGTATTCTCTCTCTACACAGTCATCAACACATCTGGTCAGGTCTTCATCGCATCGTCATCATTACGAAGTCATGGAGTCTTCATCATAGTTGTTGCCATCATCTTCTTATAATTCGATCATCGTACCATACTATTTGTCATCAGAAGTTTCTACAGTTTCAACCCATTTTCATGTTGGATGTAGGCCTAGTCCTCTTCCAGGTATTCATCTCATCTCGAGCAATCCTTCTCATAGAATATTTCCAGGATCTTCTTCACGTTGCCATGGAAATATCTCATGTCTTCTACCTTCATCTCGTTGTATCCAGATCATCTCTTTTGACCTGCACAAGACAAAACAACAAACAACCAAAGCATCTACGGTCGACCCACGTTCTATTAAAAGAACCGCCTAGGTGCACCTCTTGTGCTTCATGACCTTATCATCTCAGCATGGGAACTTCATATATCTCATATATATGGTAGGAATAATTGTGACCCAACAACCTGCTACACCAGGACCGTTTTATGTTTTTTTGGTCAACCTCAAGGAATTACATCTGGACAACCTGCGTCCAAGATCTTTTTCGTTCAGATAACCTTCTGAAAATATTACATCTGAGTAACCTGCGTACCACACCAGGGCTCAATATTTACACTCAGAAAACCCACAGTACATATTACATCCGAATAACCTACGTACCATGCCAGGGATCAATATTTACATTTGGATAACCCATATCATTTCCCATGCGAGATAATATGCTTTGTATCAGGACTGATTACATCCAAGGATAACATGCGAGCTTCGCTAGGATGTTACATCCAAGGATAAACTACAAGACTAATTACGTCTGAGGAACCTATGAACTTCGTCGGGATGTTATGCTCAAACAAACTGGCTTTATAACTATGCTAGAACACATCAATCCCTCTATCGAGTGATCTCAATCTGGATCACACCATTTCTTTCTCTAAAGTACTCAAACTTCTCTCTTGCAAGAGGCTTGGTCAACACACCAGATATCTTCTCCTTTTTTGCCACGTACTGGAGCTTCACTGCTCCTCTCTGCACCATATCCCTAATATAGTGGAACTTGATCTCGATGTGCTTCGACTTGTCATGGAACACTAGGTTTTTCGTCAACTTCACGCAACTCTGATTGTCGCGGAAAATGCAAGGCACATCCAACTAGAGATAAAATAAGTTAGACAGTAGCTTTCGCATCCACACTACCTCACAACTAGTCGAGCAAGCGAAAACATACTACACCTTGGTCGTTCTCAACACCACACATGATTTCTTCCTGCTAAACTAGGAGATCATGCCAGATCCCGAACTGAAGCAATAACCTGAGGTGCTCTTCCTGTCAATGGTGCTACCTGCCCAATCCGAATCAACATAATCATGTAGTTTGATCTTCTGATTCACATCATATTTGAGCTCATAATCCACTATACCTTTTAGGTACCTCAGAACATGCTTTATCGCTATTAGGTGAACCTGTATCGAATCCGTCAAGAACCGGCTCAGGGTGTTCACCTCAAAGCATATTTATGATCTCATATTCTTTAGATACATCAATGATCCAATCATCTGACGATACATCATGGCATCAAAATTCTTGGATGAAGCATCACTCAAAATCTTTAAATTAGATGCCATAGGTGTGGTCATAGCCTTGCAGTCCACCATTCTGGATCTCTTCAGAATCTCCACTGCATACTTCCCTTTCCCAAGGAAGATTCCATCTTCACTCTACCACACCTCCATGCCTAAGAAATAGAAAATAATACCTAGGTCTTTCATCTCGAAATCTGTATCAAGTCTGCTCCTTGCATCTCTAATGAGTTCCTCATCTCCTGTTAGAAACAAGTCATTGACATATAGTAGGAGTAACTTGGTCCTCCATATTCCACCTTGAAGTAGAGGTTGGAATATTCTTTAATCTTGGTAAATCCCAAGCTCATCAGTAAGTTATCCATCCTGTCGTACCATGTCCTTGGTGCTTGATTCAAACCGTACAAGGCTTTCTTCAATTTGCACACATGGGTCTTCCTATCATGTGTCTCAAATCCCAATGGTTGTTCCACGTACACTTCCCCTTTGACTACACCATTCAAGAAGGTTGTGTTGACATCCATCTGGTGTACTTTCCATTTCATAACTGCTGCCAAAGCAAGTATGGTCCTTATGGAAGTGTACCTCGCCATGGGTGCAAATGTCTCTTTGTAGTATATGCCTTCTTTTTGTGAGAAGCCTCATGCTTCAAACCTTGCCTTGCGTTTCTCAATGCTCCCATTTGTAGCATGCTTTATTTTGTAGATCCACTTTGAAGTCACGACAGACTTCTTCTCTGGCCTCGGAACAAACTCCCAGACATCATTCTTCATGGTCGATTGATATTCCTCGATCATCGCATCATTACATTCTTTCTTTTTTGTAGCTTCTTCGTAGGTGCAAGGTTCTTTGTCAATGGTGTCACACAACAGGGCCACATAGCTATTGTAGGGCTTTTCCCTCTTTCTCTCTCTATGTATTCCTTCTGGATCACCATACCTTTCAGATTCTCATAAGAGCTCTCGTGCCCATGATGGTTTCCTCTTGTGAGATTCCTTCTCAAGGAATGTCTCTACTGGCTCTTGTGGTTCTGTCATGTCATGATCTTTAGGGTCTTTTGGAATTGCTTCTCCAATTTCCATGTCTCGCACTCTCATCTCTTCAGGTTCCTCGACTTCCTGTATAGGAGTCCTCCTGGATCTAAAGTATGATGAGTCTTCATCAAAGGTTACATCTCTAATGATGTCGATCTCCTTGAATCATGGGAAGTATATTCGATAGTCCTTTTATAAATCACTGTATCCTACGAATACACCCTTCCTCCCAGAAGGATCAAGCTTGGTTCTTTTCTCCTTTGGGAAATCTATGTACACTGGGAAACCAAATATTCTCAGATGACTGCCTTCAGGTTTCACTCCTAATAAATCCTTTTCAGTAGTCTTGTTGTCAAGTACTTGATGAGGAGTACGGTTCCGTACATACACAGTTGTTCTTATTGCCTCTGCCCAAAGGTGCATAGGAATATCCTGGTTAAGCAACATTGCTTTTGTTTCTCCCATTATGGTTCGGTTCTTTCGTTTCGCAACCCCATTTTGTTAAGGATTGTATGGAGTGCTCAAATCCATATTAATCCTATGATTCTCTGTAGAGATCCCTGAATTCTTTTGAAGTGAACTCGCCGCCATTATCTGATCATAGAATCTTAATCTTCCTATCTGTCTAGTTCTCGACCAAGGCTTTATATTCCTTGAACTTACTAAAACTTCACTTTTCTCTTTCAAGAAATATATCCAATACTTACGTGAGAAATCATCTATAAAGGGAACACAGTACACATACCCGCTTAATGAGCTAGAATACATTGGTCCACATACATCCAAGTGTACTATCTCCAATATTCCTTTAGCCTTGCTCTCACTACTGGGAAATGTCTTCTTTGCATTCTTTCCTTTTGCACATCCTTTGAAAATTCCCTCATGCTTTGCCAGGATCTCTACCAATCATGAAACTTCTTTGCTTGCCATTGGTAGTGCTCTATAGTGCATATGTGAAACCCTTTTGTGCCATAGTTCATTTGGTTCAATTGACTCATGAACCAATGCTTGTCCAGGTTGTCCCTTCAACTTGTACAATCCTACGTCTTCTTCTCCAATCATTGTTGCATCCTCTATTGTCTTTACTCTGGGCCACATCAAAACTTGGCCATCGACAAATGCAACCCTAATTCCTTTTGCATCTAGTGCAGGTATGGAGAGAAGATTCTTCTTCAATCCTAGAACATATAATACATCCTTCATCTTTAAGTATTTCCCAAATTCAATCTTGTATGAAGCTTCGTCACTCCTTTTTATGGGGTAATCATAATCATCCCCAAGTTTCACCTTGTGAGGTGACTCGTGTTCATACATATTGACAAATGCTTCCTTGTATCTCATCATGTGTTTGGAAGCTCCATTATCCACGAGCCAATCATTGCTTTTGTGTGTGATAGTGTCAGTAAGTGTTGAGATTAGCACATACTCTTCATCTAAATCATTCTTCTCTTGTTTGAATCTTTTGTTTGTTGGTTCATCATCTTCGCCAATACGAGCATGGTGTCTCCTTTTCTGGATGGGACAATCTCTTTCCAAGTGTCCCTTTTCATCACAAGTATAACTTCGAACATTTGAAAGATATCTTTTGTTCTTCTTCGGTTTCTTGTCTTTCTTCTTGTTGTGATGAAAGTTCTCCTTCTTCTTGAAGTTCTTCTTGGTGTAGACTTGTTGTGGCTGCAACTGTTCTCCCCAAATTTCTTAAATTTGGGTCCCCTCCTCATAATTTAGAATTGCCTTAATCGTTGGACCCGTGAGCCTTTTTGGGCATGCTTTATTTTCGAATGATTTTGAAGATTGATTTTCAGCCTGTTTTAAAGGTGTCGTGTTTGAATTTCGTGATGGGTAGTGGATGCGAGTCTGTTTTGCTAGCCGAGGATAAATCAAATATTTTGTTCTTTAAGGCCGCTGTTGCGGAAGTGGAGTGGGTTTAACCTTTACTGATTCTTAAAGCTTTTGAGCACTTAATGTTTTATTGATTAGGCATCTTACTATGTTAAATCGGCGGCTGATAACCTTTTCCCGTCCGCCATTGCGGCTCCCAAATCAATTAGCCATCCGAAGTATGAAGAGCTCCAACTGCCGATGCGTGTTGACCTTTTCGTCGCATACCCGTAGCATTTTCTTTTCCACCGTTGCGGCTGGGAAAGTCATTTGGCTTCCTATGTAATGTATTCCGACTCTCGATTGAGCTTTTCCCGCCCGCGTTTTGGATGTCTCTAGCCCTTGTCTCTTCCGCCGTTGCAGCTGGGAAAGTCATTTGGCTTCTGATGTAATGTCTTCTGACTCCCGATTGAGCTTTTCCCACCCGCATTTTGGATGTCTCTAGCTATTGTCTCTTTCGCCGTTGTGGCTGGGAAAGTCATTTGGCTTCCGATGTCATTACCTGTCCGACTTCCGATTTAAGGCTTTCCCACCTGCAGATTGGTCTACCCTTTCGATGTTAGTTTTTGGAGCTGCCAATGTTTTCCCGTCTGCTGTCATTGGTGATGTTTGTCGAGCCTGTAGGTGGACGAGGTAGGGAGGTCGGTGTTGTTAAAATTCCCAGAACAGGTGGTGCGCCTGGCCATTTCTTGTGGATTAGCCACTTTAATTGATTTAATTTGATGTTTCATTTTTAGCATGCAATCCCGGTGAATGATGCACGATTGATCAATTGTAGAAAAATCCAAAAGACTGCTCATATTTTCGTGGCGCGAAGATACAGATGGGAGACAGGAACTCAAGGGGCGAAATGAATAGCGACAGGGACACAGATCTGAAAGGTCCAGCAGTTACCCAACTGATCATGAGCATACGAAGAAAAGATGAAGAGAGGGATGCGAAATGTTCGAGAAACCGAAAGGTCATACATTTGGAGGGCAGCCCAAGCGGTCTGCAGTTATAGTTTAAATATTTGAAAGTAGAACTTGGATAAGGACTTTTTCCCTGGAAAAACTTGTACACCATTTGCTTGTAAGAGGAACTATTTCGTTTTACAATCAGAAACTGCAACTTTTGCCTGCTGGAGAAAGCGAGATGTGGAATGTATCAATGTGATTAAATGAACAATGTTGAAGGGGAACTATTTCGTTTTCAGCTGTGTTTCATTAACTGTGAGAGTGTTTAACTTCCTGAACCTATGTTCTTGTCGAATGTTCTTCAGTATATTTTTGTGATGTTTTCCACTGTGAGTAATAAATGTTGTCCATAAACAATTGGCTATCTGGTTGTTCAAATATCTGTAATTGTTCATGTGTCTTGAAAGAAGTATCAGCTATCTGTAACTCTCCATAATGCATGTACAAAATATATTACTCACCAACGAATGATAATCCTGCTCCCTAGGGATAGTTTAGGTAGTTAGTTTTAATTTCTTGTTGTATTTGATTTAGATGCTTGTGAATGCTAAGACGAGAGGTAAGAACCTGTGCATCACATTGTGACTACTCCTTGCATCTTATCGCCCTGCATGGTTAATTAGGCACTTGCATATCATTCATTAAGTCAAAAAATACAAAAATACACGGTGGACCGGGCCACAACCGGTAAAGCCTTTGTTTTTGTTACTTTGACCTACGGTAGCCGGACCGCAAACCGAACGGATTCCCCATACCAAACAGTCACGGGCTAGTTGGGAACGTTGACTGGGGAGAATCCCTTACTGTTGTTGCCTGCGAATTTCTGGGCATCAATAGTTTTGGCGCTAGAAGGAGGGCCACCAGTGTATGGCTGGCCGAGGAAACCCGTTTTCCCGAGATTATTCCACCAGTAACAGTTCTGAAAGCAGTGGGCTTCATAATCCAATTCCGGAAGAAAGAGAACATCTATATTCTGTTGGCAATGAAGTTGTTAATGATCTGAGAAGACACACCAGGGCATATGTAAAGAAGATTGGAGAATTTCCAATCATCCCTGAATTGCCCAGAAGAGAATATAAAAGGAAAGATCGTCCTATAGTAGAAGACTCAGTGTTGGTTGGAGACTAGGAAGAACTTGTATAAACAGCCTTACAGGAATTTGTGCTACCTTTGAATCAAGAAGGCCCAAATACCCCTCACATTTCTCCTGCTCATACTCCAGTTGGCTCACCTCCTCACTCTCCACCTAGACTCATGGTGGGAGTAAATTCTAATCCACCCCCTAACCCACCAAATCCACCTCCTGCTTGGAGAGCCAGATCACCGTTAAACCTGACACCTCCATTACACGACCTACCTCAATCCTTTGACAAGATGTTGCCCAAGTTCGACCCAAATGAGAAAATATCAGTAGATGATCACCTACAAAGTTTTTACTTGGCAATTAAAGGATTAAGGGCCGGGGAGTATGAAGATGTAGTCTACATACTGTTCCCACATACCCTTAAAGGAGCTGCGGCATCATGGTACTTTGGGTTGCCTGCTAACTCTACCCCTGATTGGGATACCTTCAAAAGAATTTTCAGAAGTAAGTATGCAACTCAGAAAACTCATGAAGCCCTCATGAAAGGGCTATGCGCATTGAAGAAACAAAGAAAGGAAAAGGTGCACAGTTTCACACAAAGGTTTGCAGCCTATCTCAAGAATTTTTCTCAAACGGATAAACCTTCAGACAAAGTTCTGATTGAATATTATACTTCAGCTTTAGGCCCTGATTTGGCCATGTTTTCCAAAGGTAGGGCCAAGCCTACTTTTACGGAAACCTATGAAGAGGCAGAAGTAGTGGAAGCTGAAAGAGAAAGTATTGAAGATTATCCAGAACAGTCAGGAGAGAAAGGTGCAGGAAGGAAAGCCTCATTGTTTACTAAGACTAAGGAAGAGAAATCGCCAGATTATGAAAATATGGCAAAAATGATGCAGAAGCTTTCCAACAAAATCATAGATTTGGAGAAAGAGAAGGAAGCACAAAAGTTTTATAAGCCATATTATAAGAAAAGAGAGGATAACAATCAGTCTCAACCTCCTCCTCACAATACTGCATCTATGAATTTAACAGAGGTAGGCATGGACAATTTTTGCACTTTCCACTAACAGCCACACTCTGAAAAGAATTGTCCTCAATGGATAAATTCGATGACGTTGGTCATGAATCAGCTTTTGGATTCTAGATTAACAGAAGATGGAGATGAAGAGAGAAAAGAGAATACTACGTCGACAAAGGAACAAGAAGAGGAAACCATGGTTTTGTGGGATTTTGTTTCGTTATTTGATGCTGAAGAGGAAAAGAATCAGGGATACAAGGACGTCATGGAAACCAACGTGGCAACAAGGAGCCAAGGGCCAATTAAAGAAAACAGTCTCATTCTACCAAAGATCAAAAGGCTGCAAAGAAATGTAAAGAAATTTCAAAATAAATCCTTAGCTGATAAGATTCCAGAATTCACTATTACCAGCCAAGATCCGAAGCTAAATAATACGTTGGCTAGGCCAAATGAAGGAAAGATGAATGCTGATAAACCTCATCCCATTGAGTAGCCGATGGATTATGACATCGTGGAGGATTTAAAGAAGGTAAAAGCGAATGTTCCACTATTCGAAATGTGTAAAGTGCCGCAGCAAAAAGAAAGACTATTGAAAGCACTTGAAGCATCGGATGAGAAGCTGCCCACTGATAATCAACCTCAGGAGGAAGAAGAAATTGGAGAAACCAGCATTGGAGGTAAGTCTAAAAGTAAACATCCACCTTTCCTCCTCACGTTTGAAATTTTTAATCATAACGTGCACAATTATCTGGTAGACTCAGGGGCGTCAGTTAATGTCATGCCAATATCGGTCTGTAAAAAGATAAATGGCAGCCTAAGCCATCCACATGGAGGGTTTTTCAGTTGGATAGGACAGATGTAAAGGTAATTGGTGAGATGGAAGACGTCCTAGTCCATCTGTCATCCAATGATAAAGTATGCCAAGTCATTAACATCGTGGTGGCTGATATACCAGACACTTACGGTCTTGTCCTGAGCAGAGATTGGTCGGCCAAACTAGATGGATATTTTGCCTCGGATTGGTCGCATCTGTGGTTGCCATACAAGGGAAGTCTGAACCAGATTAAGATTTTAAGGGAGCCTCACATGAGATACAATGTTACTCAACTGAATGAGAAGAATGAACTAGTGGATTCTGTATTGGGAAACTATTTTATTGAGTTGGAACCAGGAAATTACCAAGCAGAAGAAGCTAGCAACACATTAGACACTCAGCCTGATCTCCTTTGATTCTCACAGGCTGATGAGATTGACTGTAAAATAGTAGACTTAGCAGTAGGAATAGATTCACATTCAGTAGTTAGTGATTTTTGGACTTTGTTTTTTGATGGCTCTAAGACATTAGAGGGGTCAGGGGCTGGCTATGTCCTGATCGACCCCCAGAAGAATAAACATTTTCTTTCATGTAGATTAGAGTTTGAGTGTACTAATAATACAGCTGAGTACGAAGCGCTAGTGCAAGGTTTGAGGAAAGCGATTGAATTAAAGGTAAGTAATCTAAGATTTTTTGGAGATTCCGAGATTATTGTGAAACAAATCTGGAATCAAATACATTGTGTTTACCCTCACTTGAAAGCTTACCAAAATGAGGTATGGGACCTGCTTAAATGTTTTAATGCATTTAATATTATTTCAATTCCAAGACTAAAAAATGCAGCAGCTAACTTGTTGGCCACATCAGCCGCTAGGTTGGTACCCACTAATAATCAATGCTCTGTTGAATTACTTTTCAGGCCCTCTGTACCTGATATGATTACGAACCTACGAGTGTTCGATGATGACCAGCAGATTATAGAATGTTTAACAAATGACGAGGTGTTTAAAGGAGCAATCATAGACGATGAAGAACATCAGGCTGAACTGAAGTACGATAATTTCATTCGTAAAGGAGTCAGAACGTTAGAAAAAATGTTCAATTTAAATGAAAAGTTCAGAAGACCAGCCAACGTGAAGACCCACAGCTCATCTCTACAGTTCGAGATGATAAATTTAGGGACTGAAACGAATCCTAAATTTGTGAATCTCGGCAAATGTTGTTCACCAACAGAAAGAGACAAGTTCGTCAGTCTGTTTAAACAATATAAAGATGTTTTCGCATGGACATACGAAGATTTGAAAACATACGACACCAGCATCATCAAGCATGTCGTCCCCATTAAAACAGGCGTCAAGCCATATCAGCAACCGTTAAGAAAAATGCATCCAAAATTGGAACTGCTGATTCAGAGTGAAGTGAAGAAATTATTGGATGCTAGAATCATTTTCAAGGTCAGACACTCTGAGTGGGTATCAAATCTAGTACCCGTAAGGAAAAAGTCTGGAGAAATAAGACTCTGCATGGATTTCAAGAACTTAAACCGTGCATCAGACAAAAATAACTATCCTATGCCACCCATGGAGCAATTGCTGCAAATGGTCTCAGGTGCTGAACTGTTTTTGTTATTAGATGGTTTCTCTGGCTACAATCAAGTATTAGTAGCCAAAGAAGACAGATTGAAGACCACGTTCAGGACCAAATGGGGAACCTTTACCTACAGGAGAATGCCCTTTGGGATTATAAATGCTGGAGAAACATTTCAGAGGGCTATGGATATAGCTTTCCGTGGATTGATTGGCCAAAGTGTTGTAGTATACCTTGACGATATTACAATATTCTCGAAGAGAAGAAAAGAGCACGCGTTTCACTTAAGGCAAATTTTCAAACGCTGTCGGAAATATGGCATCTCACTCAATCCTAAGAAGTGTGTGTTCGCTGTCACGGAAGGCAAGTTGCTGGGTCACATAGTTTCGAAGAAAGGAATCTCTATAGATCCAGAAAGAATTAAGGCTATTGAACAAATCCCCTTACCCCATAATAAAAAGGGGATGCAATCATTTATGGGAACGATAAACTTCGTGCGAAGATTTGTGCCTAATTTTGCTCAGATTGTGAAACCACTACAGCAGATGGTAAAGCAAAATGCACTATTCAAGTGGACTGAAATTGAGAAGAGAGCATTCAGCAAAATCAAAACCGCTGTTGCACATGCACCCTCCCTGAAAAGCCCAAATTTCGACAAAGATTTTATCTTGTATACCTTTGCATCTGATGATTCACTAGCAGCTGTGCTCACCCAAAAGGAAGATGGGGGGATGAATTCCCAATATCCTTTATGAGTACTGGTCTGCAAGGGGATGAATTAAACTACCCAGCCATCGATAAGCAAGCTTACGCTGTATTCAAAGCAGTAAATCAATTCAGGCCTTATATTTTAAAAAATAGAACCAAGGTGATCGTCCCCTACCCAACTGTAAGGTATCTTCTTGTACAGAAGGAGTTAGGAGAAAGAAGAGGCAACTGGGTAACAGCTCTTCAAGAGTACGACCTTGAATTCAAGCTAGCATCTATAGTTAAAGGACAAGGGTTGTGCAAACAAATGACTGAAAATGGAAAAAATGAAGAACACGCCTAGGAAGATGAAGCCGAATTACATGTAATGGAGGTATGTCTTTTGTTTACAGCTCCCGAATCTTGGTATAGAGACCTTGTGCATTACCTGCAGGCAGGGCTATTGCCAGAACATTGGAGTTCCAAGCAAAGAAGGGCGTTGCGTCTTAAATCAGCCTCCTATCAACTTGTTGAAGGAGTATTATTCAGAAAGAATTATGACGGGGTTCTTCTCAGATGCTTAGAGAAGGAAGATGCGAAGAAAGTAATGTCAGAGTTGCATGACGGTCCTGCTGGGGGACATTATTCAGGAGATACTACAGCCCACAAAATCCTCAGGGCAGGTTACTATTGGCCTACGCTCTTCAAAGATGCACACGCACGTGTCAGGAAGTGTGATATTTGCCAAAGGTGTAGTGGGAGACAACCTAAAGCAGCAGCACCCCTAAAGCCTGTAATGATCATGGAACCATTCGAGCAATGGGGGATGGATATTATTGAAGAAATAAAACCGAATTCCTCTCTGCAGCACAAGTACATTCTGACCGCGACTGATTATTTCACTCGCTGGGTCGAAGCTATCCCGCTGCGTAAGATAAATGAAGACGAAGTCATCAGCTTCCTACAAGATCAGATCATGACCAGGTTTGGAGTTCCAGTTTCGTTAGTCTTTGATAATGCTAAGTACTTTTCGTCAATTAAATTGACTACATTTTCTCATGATAAAGGGATAAAATTGCATTATTCTGCTAATTATTATCCACAAGGAAATGGCCTGGCTGAATCCTCTAACAAAAATCTGATTAGAATTTTAAAGAAGATTGTAATAGAATACCAGAGGAATTGGCATGCAGCGCTACCAAATGCCCTTTGGGCTGATAGAGTCACCCCCAAGTCTTCGATTGGAGTGTCTCCATATACCCTTGTCTACGGTAAAGAAGCCATCCTTCCTCCCAATATCATGCTTCCTTTTTCCATAATAGCTCAAGAATCTAGAGGGTCGGATGATGAAGTTTTGCAAATAAGGATATATAATCTCCTGAAAGCAGAAGAGGCTAGATCTAAAGCTAGAGAGCGCTTTAAGCAACAGCAAGAGGTAATAAAGAGATGGTTCGACAAACATAAGGCTGGAACAAAAGACTTTGAGGTAGGTGATTTGGTTCTCAAATGGGATCACCCCCATGATGAGAAAGGAAAGCATACTAAATTACAGCAGTTGTGGGTAGGCCCTTATTAGATAGCGGCAAAGCTTGGCCCTTCTACTTATAAGTTGCAAGATCTGCAGGGGTTGGAAGAGAACTTACCAGTGAATGGTTTGGTTCTCAAGCCTTATTTTTCCTGAGTTTCTTTGAGTTCTTCTGTCTTGTATATAATTAATCTGTTTGGCTATCTTTTGAGTCATGTTTTTCAGTTTGTTTTAGTTTGTTTTTTCTTGATTCCAATAAAGGGAATGAACCTGCGGTTGCATGGAGAACATCAAAATGTTTGGGAATGATGAACATTTTTGGGTCTCAGACTATGTGTTGCTAAAAGAACTTCTTCCAATTTAGCATTTTTCTCAAATAAGCTCTGTGTGCATTGAAGTCCTGCTTAACCCCTGTGAAATAAACTGGATTCAAAGATTCTAGATTACTATGTTGAGGCTCCATCCACATCACACTTAAAATGTTCTAAGGAGCGACAGCAGAGGACCCATGGAAAGGAGCGAGGTGAACAGTATATTAAATATAAATGATCCCATGCCAATAAACAAAGGCTAAAAGGAAAATAAGATTCAAAAACTCCTATGAAAGCATCATACATCAAAGCAGATGCTGAATCATAAGTACTAAATTCCCGGGAGATCCCCTCCGTCCGTGAGCTGAAACATGAAGTACACCGCTCACACAAAAGGACACTATGGGATAGAGGATCCTGAATTAAAATTCAGTAAGGAAGGCATGCAGGAGGACTCATATAAAAAGGGACAAAAGTCCAGAAGCACAAAAGTGCTAAAGTGGCATGGGAATGAGGAACAAACGAATATTTCTGTTTACCATATGCTACAACCATGTGGTGTCGAAGCTATCTGCTACCCGAAGACAAAAGTAATAATGAAACTCATCCTCTGGCCTCAACAGAGTTATCTGGACTTGAAAATCTTGGTTTCCACTCTCCCAAATTGGACTATCATCAATGATTAAAGGTACACACTTCGGTCATTTGAGAAATCCGGATAGCTGGAAGAATTCAATAGATGCATTTATTGTTAAAGAGTCTGTCACTCAAAGAACAATCACCCAGAGATCTAGGTTCACCAAGTAATCGCCAATTGTTGTGGCTGCAACTGGTCTCCCCAAATTTCTTAAATTTGGGTCCCCTCCTCATAATTTAGAATTGCCTTAATCGTTGGACCTTTGAGCCTTTTTGGGCATGCTTTATTTTCGAATGATTTTGAAGATTGATTGTCAGCCTGTTTTAAAGGTGCCGTGTTTGAATTTCGTGATGGGTCGCGAATGCGAGTCTGTTTTGCTAGCTGAGGATAAATCAAATCTTTTATTCTTTAAGGCCGTTGTTGCGGAAGTAGAGCAGGTTTAACCTTTGTTGATTCTTAAAGATTTTGAGCACTTACTGTTTTATTGATCAGGCGTCTTACTATGTTAAATCGGCGGCTGATAGCCTTTTCCCGTCCGTCGTTGCAGCTCCCAAATCAATTAGCCATCCGAAGTATGAAGAGCTCCGACTACCGATGCGTGTTGACCTTTTCGTCGCATACCTGTAGCATTTTCTTTTCCGTCGTTGCAGCTGGGAAAGTCATTTGGCTTTCGATGTAATGTCTTCTGACTCCCGATTGAGATTTTCCCGCCCGTGTTTCGGATGTCTCTAGCTCTTGTCTCTTCCGCCGTTGCGGGTGGGAAAGTCATTTGGCTTCCGATGTAATGTCTTCCGACTCCCGATTGAGCGTTTCCCGCCCGCGTTTTGGATGTCTCTAGCTCTTGTCTCTTCCGCCGTTGCAGCTGGGAAAGTCATTTGGCTTCCGATGTCGTTACCTGTCCGACTTCCGATTTAAGGCTTTCCCGCCTGCAGATTGGTCTACCCTTCCGACGTTAGTTTTTGGAGCCGCCAATGTTTTCCCATCTGCCGTCATTGGTGATGTTTGTCGATCTTGTAGGTGGATGAGGTAGGGATGTCGGCATTGTTAAAATTCCCAGAACAGGTGGTGCACCTGGCCATTTCTTGTGGATTAGCCGCTTTAATTGATTTAATTTGACGTTTCATTTTTAGCATGCAATCCCGGTGAATGATGCACGATTGATCAATTGCAGAAAAATCCAAAAGACTGCTCATATTTCCGCGGCATGAAGATACATATGGGAGACAGGAACTAAAGGGGCGAAATGAATAGCGACAGGGACACAGATCTGAAAGGTCCAGCAGTTACCCAACTGATCATGAGCATACAAAGAAAAGATGAAGAGAGGGATGCGAAACGTTCGAGAAACCAAAAGGTCATACGTTTGGAGGGCAGCCCAAGCGGTCTACAGTTATAGTTTAAATATTTGAAAGTAGAACTTGGACAAGGACTTTTTCCTTGGAAAAAATTGTACACCATTTGCTTGTAAGAGGAACTATTTCGTTTTACAATCAGAAACTGCAACTTTTGCCTACTGGAGAAAGCGAGATGTGGAATGTATCAATGTGATTAAATGAACAATGTTGAAGGGGAACTATTTTGTTTTCAGTTGTGTTTCATTAACTGTGAGAGTGTTTAACTTCCTGAACCTATGTTCTTGTCGAATGTTCTTCAGTATATTTTTGTGATGTTTACCACTGTGAGTAATAAATGTTGTCCATAAACAATTGGCTATCTGGTTGTTCAAATATCTGTAATTGTTCATGTGTCTTGAAAGAAGTATCAGCTATCTATAACTCTTCATAATGCATGTACAAAATATATTACTCACCAACGAATGATAATCCTGCTCCCTAGGGATAGTTTAGGTAGTTAGTTTTAATTTCTTGTTGTATGTGATTTAGATGCTTGTGAATGCTAAGACGAGAGGTAAGAACCTGCACATCACCTTGTGACTGCTCCTTGCATCTTATCTCCCTGCATGGTTAATTAGGCACTTGCATATCATTCATTAAGTCAAAAAATACAAAAATACACGGTGGACCGTGCCGCAACCGGTAAAGCCTTTGTTTTTGTTACTTTGACCTGCGGTAGCCAGACCGCAAACCAGACGGATTCCCCATACCAAACAGTCACAGGCTAGTTGGGAACGTTGACTGGGGAGAATCCCTTACTGTTGTTGCCTACGAATTTCTGGGCATCAACAAAACTGCAAGAGATTGATCCTCAATTGCTCCCATATTTTCTTCTATTATCACAAGTCTAGCTTCTTCTTGTGCAAATTCTTCTCAAATTCTGTTGAAAGAGATCAACTTCCTTCTTGCACAAATCCCTTGAATGAATGAGTCCCATGATCTAGGGAGTCCATTCAGGGTAGTCATTACAATTTCTCCTTCTTTGACATTTTCTTTAACTGCTTCAAGTTGTTCTTTGATTTGATAAACCCTTATGAAGTAGGACTGTATAGTCTCGGAGTTTTGTATCTTCACATTATTTAGCTAGTTCCTCAAAGTCATCTTTCGATTAATGTTCTTTCCTTCAAACGTCTTTGACAAGGCATCATATACTTCCTTCGGTGTCTTGAATGTAGACACATGGGGGATGAGGTGATCCTTAATAGAATCTGCAATGATTCTCTTAGCCTTAGCCATGCTTCTATTATGAGAATCATTTTCCTCGTCTCTCTATGGTTTTGGAACATCTCCAAAGATAAACTGATCCAAGTCATTTTCTTCAAGGATCAGGGAGATCCTGTACTTCCATGCTCAGAATTTATCAACCCCTCCAAGCTTGTCCTCAAGCTAAGTATGGTGAATCATATTTTCAAAATGAGAACCTAAAATGGAAATAGTAAATATTTGGATCTTACTGATTTGAGGTGTCCGACCAGGTTTTGGAGCAAGCTAGCCTAGGGTTTTTAGAGAAACCATAATTTTCCAAACTTGGAGTTTCAGAATTCTGTTTGGACAGAAAGATGTTCCTCCTTGAGGCGATTTGCTTAGCTAGTTCACTTTCTGAAAATTGAGTTGGGAAGCCTTCGATACTCAATTCCCTAGTTCCTCCTGACAGCAGTTGCAGCTAAAAATTGAAACTTCTCCGATTCAAAAACTGCTACCACCAAAATATGCGCCCTAGTGAGGAGAGTTATCCTAGCCCTCTTTGCTTGATGATCTGTGGAGATAAAACCTTCAAGTAGGAATCCATAGTTCCTGCAGCTGCACAGTGCCTTCTTTTAGAGAGGCTTTGATACCATGTTAGTTTTTCTTAATATCTTATTAGATTATCTAGGATATTTATCTGAAATAATAACAAGTAAAACAAGATGCATAAGATATAAAAGATACACGAGACACAAATATTTTCACTGGGGAAACCATAAAGGAGAAAACCCCGCAAACTTCTTCAAAATAGTAAGATGATCAAAAGAAGTAATAAGAAGTATTCAACATCTATCTATCTCTCCTCCTCTAACTATCTCTTTCTCTCATGCGCCCTTGAGAGTGTGTGAGGTGTGTATAAATGAGGGAGAGTTCCTCCCTATTTATACCCTTTCAAGTCACTGACCAAATATAAAACTCGAGCCTACATGTCATCTCACATGGGGCACACTTCTCCTAGAGAGACTACAAGTACATATTACATGATGTTACATTGGGGACTATTGCCCTAACTTACAACGGAGGTTGTATCTCAAGGTCTAGACACAATTTATACATCCCGTAAAGGGGTAACACACATCCCCAATTTGGGTACAACAACATACAATGATAATGTGCATCAGAATATCTTCCGAAATTACAAATACATCAACAATAACCCTTGTCTTCAATAAGTATTTGAGGACAAAGCTTCCCTTAAGAGGAAGGCAATGTTATATATATATATATATATATCTTATTAAGATAACAATTAATATTAATAATATTAATATTAATTGTTAATAATAAACAACTATAAGTCAAGAGTCACGACTTTACAAAAAAGTACAATGGGCTTATAAAATTCAATCACATGTAAAAATATCTTGTCTATCATCTTATCAATTATATTTTACTATTTATCCATTTATGGATTCGTTGTCTTATTTACATTGGAAGTTTACTTATGAAACTTATTTCTTCGTTTCAAAAAATATACCCATATCTTTCTTGAAAAATCATCAATAAATGTTATAATGTACTTAGCAAATCCAAGGGATTGAGTTCTCATTGGACCACAAGCATCACTATGAACTAATTACAGTACTGAATTTCTCTAGTTTTTTTGTTTTCAAATTAGAAATTATGATTCTTCCCTACCAAACATGCTTCACATACACCTTTATCTTCCTAGATTCTAGGTAATACATTTACCAAATTATACTTGTGAAGCAACTTCAAATAGAAATAAGTAAGATACCATATATTTCATATCATAAGTAATTATTTGAAGTAGAACATGCCAAAAAACATTTTTGTTGCTTGGTAATACCTTCAAACTTGTACATATCATTACACTGCAATACTCTAGCAATGACGTTGTTGTTACTATCTTTAATGAAGCATTTTTTCTTATAAAAAACAAAATACAATTCTCGTTGATAATTTCACTAACAAAAAGCAAGTTGATCTTTAAACTTGGGACATATAAGACATTCTGGATGTTTTTTATGCAATCTCCTAAAAGTCTCATAGGTACATCACCTCTTCCTTGTACCTCATGAATGATGTCATCACCAAGAATAATGATCACCTTATCCCAAGGAGCAAGTTTGGAAAAAACTTTGTGCTAACCAGTCATATGTTTGGTGGACCTTGAATCAATATACTAAACACATTAAGAGACAAAGATGTTAGTATGAAAATACATAGACAAATATTCAGTGGAAGGTTCAGTATGTGGAACCATTGTACTACTCACTACAAAATGGATTTTATGTCTTCCCCCTTTACTTATTCCTCTATGATATACTTTACATGGAAGTTTGAAAAAACTTCTTGATTACCAGTCATATGTTTGGTGGAACCCGAATCAATATACCAAACACATTGAGAAGCGAAGATGTTAGTATGAGAATCCCTAAGTAAATAGTCAATGGTAGGTTCATTATTTGGAACCAATGTACTACTCTCTACAAAATGGATTTGATTCCTTCCCCACCTACTTATTAATCTATGATATCCTCTACCTTTATTCCATCTAGCTGCATATTTTTCTTAAGATAACACTCTTCTTCATTATGATTATTATTACTACAATAATTTTAGTGCTTAGAACTTTGAAAATTACCTATCATATTTAACCAATTTTGCCTCCAATTTGGATACCAAGTGTATCATCCCCCTCTACATCCTATGTCACAAAATCTTCCTATACGCCTTCAGGCATATAAGATATCTATTTGGTTCTGCAAGTTCATTTTTCTTGAGTCGTTGCTCTTCCTCAAGGCGTAATCCTACATCTTCTTCAAATGGAGTAACTTCATTCGAAAAGACACATAAAATGGTGTTACAGTGTTTTAATACATATTTTGTAGGTAATTATTAAATAGAATGTAGAGGAACACTTTTATCCAAGAAGAAAAAAACAATATATTTTCTATTTTTTAAGGAGAAATCAAAATATACATACAATAGTCAGCTCTAATGGAGCATCAAGAATGGTGATGAATGTTTTATCTTTAATGTTTGTGTTGATTGATGATAAATAATTCTTTAGTTCCTTTAACTTTTGAACATGATATGTAACGGAATATGATGTATTGTCTTCAAAATGGTTAATTTATTTCTCAATAATAAAATGTGAAGTTCGTTGGAAGTTTCATATAGATTCTCTAACTGCTTTGAAATATCAATAACATTTCTAAGACCGTCAATGTGGGGGATAATGTCACCTTCCAAATAAAATGTAAGGAGAAGTAATGTATTTTTATTTTTCCACTTATATTCATTAGTCATGGGATCATGTTTTGGAATTTTCCCAATAACTAGGTCCCAAAGATCATGATAAGAAAAAATGTGTTCAATTTTTTGTTTCTAGGCAAGATAAGTTTTTCCATTTTGTTTAGTTTTTCGGTTAATATTCTCCATATTTCTTTATATATCCCCAAAAAGTATACTTATAAATACAGAAAGTTCAAAAATCCTTACAATACTTTGTTTAAAATAAAATAAACTTATACTCCTTTGGAAAAAAAATCTTGTGTATAAGGCCAAAAAATTTCAAACTATTGAATAAGAAAATGAACCTCATTTATCATCAACACACTTTAGAATTAATATGGCATCGGTGTTAGAAAACAAGATTTGAAAGCAATAAAATAAAATAAATTCGGAAATAAAACATATAATAGAATAATACAAGTGAGACACCAATATACGTGGTTCACCCAATATGGGGTGCATCCATGGAGAAACACCTAGTCCTTTTTCTATTTTTTCCATCAAAATAAAGGGATACAAACCACAACAGTTCTGCTACAACCTCCTCTTCACTCTCTCATAGTCTCTCACTCAGTCACAATGATCTTTTTCACAAAACATAGCTGCAATACAATTCCCTCATACATGAAATATGTTTTCCTTTTAGGGAAACAAAAAATCTAACATAAATTCTACTGTCATACATGTGACCTAATGATGAATGGTCCATATTGTCTACAAAATTACAATATTTTACAAGATATTTTTCTAAAAATAAACTCAATTGAAACAATATCTCTGAATCGAGAAGATAACTATGCTCCACAACCAACAATATCCCGCTTGGGGTTTGATTACAATTACACCACTGTAACTGCACTTACTGGACTATGATCCATATTGGACCTTGAAATTTTCTCATATTAACCTTCAAGCGTAAAGGCCAATTGAAACTCAGAAGGAACTCAGTTTCTCTATGGTTACTACCTTTGTTATCATGTCTACGATATTTTGGCTAGTATGTATCTCTTCCAACTTCAATTTTCCATCTTCAAAAATGGATCATATGAAAGGGTACTTGAGTTCTATATGTTTATTCTTAGAATGGAAGGTTGAGTTCTTTACAACATTAATGGCACTTTGGATATCATTGTATAACCTATTGTTCTCCTGCTTCTTATCCAATTCCTATATGAACCTTTGTATCCATATCATCTCTTTAATATATTTTGTATAATAAACATACTCTGCTTCGATTGTTGAAACTAAAACAACATTTTTTTTAGTTTCTAAATGCAACTTATTGTTGTTACACCTACAGTAAAAACATACCATGTGGTGATCATCCTACTATCTTGATCACCTACCATATCTAAACCAACTATATTCTTGTAGAACCGTGTTTGAACCTCCAAAACATAATGCATGAGTAGTAGTACCTCTCAAATACATGATAATTCACTTTACTTCCTCCCAATTCTCTTTACATGTATTGTTCATATACCTACACAGAAATCCCACTACATGTGTAATATATGGTCTTGTGCACACCATCACATACATCAAGCTACCAACCGTTTATGAATAAGGGAAGTTGGACATGTATTATATCTACTCCCAAGTCTCGGGACACATCTCCTTAGTTATTTTAAAATTATTAGCCAAAGGTGTACTAACTAGGATCGTGTCTTGCATTCTAAACCTCTCCAACACCCTCTCTATTTACTCACCCTCAGACAATTTCAATTTGTGATTTTTCTTGTCTCTTGTTATTCTCATACCAAGGATTTTCTTTGTAGCACCCAAATCATTCATCACAAATGGATTAGCTAATTCTTTTTGAGCACATTTATATCATGCATGTCAGACCCTACAACAAGCATGTCATATACATACAGTAACATGATAATATAGATTCCATTATCTAGCCTCTTAAAATAAACACAGTGGTCAAAATCATATCTATTATAACCTTGTTCTATTATAAACCTATCAAATTCCAAATACCACTACCTTATAGCTTGCTTTAGTACATATAAGCTCTTCTTAAAATTGCATACTAAATTATCCTTTCCTTTGACCTCATGCCCATGTGGTTGTTGTATATAAAACTCTTCCTATAAATCCCCATGGAGTAAAGTTGTTTTTGCATACAACTATTCAATATGTAAATATTCTACTACCACTAGACTTAAAATAGTCCTAATTTAAGTCATTTTAAGAACAAGAGAAAATATTTTATCAAAATATATACCTTTCTTCTATTCAAACCCTTTTACAACAAGCCTGGCCTTGTACCTCTTTTTCCCCCCATCTTATTCCTTCAACTTGTAAATACATTTATTATGCAATGTTCTTTTATCGATAGACAACTGAACAACGTCTTGTGTTTGGTTTTGTACCAAGCATTCCATCTCTTCTTTCATTCCTTACTCCCATTTCTTTCTATTGTCTACCTTCATTTCATCTTCATAACTTTCTAGTTCACCGAAATCAGTTGACAATAAATAATACAATGAAGGAAAGTATCATTCAGGGGGTTTACTTAGCCTAGTATATCTTCTAACAACACGTATAGGAGTTTGAGGTACTTGTTTTTGTTGTACATTTTGATTTTCTAACACCTTTGGAATTTAATTTTCTTTAATTTCATCGAGAACTATGTATTCTATTTTTTCTTTCTCTTGTCTTTGTCCATGCAATTGATCTTTGTACATGACCCTTTCATTGAATACCACATATCTACTCCTAATAATTTTGTGATTTTCATAATCCCATGAGAGATAACCAAAATAATTAACTTTGTATCCAATAAAGGTGTACTTCTTGGATTTCACCTCAAGCTTTGTTCTATTTTCATTATCAATGTGGACAAATTATTCACAACCGAAAGTCTTCAGAAATAAGTAGTTTACCTTTTTGCCTATCCATGTTTCCTCTGGAATTCAACCATCCCAAGATATTGAACACCCTTTGATTATCAATTAAACAAAGTATTGATAGTGTCTTCCTAAAACTGTAAGGGAAACCCTACAAGTAATCTTATACTCCTTGCACACTCCATGATTGTCCTTTTCATGCTTTCTAACACACCATTTGCTTGTGGAATTCCTAGAACTGTCGTCTCTCTACGAATCCTATGCTGTGAACAATAAATATAAAACTCCTTTCCACATTATTCACCTCCATTATCTAATCTGAGACACTTCAACCTTATTTCTATCGTATTCTCAACCAAATCTTTCTATTTCTTAAAATAAAATAAAATAAATAATTTTTTGTCATATGCAACAAACACCAAGTTTTCCTAGTTGCATAATCAATAAAAGTAACATAATAACAAGATCCACCAAGATATGATTTTGAGTCGGTCCCCATACAACTGTATGCATAAGCTCTAACTTTTCAGTCTTATTTTTCTTCCCAAATCTAAGAAATATCACTCTCTTCTCTTTTCCATAAACACGACTCTCACAAAAATCCAAAACAAACTTCTTTAAATTTGGCAACAACTTCCTTGAATGGAGAATCTACGTCCCCTTCTCACACATGTTCCCAAGCCTATGATGCCACAATGTTGTATCTACTCCTATAGAATGTAAAGAGATAGAAGAGTTAACATTACCAATACATAAATAAAATCTACCCACCTTCTCTCCCTCTCTTATTACCAGTGATCCTTTAATGACCTTCCATGATTTTTGTGTAAATGTAGATATACATGCTTCACTTCCCAACTTCCCTATTGAAATTATATTTATTCTCAAAGTAGGAATGTGCCTTACATATTTTAGCAACCATTGGTTTCCATTCTTGAACATTAATTGTATATTACCCTTTCCAACAATTTTACATGGTTCATCATCAGCCAAATAAAACTGTCGAGAATCACCTTGAACATAATCTTGAAAATATTTCCTATGGAGTGTGGCATGAAATGAATCCCCTAAATCTAGTACCCAAGAATCAATAATATTATCTAATGAAATGATCAAAGCATCTTGTAACACATCACCTGCTACATTTACTTCCTAATTATTATCATGTTGTCCATCTCCTTGTTTATTTAGAGATCTGCAGTCTTTCTTCATATGTCCTTTATTCCCGCAATTCCAACACTCTAGCGTTCCTAGTCTGGATTTGGATCTTCCCTTCCTAGACTTCCTACAGTTCCCTGAGCTCTTACTCTCTCCCTTTTGTCTTCCCATTTTCTCCACAATCAACACATTACATGATGTCTCACATGGGATTTTCTGTCGCATTTCCTCGCTAAGGATAACTCCAACAACCACATCAAATTTTACAGTGTTTAGACCACAAAAAAAGTTACTTACAGTTATGACCAAGCCATTCCATCTTTCTGGAAATGAGCAAAAAATTAGAAGAGCCCTAACCTCATCATCAAAGTTCACTCCTACATAACTTTACTGATTAGTAATTGTATTAAATTCACTTAAATGGTCAGAAATAGACACACCATGTGACATATTCATATTAAATAATCACTTCATTAGAATACCTTGTTTGAGGGCGAGGGATTTTCATATAATTTAGACCGTTCCTTCATCATATTCTCCATTGTCTTTTCTTTTGAAATATTGAAATCCACCAACGCTTCCAGGAATAATGTTTCAGGGAAAATCCCCTAATGGCTATGCGTTGGAGCCATCATAGAGTGGTTCCCCATAAATATAATTCAAGCAATCCTTTCAGAAATGCCACTAAATATATTTACAATTATATAGAAATTGGAAAATCAAGAGATCAAATTCTTACGTCTGGTCCAATAGTTGTAAAAGCTCCTTATTTTAACTTCTAATCCAACTGTATCCTGGATGACCTGGAATCACCAATAGAAACAAGAATACAAGTAGAGAACTACAAATATAACAAATTAATTGTAAATAAATATGTCAAATTATTAATATTAAACAAAACATAATATAACACACTATAGGATAGGGAAAAAATTACCCATATAACAATAAACAATATAATACAAGATAGATGTCACCTATTCTTGGTTGCAGCATTGTTCTGAACTGAAACTTGAGTTCCTCCACCTAGTACACACACATGCACAACTCCTCAGTTCTCCAGAGACAAGCCCAAAGAAACAAGACTGTAGTTTCTTGGCAAGATTATGAATAGAGATAGTTGGAAATGCATATTTCCAGATCTTGGGGAATGATTTGCAAAACTAGGACTTAGGGTAAAGGATTCAATATGCATAATTTCAGCATAGGGATGTTATAATGATCTCTCCTCCTTCTCATTAATTCCTTTGCCTCTTTTATACTTTTGGGGAGGTATTTAGGGAAGTTTTGGTATTTATCTATGAGAAAGAGAATGTTGTATTATATTCTTCCTAGAAGACCTTGGGACAAAAATAGTCTTCACATAAATTGCACAAGAAAATATAGAGGAGAATAATATTGGAAACCTTCCATTTTCTATATTCAGTAATGCAATGGTGTTACGATAAATAGAATTCCAATCATGTGGATATGATTCAAATCTACCAACTAAACCTGACTGGTCGGCTAACTAGAAGTGTCTTAAATCACTATCGGAGCTCACTAGTCTAACTCCACATATCTAATTCAGTTAATAATCAGTTAAAACTAGTTAAACTAGTTAAATTGATGAGGTGGGTGAGAAAAGGCACCTACTCCCATGCATCCATGCAAAACTGGCGCTAACTGAGTTGAAAGACATCTAACTGAATGTAACTGGATATTGACTTAGCATAAATACCTACCTACCACAACCAACTGATGGAGGTTACTAGTGGCACTCAGAGTGGCTCCTAAAATTTAGGGATTGGTCTCAGAGGCACATCAGCTCATGCATGCACATGCAGTAAGTGGTAGATAACCTCTCTATGTTTTCCCCACACTCTAGTGGTTTGTACTGGTGGACCCAATGGCCCTGGAAGACCCAAAGGATCTAGTGGACCCAATGGCACCAAACTTAAGTAAATGAATCCTAAGTTAGGCATGATTATCTAGTAGACTATAAATGGGCAAGGAGACAAAGGGAGGATTAATAATAATCCTAACATGTTGAAACTTGAAAAAATATTTTTACTTTTCTCTATATTTTATTGTGTTTTACCTTCAAAATAGGGAATACACATGTTGTACACTAGCATAGTGGGTATATGTGTTCTAATCAATGCCAGGGAGTGTATGTGCAGGAAAAGGGTTTTTTTGAAGGTTTTGACTGAGAAGGTGTTATCCCTAAGTTTTTCACTAGACTCCTATAGGGAAAAGATAGGGTACTTAGACGTTAGGTTTTAATACATGTAGTCTTATATTTGACAAGTTTGATGAATATCAGTCCAAATAGGGTTTGTTTGAAATATCTTAACAATATACAAAGAACAATATTAAGCTATGAATTATAAGGCTTTATGACCAATACCAGATGTGTATCCAAGCATAAAGACCAAGCTGAGATGTAAACACATGAAAAATAAGCTAGATGTTCCACATATTCACATATTATTCCATAATATAACAATATTATATTTAGGAAGGCTAAACAAAAACAAATCAAAAAATCGCAGGGAATAGACATCCACAATGTAAACGTTATTAGTTTTGTAATTAAATAATTATGCAACAAATTAAAATTTTTGTTATCAAATAGATAATCAACAGTAAACATACAAGAGGAACAATTAGTTCATAATCTAAATAATATTAGATATGCATAGAGGTTGTATTCAAAATAGAATTACAAATATCACAAAACCTCCATTGGATTTCAAAAATTGAACCCCTCCATCTTACTAAGTTTTACAATTTATAGATTCTGACACAATTCCATTTAGATCCTACTTTAGAGGTTCGATAATAATCTATTTGCTAAAAATATCTTTCAAACTAAAATCAATGATTTGAATCAATAAGCATTTTTAAGATCTTATTCTTTAGGGACATATAAACTATGACTCGAATCTAGGATACTTATGAAGTATCTAACTTCTCAAAATACAAAATATATAAAATAAGTTTGAGTTGAGACTTTATACAAATTTAGAAAATATTAATGATAAGTCTAAAGATCAAAATGTTGATAGATGGTTCTAAGTCATTGCTTCCTACAACTGTAAAAACTCAAACTGCTCAAACTGCAACTTGTATACTCTGATCATGCCTTCACCTGGTTTCTGAACCACAGTTCTACATGGTATCTTGTAATACATGAGTACCAATATCTCTTAGAATGTCCAATATTTCATTACTTTCCAGATTATTTTTCCTCTGTTGGAGGCATTATTCCTTCCAATACTTCTTTTGTCTAAGTAGCTTTGCATTTATCTTTCTCAGCTTTTGAGAAAACTTGCATAATTTTATGAACCTGATAATCAACTTGGTCCTCTTTTTACTAACCTTGTTTGTTTTACCACGGTAACAATTCATTCTCCTGCTTGAGTGTTTTAAATAGACAATAGTATTGTTTTACTTTTTCCCTAAGTTTTGGGTTAATTTGATGCTCCTCATCTTCATGTTTGAGCAAAATCGTCCTCTTCTGGTGTTTGGGTTTGTGTTACTAGATTTTCCTCTTCAGGATTTTCATTAGTAACAAAATACAAGGCTTCTCCCATTCTTCTTCCAAGGAAGTAGAAATAAAGGGTTCATCCTTTGGTGAAAAGGGGATGGCGTTAATAGTTTCTTCCAAGCCAGCTAAAAACTAAGAAAAATTATTCTCTTTCTCCATAGATGAGCTTGACTCTCCATCATAAGCTTCCTGGGTATGGACCACTTCTTTTTTTTTGCTTATCTTGTAACTGTTTCTTTCTTATGTAGAACCTGGAACCATGATTTTATCTTTCTTCCTCCTAGTCTTCTCTGTGGTTTCTTTTGGGGGAATTTCAAGGTCGATGACTGTGTTTTCTTTTAACGCATGATCAAACCTAGCTTTGTATTTAATACTAAATTCATTAGTTTCCCTAGTATGTATCCTTGTGAGTGGATGAGGTTTAGGATTATCCTTGTTTATTTTCTTATTTGTGTCGTGACCTTTTCCACCTATGAAATTGCATACATCTTCTATCTCCTATAAGCTAAAAATTTCAGGAACTAGTTATTTCAAATCCCCTCTCATTTTTCCAATTAATACTTTGTTTTCCCCTTCTTTAATATACTCTTTGGTCGGCTCAAGCCTCGGGTTTCCCAATTCTTTTTGTGAGGAAAAATTCAACTTTTTGTTTACAAGATTCTTAGGTTCTACATTTACCTTGTGTTCCCTAGTTGCTTGACCCCTACTTTCCTTCTTTACACTTGGCTCTGTGGAAGAGCTCTAAATTTCAACAGTTTCAAATATCTGTGTAGGTTTCATCTTAATAGAAGAGGTATCAACAGCCAAGTTCGGGGATGGTAGATTCTCTAGGGTTATGAACTTGGAGGATAAAAGAAATTGTTCCCACCCATCGTTAAATTTCTCCAATTCTCGCAGTATCAACAACTTAATGAGTGAATTGTGATAAACACTATGTTAACTATTTGGGAATTTCCTTACCCTAGCGGCCATTTTTTACAAACTTATAGGAAAATAAAAAGGTAAATGCATTGTTGAAACCCCATCTAAGTGCAGCAGAAAACACATATGATAGATATGAACCATGGCTTACCCCCCTTATCTCATTATATATCTTTGTACTAGATTTAGAAGGTGATTGTATGCAATCTTCATCTAGGTCCGCGATATGCCTTTACAATAATTTGGGTTCTAGTGGTTCGCCTGTAGGAAACGGTTGCGCTATGGAGGACTTACACCTTGTGATATAAAAAATATGTGATCATGGACATGAAAAATGAATACATTTTGGATCCATG
This sequence comes from Pseudotsuga menziesii, assembly GCA_001517045.1. Taxonomy (NCBI): domain Eukaryota; kingdom Viridiplantae; phylum Streptophyta; class Pinopsida; order Pinales; family Pinaceae; genus Pseudotsuga; species Pseudotsuga menziesii. The sequence continues at coordinate 84,347 of LPNX010111782.1, forward strand.
TGAAAAAGAGATCATAGTCGTGAAGCAATATATAGTGGATCTATGTCTCAGAATCAAATGAAGATATCTTTAAATAAGTAGTGGAATAAACAATATCCAAAAGAATCAATTTCATAAAATGAGTAAATGACTAACCAATGCAACTCAAGTCATAGCAAAAATATGCGATACTATATAATGGACCCCAAGAGTCTTAAAACCAACCAATACAGGTACAAGTCTAAACCATGTGAATAAATGTCTTGAAGTCGAACATAGTAAGACACCATTTGATTATTTTTCATTGATGTATAGCATTAACAAACACTATCCAACTCATCGATAATGATAATGAGAGGCAAGATACATAGTACAATATAACAAGTGTGAATAGATGATTTGACATCGAACACCTGTAGACTCTAATAATCAGGGGACATTGATGTATTTCCACTGTCAATAGTGAGGAAAGATGCCATTGATGGCTGCAAGTTCCAAGGTACTAAAAATACTCTAGATTGTTATCCCATAATAGATTATTTGAAGTCAATGGGAATAGATCCATTGGAAGGAGTGCATTAAGGAATACCTCATCATTCCACATGAGGTTGTAGAAGAAGGAAAAAGGTTTAGTAAGACAAACTGATTGATTCTAAAATGTACTTGACACTTGGGAAGGTTGACATGCAAAAGTCAATCATTATGAGGAGTGGTTGACACAAGTTAAAACTTCCCTTGGAAATAACCATGACACAATAAGTGACCAAGGAAGAATATACTCAAGAATGAATAAGTCATAAGTATGTGACATATGAGATGTCAATGGACTTGTCCATGGTTACTGGAAGAGTAACCAGCCGATGGAGACAATGTGTAAGCGAGTTCAACCTCCTAAATCCATACTACAACCCAAACTGCTAAGAACAAGTCCCAAGACAATATGTTTTGTTTAAGGGTGACGCAACTAATTCCAGATATAAATAAGAACTTACTCTTCCCCATCTGTCTTTTTGGAATATTTTATTTTTTCCTTTTTCATATTATAAAATCCTAAAAAAAAATAATAAAACAATGCTAAAATACGTGGGAGGAAATGAGTGTCAAGGATGAGAGAACTAGTTCCAAGCACAAGGACCAAATTTATGCATAATGAAAGGAGTGTGATCAAGATAAGAACACTCTGGGTATGTTTCCTCCCAGTAACCAAGTGTCCATTTGCAAAGGAAAAATTATGCAAGGCTTAACAATGATGAGATTGTAAATGAGAGCTTATAAAGAGCTGTAAGTTGGAAGCCAACATTAGGCTCAAAAGCGCAAGAAGGAAATATGCAATGCATTTAACAATCCTAGGTTGTTTTGAAACTGAAAAGGATAATGCATAATTCCAAGGCGGGAAAGCCTATCCTCTATTCCATTTTACGAAAACATTAAGTATCAAAATGATGTGGAGGCCGTAAAAATAATAATTTCTTCGTATATAAATTATTATAATACACCCATTGACCCTAAGAAATGTTATATCCAACTATATAAAAGTGGGTAAAAATGAAATATAACTTAGGGAAAAATTCATTTTTACAATATAATTTTGAAAATTGGAAAATTAGAGTTTTTGGTGTGCATTGGACTTTGATATTTAAGGGATGATTCCAGATGTTATAATAAATTGTTCGAGGTGACGTCAAAACCAAGTACAAGGTCTTACCATCCTCTTTCATTCCATTTCTAGTTTGTAATCTTTAATCCCTATATGGAAAAAGGGTGTGCATGAGCCAAATCATACGCATGTTGGTGCATTACAGGATGTGTATATACGCACTTGTGTACACTATAGCACGTGCTTGTCTGTGAAAAGAGAGGAAATTAAAATGTGAACTAAAAATTGTAGGATGGTGATATAATGGAGGAAAAGGGAACATGAGGAGATCGATAATCATGTCCTCGAAGATCTTGAAGCAATGGAATCGCTTCATTCTTGCAGAATGGTGAAATTTTTTGAAGTGAACAATATGGACACTCAAAAGCACTTGTTGCAACTTTTGATAGGATACTCGTATCCAAGGGGAAATTCCTTCATGCTTGATGGCCAACCTCTCAAAAAATAGAGGTTGAAGATATTTACTTTTAGACCATCTCTCTTGCTGAGGAGAGGTTCCAAACTTCAAAGCACATAGTATTTGAGGGATGACCATCGATGAATATGTGGAAGTATACTAGATAGTAGGGTCGCAAAGGATTGGTATACATGGGCTAATCAAAGACATTAAGTATCTAAGCCTTAAGATCATAGTAACAAACATTGGTCACATTATGGGGTTGGCAACAGTGCACCAAGACTCTTGGACACAATTGTTTTATGTTGTGTAGTGTTTGCTTCCTACGATATATGATTGGTGTATTTCATTGTTTGGATGTCTGAAGTCTTAATTGATAGGATGTAAAACAGGGAAGATAAAAACATTTGGCTTCAATATCCTCATATGTTTCTTCTTCTTCTAGAGAGTACCTACCATCATCCCATGAGTAGAGCTAAGGGATCTATGAGAGAATGTGATGATCAAATATACACGATTGATGTCACGATTAGGAGGAGGACAAACTCCAAGTCCATATAAGTATGACTTCTTCACTTGGTGGGAGCGCCAAGCGATAGACATCAATGACTATCCCTATGCAAGGATATACTTCATCAAAGATCCGGATATGGTAGTCCCTCTTGAAAGTGCACTTGGTGCAATAAATAAGTTATTTTTTAAATCATTTTCTTAATTATAATTTTTTATGTTTTGATTATAATTTAATAAAATCAACATCATATTTTTGGTAGTGGATAATAACTGAACATCAATCATGTACAGATATTGGACTAGTCTGACATGTATAGATGCAGGATCCAAATGGAGTAACCCAAAGATGCCAATGCAACATTATCCAATTTCCTTGGATATATAATTGCATTGACCGAGTAGGTGCCCATGGTGGAGATCAAGAACCTTCCAGAGAGGATGCAAAGACAAGTAGGAATACCTCATTATTCGATATGAATGTTTAGGAGAGTGGAAAACACCATTGTATGTTACCACGAGTGACATGGGACATAGATGGTCGATATGGATGTTTTATGATGATGATAGATAACAGGGATAAAATTCCTTATTTTTTGTAATGGATCTACTATTTTGTATTTTTACAAACTATACAAACTTATGTATATATTTTCGTTCAAGAATCCTCACCCGTAAAAACTGTCAAAGTCAAGAAAGACCACGAACTTAGAATTTCTTATTCAACTGAGAAACAACCAATTGAGAATAGAAACGAACTTCAAGACTTTGAAATCCGTGTAAGATTGTGTCACTTAAAATTTCAATAACGACACTATATTCAACAACATTATTGGTTGTTGGTTGAATAAAATCACCTCCTTATATAACTAACTAATCAATAGGAGAATAGATCGCCCATACAACTAAGGCAAGATTCCTAGTATGATGACTAGCACCATCTGTGAACCCTATGTAAGCCATTACTTCAAAATTACCTATAAATAATTCCAACAACCAAATAAGGATGAGATAAAACAACTATGATACATAAAAATTTATAACAATTGTACATAATGTACAGAATAAATCACATGCCTAAGCATAATACTTCTTGAAATAGAGCCTGTTTCTGGGCTCCGCCAAATTATCCCCCTCTTAATCAGTAAACTCATGGGAACCCTTCTTCGATACTTTAGTAACAATGTACGATCCCAACCACATATACTTAAATTTTATTTACCCGAGTAATCTTTATCCTGATAATAGAGCAAGACAATACCTCCTTCAGGGTAAACCCTACGATGGGCAGGCTTATCATTTTGACTTTCACACATTCCTTATACAGTTCATTTGCTATAGAAGCATCTCGACGATGTTCATCAAGATGTCCTAATTCAACTAAACGTTCTTTTAAAGCTGAAGTATTAGGTAGAAGTTGAACAACTAACTTCAACGAGGGAATCTCACTCTTAATCGAAAGAACTAATTCAACCATGTGAATGAGTTGAAAAGAAGAAAATCTAGTAGTAGTATTAACTGAGGTTTAGTATTCCCATAATGTGGGATATAACATCATATTCCAATTAGACATACTAGCAATAATTTTCCTTTAAAGCATGGTATTTAAATTTTTATTAACACCTTCGACTTGACCTTTTGCTTGGGGGTAAAATGGAGAAGAATTTTCTTGCATAAACCCTATCTTGGTGGTCAATTCAGTCATCATATTGTTTTGAAAATGAATACCATGATTAATGACTAGCTCACATGGAATACTAAATCTAGTAATAATATGATTGAAGATGAAAGAAGTGGAAGTATCCCCCTCACTAGTAAATGTAGGCTTGGCTTCTTCCCATTTCATAAAATAGTCAATGGACATGATAATATAGTTGTGTTCCCCAGTTGAAGATGGATTACAAGTCATAAAATCAACCCCCCACTTGGTGAAGGGACCTACAGTGATTACAGGAAACAACGAAGCAGAATGTTTGTGTGTTTTCTTAGTAAACAATTGACAATCATGACACATTTTAACCGCTTCGATGCAAATTTTAAATATTATGGGACAAAAATATCCTACGCGCAAAATATTTTGGGTAGTCGCAATCCCAGAAAGATGACCTTCACAAGACCCACTGTGAGAGTCATTTAAAACACTCTCAATTTCTTTGTAAGTCAAACAACGACATAAAATAGAATCAATCTCGTGGCGATACATAGATTCTCCTACTATGAGGTAATTCTTTGCATTATGACGAAGGTGTCGTTGCTCATCTCACGAAAAAGTCTAAGGACACTTCAAAGTCTGAAGATATATAAGAATATCTCCATATCAAGGATACCATGAAGAAATAAGGAAAATATGCTCATAAGAAACTGAGTCATATTTATTATTATCATAATTTTCACTCTAGAACTTTGATATCAATTCGGAAAAAAAAACAAGATTTTTTAGACTTAGTTGATTGAAAATCTAGGAAAAACTGTAGCAAGATGACAATCCATTTATTGGATTTTCCCCCAATTATTTTTTGATTCAAAAATATTGAAATAGATTAACATCTGCAACAATAGTGGTCTTAAGTATAAAATGTAATGACAAACTCTTTAAATGGAAAAAACAATTGCCAAAGTTAATTTCTCAACATGCAAATACTTTAGTTTATCCCCGATCAATGAACGGTTGAGGTAATAGATGATGTGCTCTTAAAGAGTATCGTACTCTTGAACTAAAAATATGGAAATTGTAAATCCATATGTGGCTGGATATAACAAAAAATCTTTCATGTAATATGGAGGAATGTTATCCATCAAATCGACACTTCGTCGTCCATGACAATGTTGAGTTTTCATTCAAACAAAAGGACATTATGGATGGAAGAGCCTGTATTTTCTATTGATTCCTTATGGCCTAGATCACTCCTTCATTTCTCTTGTTCATGTATTTTTTATGTCTTTGGCTTAGGACATACATGTTGGTGAAGTTTTGAAAACCTATGTGCCACACACTAGTGGTCCCTTTATCACTAGTGTTTTCCTCAGTTTATTGTACACACATGTTGCATTCAGGAAACTCGTGTTTCACATGCTTGTTGTATGTTTTCCACTATTGTGTTCCTTTAAAATCATGAAAAATAAAAAATACATTAAATTAAAGGCAGTTGGGGTCTGTCCTCTAACCTCCCTACCTGTCTTAACTTCTCGTTCCTCGAAACCACCCCTTTCATCCTTGTCATAAAGACAAGGGAGATACCATGAGGAAGGGGAACACACTCGTTTGTAATGTTATGATGGAGAAATTTTGGTGGAAGAGAGGAGCAAGGGACTCAAATCAAGCTTCAAAATGTTCCTAAGAAGATCAAGGTAAAAGATGTATTTGTTGCAATTATTTCAATGAATAAATATATCTTTCCCTTGATCTGCTTAGGCACCTACTAAACCTTGCATTCAATTTGGGAAGGAGGTTGGTGATTTAAACACTTGGCCCTAAAGCGCATGCATTATGGACCCAAGGTAATTGATATTCATCATTCACTAGTTTTTTCTGGTCCCTGATCATCACATACTTTCCTTTGGAAGGAATCTATTTGTTTAGTTTGTATTACTTAGGATCTTTCATAGTGGTGTGTTGTTTGTTTACTTGTGTTTAGTTGGCCCTAGGTTTTTGTTAATTTGAGTCTTTAGCTATGGAGGATCATCTTCTTCATAGGTATAGAAGATTATAGAACCTTCCTCCACTTACAGTAGAGCCTCCACTGCCACCTCAGCATGGATGGATTAACACAAGTGTCTCTTTTGAGAAAACTAGGATAACTGACATTCCTAGAGAACCTAATCTCATCAAACATACTACACCTGCTTCTCGCACAACAAGGAATGAATATTTACAAGTTGAGGGCTTTGTAAGATCTTTTAACCCACCTTTATCTAAACCCCACGATCCAGCATTAGTGCAGGTAGCTTCTTTTGGTGAACCCGTTTTAAGTGCATATAGGATCACATCTTGTTTAATCATGGACAATACAGGGGAAGGATAGAGAGATATATTTGGTTCTACATCAGTTATAATTTCTATAGGTTTCTCTCCTCCTCATGTCAGTGTATAGATACCTAGTCCAAGACATTCATCTGCTTCCCCGGTTGTATATTTTAACTTTAGTTCAATATACTCAGGGTCACCTGGTACTCAATATTCTATCACTCCTATACCCTTTGGATATACTACTGGTTCATCCCGCATACCTATCACTGGAATTCCTAGTGTTCCTTTTACATTATCTCTCTTTTTCATATTTTCCAGGCTGGTCCTAGTAGTTCTACTCCATTTTTCAAGTATTCCCTTGGTTTGGGGGACAAATTCCTCCTTCTACTCCTTTTGTAGGTGCCATGCTTGCTCACTCTACTGTACCTTTTACGAGTCATGATATTTTTACAGGTTTTGGTTTTCAACTGAGTAATGTTCAAACATTAATTGTACCTGTAGAGAGTTCTCATTTTTTTGCATTTTGGTGGAAGAGGTAATATCGTTGTTTCCTCAGTTGTTATTTTAGTTGGAGGGATCCTTTCTCAACCCTAGTGGAGTGGATCCCAAGGGGGGAATCCTATTGCTTTTGGGTGGAACCTGTCACGTCCCTAACCCCCTACTTGGCGGAGAGGACGCGACTAACATCTATCAACCAGGGTAGTCTAAGCCCCATGAACATAATATATAAAAATTTCCTTGAAATAAAACATTCATAAGTATAAACAGATGCATAATGCAATATACAGCGGAAGCAAATACATTCATCCAATACATTCTATTCAAGCATTTAACATGTTCATATAAATTCATAACAATATATAGTCATGGAAAAAAAATATAAGAGAATACTTATCTTTGAAGAAGTTTTGTCCTACAACCAGCTATGTCACTGCAATGTTCCACCAAACCATAGGCCAGTGTGATCTTTAATCTCTCAGCAACACTACCACCCCCGAGCTGGGCATGATTTTCCCCAAGGAATAAGGAACACTAGCAGACTTCACCCATATCCAAGGATACAACCAAAATTCAGTCAAGCCAACACAGTTGGGTTTATCAGACTTACACAGGAAGTGGTTTACACTTATCCAATTTCACATGAGACACGGCCAAGCCAACAGATGGGTTTATCAGGCTACCAGCTAAGCCATCTTGCTAGTTGGGTTTAACAGGCCGCCAAGGAAGTGGAAAAATTGACTGCTAAGCTAGCGAGCTCAAGCCAGAGCTATGAACACCCACACCAGATCTAACTTGACTTCTAAACACTTACACACCCAACATAAGGAAGCATCCCCTTCTCTGCTACACAGTCCCTCAAGCCATGCATTCCATTCCAATGCTATTCAGGGTATGCAAATAAGAAAACCATCCCTCTAGATCGGTCTGTGAGGTGCCTTCACACACTAGGTTTATCAAGCAAATGCAGACTTTGTTTCCATTCCCCAAATCAGTTTAGATGCAAAACATGGATGCACACATAGTGATCTCAGTCCTGGGATTTATCAAAACGTAGCAAATTCTAGGGATTACATACACACACAGAAATTTACGAATTTCTGAACATTTCCGGTGCCAGATCGACTGCTGCAAAAATACCAAAAACAAAAAACGTTGTCGATCTTTCAAATCAAAGACACAAAATCATATTCAGGGCATTCTTGTTCAAGAAAATGACTAGCAGACTGGAGAAAACATGAAAAGGGAAAGACTCGGCATAGGATAAACAAAATCGTGAAAGGAAACTGCTCCACACAGGAAAAACAAAAACATGAAGGATCTAGATCGTCAAACAAGAGAAAATCATGAAGGGTTCAGACTCATAGTGGTTTTTCTTGCTAGGTGAATGAACATTAGGATCCAAAAATGTTACCCACAGTCAAAATCGTGAAGGGAAGGTGAAACACCCATGCGTGAGGGAAAGGTAGTCGTTTTTGGTGTTTTCTTGCCCAAGAAAAATTTTAAAAAAAAATTCCCGAAGTGGTGCTCTGCCCAATTCGAATTTCTCCACTCTTCCAATCCCCCTCCCCCCACTCGCTTATCCTTAGTAAAAATAATTCCCCTATCTCATTTAGTTGCATTGACATAGCCGGCTGTGGGTTTTAATTAAAATTGCAATTTTAACATAATGTCCAGCTTTTTAATGTTTAGCTAGCATAAAATACCATCATCCCAAGCTTAATTGTCGAAACATAAACACTAAATCAATGGTGGGGCTTTTTCCTAGCTCCACACAATGATTATTTACATCATTTATTTAAAACCAAACGAGGTCAAAACCGGGGTGTTACATTCCCCTCCCCCTTCAACAACACTGTCCTTGGTGCTTTACAACATTGAACAAAAATGATTGCTGGTACTACCCTCATCAATCCGTAGATTTGAAAAAAAATGGATGTACTAGTCGCATGGCATCCTCCAACTCCCACGTAGCTTCTTCAAGACCGTAGTGCTCCCATTTCACCTTCACCTGTCCTATTGCTCGGTTCCGTAACATTGTGACCTTCCTAGCGAGGATGCGCATAGGCTCGATTTGGAACTCTCCCTCTGGTTCCACCTGTATCACATCCCAATTTATTACATGGTTAGGATCATGTACATATTTCTTAAGCAAAGAAACATGAAAAACATTATGTGCTCTAGTGCTAGCAGGAAATGCAAGTCTATATGCAACCGGCCCTATTCTTTCAAGCACTTCAAACAACCCACAGTATCTAGGTGACAACTTGGCACAACTTCCAAGCTTCAAGGAACTCTTCGTTTCCCTCACTCTGAGGTAAACATGATCCCTAACATTGAAATCTCCATTCATCCTATGCCTATCTACATAGCTTTTCTGTCTGTCCTGGGATACTTTCATATTCTGTCTGATCTTTACAAGCTCCTGCTCCATTTCCTTGAGCAATTACAGACCAAGCACATCCCTGTTCACCGGATTATGCCAAGTCATTGGTGTCCTACACCTTCTTCCATACAAATCTTCATATGGAATCATCCCCAAGGACGCTTGCTGTCCATTGTTATAAGAAAACTCTACCAGTTGTAAGTAGTCTTCCCACTTGGATGGTTTGTCCATCACGTACATGTGAAGCATGTCTTCCAGCACTTGGTTAACTCTCTCGGTATGTCCATCGGTTTGAGGATGGTAGGCAGTGCTGAAATTCAAATTTGTACCCAAACCTGCAAACAACCCCTTCCAAAAATTGGAAGTGAACTTGACATCTCTGTTAGAGACTATTGCCTTAGGCAATCTGTGCAGTTTGAAAATCTCCTTCATGAATATCTTTGCAATGTCATCAGTCTTATGTGTAGACTTAACTGGTATAAAATTTGTTTCCTTTGTCAAATTGTCCACCACAACCATGATGGAATCATGTTGTCTCCAAGTCATTGGAAATCCTGTAATAAAATCCATGGAAATAACTTCCCATTTCCATTCTGGAACTGGAAAAGGCTGCAACAAACCTGTTGGGTGTTGATGCTCAACCTTCACCTGCTGACACTTCATACACCTTCAAATATATTCAGCCATGTCCTGTTTCATTCCTGGCCAAAAATACTGCTTTCTAGTTGTAGCAATCGTCTTCTGATATCTTGGGTGACCAGAATATAGAGCCTGATGGATCTCATACATAAGAACCCTCCTCAAATCTGTTGCATTTGGAATATAAATTCATTTCTTAAAGGTGAGAATTCTATCTTCTTCCAATTTATATCCCCCATACTTCTTTTCAAGGATTTGTTGCTGCAACTTGTCCTTGACATGTGCATACAATTCATCTTCAACAACATGATTAGCAATCTACTGCCTCAAATATGATTGGAAAATACTAATGGATGCTACATGCATTTCCTGCACCTTCCTATTGAGTGCATCAACTACCTTATTCTCTTCTCCCTTTATGTGCTCGATTTCAAAATCAAAATCACATAAAAACTCCAACCATCTCGCTTCCCTAGTATTCAGAGTAGGCTGACCAAACAAATACTTTAGACCACAATGGTCTGTCCTTAGCTCAAATCTTATGCCCATCAAATAATGCCTCCACATCTTGAGAGCATGTACTATGGTTGTAAGCTCTAGATCGTGAGTGGCATAGTTCTTGTCATGCTCCTTCATATTTCTTGACTCGTGACATATCACGTGGTTATATTGCATAATAACTCCTCCAAGTCCTTGACTGCATGCATCCGTACATACCACAAAATATTTCTCTGGGTCTGCAAATTTTAAGACCGTTGCACTTGTGAGAAGATACTTCAACCGTTGGAAACTTTCTTCACACTTCGAGGTCCATTCGAAATGTATCCCCTTCCTTTGCAAAGAAGTGATAGCATGTGCAACCTTGGAGAATCCTTCAATGAATCTTCTGTAATATCCTGCAATCCCCATAAAATATCTGACCTCTGTCACATTCTTTGGAATAGGCCAATTCTTAATAGCTTCAATCTTCTCAGGGTCTACAGATATACCCTCCTCTGAAATAATGTGACCCAAGTACTGAATTCTATCCCTATAGAATTCACACTTGCTCAGCTTTGCATACAGTTGATGTTCTCTGAGCAATTGCAGTGTTAGTCTCAAATGTTCTTCATGATCTTCTTCATTCTTATAATAAACAAGAATGTCATCAAGGAAAACAAGAACGAATTTTTCCAAATACCTGCTGAAGACACTATTCATAAGGCACATAAATGTTGCTGGAGCATTTGTGAACCCAAATGGTACCACTACAAACTCATATTGTCCATACCTTGTCCTGAAGGTTGTCTTATGAATGTCTTCGTCCTTGATTCTCACCTGATGGTAACCAGACCTCAAGTCAATCTTGGAAGATACCTTTGCTCCTTTCATTTGATCAAAGAGGTCATCAATTCTTGGCAAGGGATATTTGTTCTTCACCGTGACTTTGTTCAGTTGTCTATAATCAATACACAATCTGAGTGTACCATATTTCTTCTTCACAAACAGAACTGGTGCTCCCTAAGGAGACACACTCGGCATGATATACTTCTTCTCCAACAACTCTTGCAGTTGCATCTTTAGCTCTAGCATTTCTGGTGTACTCATTCTGTAGGGCGTCTTGGACACTAGTGCTGCTCCTGGCATAAATTCAATTGTGAAATCAATATCCCTCTTGGGAGGAAGCCCTGGAATCTCATCAGGAAACACATCCCTGAATTCCTGCAACACATGAAAGTCTTCCAACCTAGTAGTTTCATTCCCTATTGCCTCCTCAATATGGGCTGCATACAACTGACAACCTTTTCTACAAAACTTCTTTAACTGCATTGCTGAAATATGCCTTACTGAGATTACCTTTGGAATGCCTCTTACCACTACTGAATTCCCTTCTTCATCCATGCATTCAAAAGTCTTATTATAATAGTCAAGCTTCACTCTGTGAGCTTCTAACCAATCCATTCCAATGAGAGCATCATAGGAACCAAGTGGTAGAACATTCATATCTACACAAGTGATCAATCCATTCATCACCAATGGACATTTCTCCATCACTTCATTAACTTTTCTCTTAGTTCCAGTGGCTAGCTGAACTAACCAAGACTTGCTATGCTTTACTTTCCTAAGAGCACAAACCTCCACTACTCTAGGAGCAATATAACTGTGAGTAGAACCAGGGTCAATCAAAATATAAATAGATTGCTCAACAATCTTACCTGCAACTTCAACCACCATTGACTGGTGATCTTATTGGCGGTCTTCCAGTGCTGCATAAATTCTAGGTACGGCCCTTCCTACTTGTCCCACTGTTTGTGCCTCTTGATTATTGTATGTTGGCCTTGCATTCTCATTCTCAAGTGGACAGTACCTACGCATGTGCGGTCCTCTACATTTCCAACATTGGAGTGGTCCTCTGTTCTAATCTGGATATTTTTTCTTCTCTCCCGTCACTCTATCCGGATGCTTCTCAACTTGTGCTAGTTTCTTCTGTTGATTCCTGAAGTTAGCAGGTTTATAACCTTTCTTCCTTTGGTCAAACTTCTCACTCCTTTTGTCCTTCCATGTTTTCTAGAAATCTGGTTTTCCTCTGCTTTGCTCATAGCAGTACTTAGCCTTCCTTATTGCTTCCTCAAGAGTCATAGGTTCATAAAACTAAATCCTGTCTTTGTAAGACTGAGGAAATCCACTCAGAAAATGTTGGATCTTCACTATCTCATCTTTTATGTACCTGACATGCCTCAACAGCTCCAAGAACTTATTGGCATACTCTTCCATAATTTGTTGTCCCAATCTCAGCTCATGGAACTCGTTATCCTTTTCATCATAGTACCTGTCAGAGAGGTACTTCTCCTTGAAATACTTCTGGAACTGCTTCCACACAATCTTCCTTTCATTGATATTATTTACTTTCCTGGAATGCTCCCACAATATGGATGCTCTTCCGGTCAAATTGAAAATGGTTAATCTAGCTTTCATATTTCCAGAATAATCTTGGACTTGGAAATATTTTCTTATTCCTAGAAGCCAAGCCTCAACTTCTTAACCAATCTTTACCTCACCATTGAAGGTAGACAGCTTTGCCTTCCTGAATTCATCTCATGAGTGGTTCTGGTAGCAACTCCTTCTCTGATTCTCATGGGAAGAAGAACTTGAATCTCTTGCGGACCCTTCAGAGTCAGATGACTCACTAGGTGATCTCTTTCTTCTTCTAGAAATGTTCTTACGCCCCTATGTTTTTTCTATCCGGTCCTCGGATTTCATCTTTCTCTGAATATCTGTCAAACTTTGCAGCATGGCTGCATTTAGCTGATTCTGCTCCTCTTGAGCTTTAACCAATCTTTCATTATCTGCCTTGTAACTATGCATCTCTGCCATTCGGCTTCTCATGGTGGCTACAAAATCTAGGGGATTCTCTTGCATCTTCTCCCATTAGACTCTGTCTCAACATTTCCAACTTGGACATTTTCACCCATAGCATCTTCCTCATACTCATTGGGGTTTTGTGCATCATCATACATGTTGTCGGTTCTCATGGCTGAACCACAACTCACTTTACCCAACTGCACAATCTGGAATGTTGCTTTTGAAGGTGACTATGATTCTGCAAAATGTGTTAATTACACAGTTGTTAAATTATAAATTTATAGCATTCTCATAAATTCATAACTACTTACCTTCATTTGGAAAAAATCTCATATATTGACAACTTGTCAAAACATCGAATTTTCTTTTCACAAAGAATGACTGTCTGAAGGGGACGACAGGGGTCAAGGGGGATTCTCACTTTACCCAAATGCACTATCTGGAATGTTGCTTTTGAAGGTGACTATGATTCTACAAAATGTGTTAATAACACAGTTGTTAAATTATAAATTTATAGCATTCTCAGAAATTCATAACTACTTACCTTCATTTGGAAAAAATATCATATATTGACAACTTGTCAAAACATAGAATTTTATTTTCACAAAGAATGATTGTCTAAAGGGGACGATGGGGGTTAAGGGGGCTTTTCCCCTTGTGGCTTACTGCAGGGCGGGTCGAGGGCAACGTCCTTATTTTCTTTCTTTTTGTAAATATTTCAATTTTGCGCAATCTGGTGCATAATCATGCTGCCATTTCTCATCTTTCTGGCCCCTTAAATCCTACTGAAAAGCCTACTGAAAATACCTGTCAAAACTCTGTTTCGACGAAAGTTTATTTTTTTTCCCTCCCACATGGCAGCTCCTTCCTCATAATCCACCCGTCGTTGCGGCTCCTTCCCTGTCTTTCATCCGCTGCTCGTCGGCTCGACTCACTTGACGCTCGTCGACTCAACTCACCTAACGTTCATTGGCTCCATATTCGTCTTTCTTCCACCATCATTGCAGCTCCATTTTCCTTTTCTTTCCACCGTTGTGGCTCGTTCTTATTTTTTCGTCCATTGCCATCGGCTCCTTCTTCTTTTTCCACCCGTCGCCATCATCTCCTTCTTCTTTTCGTTCTCGCCGCTGTTGCGGATCCATTTTCCTTTTCTTTCTGTCGTTGCAACTCGTTCTTTTATTTCTTTCCATCACCATCGCATCGGAAGACTTTCTAAATTTAATCCATTGTTGTGGCTTCATTTTCTTTTTCCTTCCGCTGGTTCGCCGGCTGCTTCCCCATCTTCCATCTGTCGAAGCGGCTCTTTCCCCAACTCTGACCCACAACTGCAACCCCGATCCTCTTTTTCCCACCACCTCCAAGCCAACGCTTAGTCAATTTTATTTCTTTCAGCAGAAAAAATCTTAGTTTCTCCCCCCCGTTGTGACTCGAGCCCCAGCTTCCTCCCGCCGTTGCGGCTCGGGTCTCAGATGCCACCCGCAGTGCATCATCTCTTCTCAGCCAAAATGTGTTGGCTCCCTTCGGACAACCCAGCCGCTACAGTGGCTCACTCTTTTCCTTTCTGTCGTCGCAGCGGCCTACTCTTTTTCTTTATGTCGTTGTTGCGGCTCTCCTTTAGCCACTACAGCGGCTCACATTTGGCTTTCTCAGCCACCAAGGAAAAGTGCTCAAATACTTAGAAAATTTCAAAAAATATTATGTCTGCCTCTTCTCCTACTGATCACAGAGGTTGGTTCTTCATGGCCCATTGAGGCCCAAAGCTGTAACCACGACTCTGATACCACACTGTCACATCCCCAACCCTCTACTCGACAGAGAGGACGTGACTAACATCTATCAACCCGAGTAGTCTAAGCCCCATGAACATAATATATAAAAATTGCCTTGAAATAAAACATTCATAAGTATAAACAGATGCATAATGCAATATACAGCGAAAGCAAATAAATTCATCCAATACATTATATTCAAGCATTTAACATGTTCATATAAATTCATAACAATATACAACCACAGAAATAAAATATAAGAGAATACTTATCTTTGAAGAAGCTTTGTCCCTCAACCAGCTATGTCGCTGCAATGTTCCACCCAACCATAGTCTAGTGTGCTCTTTAATCTCTCAGCAACATTGCCACCCCCGAGCTAGGCATGATTTTCCCCAAGGAATAAGGAACACTAGCAGACTTTACCCATAGCCAAGGATACAACCAAAATTCAGTCAAACCAACACAATTGGGTTTATCAGACTTACACAGGAAGTGGTTTACACTTATCCAATTTCACATGAAACACAACCAAGCCAACAGATGGGTTTATCAGGCTACTAGCCAAACCATCCCGCTAGTTGGGTTTAACAGGCCGCCAAGGAAGTGGAAAAACTGAATGCTAAGCTAGCGAGCTCAAGCCAGAGCTATGAACACCCACACCAGATCTAACTTGACTTCTAAACACTTACACACCCAACACAAGGAAGCATCCCCTACTCTGCTACACAGTCCATCAGGCCATGAATTCCCTTCCAGTGCTATTCAGGGTATGCAAAGAAGAAAACCAGCCCTCTAGATCAGTCTATGAGGTGCCTTCACACACTAGTTTTATCAAGCAAGTCCAGACTCCGTTTCCATTCCCCAAATCAATTCAGTTTCCAAACGTGGATGCACACACAGTGACCCCAGTCTTGGGATTTATCAAAACGTAGCAGACGCCAGGGATTACATACACACACATAAATTTACAAATTTCTGAACATTGCTGATGTTAGATCGACTGCTGCAAAAATACCAAAAATGAAAAACGTTACTGGTCTTTCAAATCAAAGACAAAAAATCAGATTCAGGGCATTCCTATTCAGGAAAATGACTAGCAGACTGGAGAAAATGTGAAAAGGGAAAGACTCGGCATAGGATAGACAAAATCGTGAAAGGAAACTACTGCACACAGGAAAAACAAAAACATGAAGGGTCCAGATCGCCGAACAAGAGAAAATTGTGAAGGGCTCAGACTCAGAGTGGTTTCGCTTGCTGCGTGAATGAAGATTGGGATCCAAAAATGTTACCCACAGTCAAAATAGTGAGGGGAAGGTGAAACGCCTATGCGTGAGGGAAAGATAGTCGTTTTTGGTGTTTTCTTGCCTAAGAAAAATTAAAAAACGTTTTTTCCCAAAGTGGTGCTCTGCCCAATTTGAATTTCTCCACTCTTCTAATCCCCCCAACCCCCTTATCCTTAGGAAAAATCATGCCCCCATCTCATTTAGTTGCGTTGACATAGCTGGATGTGGGCTTTAATTAAAATTGTAATTTTAACATAATATCCATATTTTTAATGTTTAGCTAGCATAAAATACCATCGGCCCAACCTTAATTGTCGAAACATAAACGCTAAATCAATGGTGGGGCTTTTTCCTTGCTCCACACCATGATTATTTACATCATTTATTTAAAAGAAAACGGGGTCAAAACCGGGGTGTTACAGAGCCCTTTTCAAAAAGTTTTCACTTCGTATTCGGTGGTTAGGGGAAACCCCAATTAGCCTTATGGGAACTTTGGTTCAGGGAATAATATCCCCCAAAGGTCCCCAAACACATTCGGCTCAACCTCATTTACCCTTCCTGAAAACTTTGAATTTTCCAGATATTTTGAAATTAATGAGTGATCCACTTCGTCATTATCCAACTTGGCCTCTTGTCCCAACCAAATTTTCCTCAAACATTCCAAAATTTGAAGGCAAGTTCAGTGAATATCTTAGGGACCATGTCACCGCTTTCCATTTTTGGTGTTCTTCAAATTCATTGATTGATGACTCTGTATAGTTGAGACTCTTTTAGAGAACCTTAATCTGTGTAGTACCCAAGTGGTACATTGAGTTTCCATCCACTGCTTACCATCATTTTCATAATTTATCAATGGTCTTCCTCAATCATTTCTAACTTCTTATTCGATATGATGTCAGTATAAACCTTCTATCTACCTTTAGGAAGAATAAGTCCACCCATATTTCTAACCATATTTCGTAGTGGATAAGAAGGAAAAGAATGATTAAGGCTACTATACCTCCGGAGTTTTTATAAGAGTGGTTTTTTAGATCACTTCTACTATACATATCTTAGTATGTTTCTACTTCAAGGCTCGCAATAGAGGAAGAAGCGATTCTTAGATCCCAACAACTAGATTTGATTTATTCATAGTCTCGGATGTCATATGAAATTATTCCTAACGCACCGCATCCAAAAAATTATCCTTCAAAACCTAAGCCTAGACTGCATGATGATGGCATTGTTGGTTTGGTTTATACACATACTATAGAAGCTTTAGCTAAACAAATACAAGATTTATATGTTAAGCATTCTGCAATAGAAGAAACTATGGTTTCCACCCCCTCTTCTCAAACAACTATTGTACATAATTTGCATTCCAATCAGAAGGGTACTCAACAACCCAATGGTAAAAAGAAAAAATGAAACAAGGGGAAGGGTAATAAGAATAAGCCTAAATATAATGATAATGTTGAAGGGGGCAAGACAGAACGGAAAAAATGAAGTTTACTTGTAATATTTGTAGTGAACATCACTTAAACTAGTAATTCCATTTAATGGAACTATCCCAGAAGATATTACAAAAACAACCGGTCATCCTGAAGGATCCTTTTCCTAAAGGACAAAATATGGCTTCTGGCAGTTCTAGCATTGGTGGGGGCACTCAGTGACATGACATCCAATCAATAATATTACATTAATATGGTTCATTCATACACATTATTGCAAACCATAGCCAATAATTATAACCAGTAATTTTCACAAAAAGATAAATATATTCCTGAAATGTCAACTCATATTCATATCGAGAATTCGTCATATCCAATGCCAAAGATACTAAAAGGTGTCTACAATAGGGATTCACATAATCCTAATGTGAGGGCTTCTCCTAACTATTATGTTGCATCATATTTATCCCAAACACCATGTGCAATGTCTACTTTAGAGGTTTCACACATTTGTCCTTCGCAACAAAATGCACTCTTGGCAACTATAGGGAGCCTTTATTCCACTAATCTCTTAAAAAAATTTGGCATGTCTGATGGCAAACCCCATTTTTTGTATCATTAGAGGAAATTTGAGGTCTACAATGGGCCTCCTAAGGAAAATAATAAAATAATAGTTAAAATAATAATATAATAGTTAAAATAATAGTTATTAATATTGGAGGAAGAATGAAAAAAACTACTTTTTTTGTTCGTGTTTTCGACATATCTCCCCGTGGTTTTACTCAAATTCTGAGGGGGAGAATTCCGCATCCAACGAGCTCTCTCACTCGGAATTTGAGTAAAAAAATAGGGAGATATGTTGAAAATATGAACAAAAGAAGTAGTTTTCTTTTATGACAAATATGTCAATTCAAGCATTATGGTTGACTCATTTTATTGAAATTCTATTGGTTCCTGAATTCCAACTCACAAAATTTATTGTTGGCATGTTTTCTTATAAGGCCCATTTTAGACCCCAAATTTCCTCTAATGCATATTTCCTTTAAAATCGAATTACTTCATGGTGTTGCGACTATTCGATGAACTATTGTAGATGAAGGTGCATCTACATGCATTATGGCTATTTCTTGTTGGAGAGCCTTAGGCTCTCATGAGTTTCTTTCATTTACGACTCTACTTACTAATTTTGATGGAAGATAATTCCATCCTCATGAGATTTTACCTTCTTTTGATATCCAGTTAGAAAGAAAAGTAGTTTCGGTAGAATTCGAGGTAGTGGATCCTCCTCTTGATTATAATTTGTTTTTAGGGAAGAGTTGGACTTATGCCATGCAAGCCATTCCATCATCCATTTTTTGGGTTTTAATGTTTCCTCATCAAGGAAGGATTGGCACAGTTGATCAATTGTATTTCACCCGAAAAAGTAGCATGTCCTCTTTGGAATCAAACATTCCTATGATTTATCAAGCATGCCCGGCTAGTGAAAACTTAGGAGTAGGAATGTATTCATCTCTTATGGGCACGTTTGATTTGCATACTCTTGTTAACTACATTGGTTCAACTAGAATTGGAAATATTTCTTCTGTATCTGGGGATTTATTTACAATATCTAATAGAACTGATCCTTGGATCTTAGTAACTAATGTTGAACCAATAGTTCCCTTATCTGCGACGAAAATTGCCCACCTAGATCTTCAATAAACTGCCACAGATTCCATCTCTACTCCTTCAATCTCTGAGGAATTGGATGTTGATTTTACGCTTCCATGGGCTACGGACTCCACTCATTCTCCTAATTGCTTAGATACAATCCTTCCTTTTGATGAAGCCATTTTGGAAGCGATGGTAGGTATAGATAAACCTTGGGAGGATATGCATCATAGATCCTACTACCTTCCAGATTTAAGTGGGATCAAGAATGAAGAGTTCCGTCTATGGAAATGTTGATCATCCCATTAATATTTTAGCTAAAGAGGGACCTTTTGTTGAAGGAATCATGGCTAATATATTGGAGACAATGTCGATCAACATATCTACAAACCCTAATGTCATGGAAAATATATTTATCGATGTGAACTGTTCTCCTTAGGAAGTTTGCGTTTATACCAATCTATTCAAGGAATTTCACGATGTTTTCTCCTTGTCATATGAGGATATGCCAGGCATCGACCCTTCCATTGTTGAACACGAGATTAAAAAGTACCCTAGTATTAAACCTATTCGACAAAACTTTGACTGATTTCCAAGGAAAATAGTAGTTGTAAAATTTGAAGTGGAAAATATCTTAAAGGTTGGTTTCATCTATCCTATCGCGATGACGGAATCGGTTTCCAATCCAATTCATGTCAACAAAAAGCAAGGAGTTTTCCAAGTTTGTATTGGCTTTAGAGACTTAAAAAAGAATGCCCTAAGGACAACTACCTCACTCCCTTCATTGATCAAATAATAGACACATGTGCGGTAAATGAAATATGCTCTTTTATGGACGAATTTTCATCATGATACAATCAGATCCCAATTTAAACTTGAAGTCTAACATAAAACTGCTATTATTTATATCTAGGGTACATTTGCTTACAAGAAGATTCCCTTTGGCCTAAAAAATGTTGGAGCTACTTTCCAGAAATATATGAACTTCGCTTTCCACAACATAAACACATAGTTGAACCATATCTAGATGATCTCCATGCACGATCTCGGAAAATACGAGACCATTTGGATCATTTGGGACTAGTGTTTGAACGATGCAGACATTGTAAGATTCGTTTTAATCCACATAAATGTGTATTTTGCATCGCGTCTAGAAGATTGCTAGGTTTTATAGTTTCCATCAAAGGAATAATGGTCGATCCATTAAAAGTTGAGGCCATTGTAAATCTTCCTCCTCCTCACATTATCCGTTAACTTCAAATTCTACAGGGAAAGTCTAACTTTCTCAAACACTTTATAGTAAACTATGTGAAGATAACAAAGGGATTCATGCACTTACTCAAGCAAGATACTCCATTTCTATGGGATGAGGCTACTCGGAACTCATTTGAGGCTTTGAAAAAAGGATTATTATCAGCCCCTTTATTGAGTATGCTAGACTATACTAGATATTTTATTTTATATCTAGTTGCATCTTATTCCACAATCGACATAGTCTTAGTTCAGGAAGATGACCAGCTCCAAGAGCATGCCATCTACTATCTTAGTCGTGCCTTAATATGACCTGGACTTAGATATTCTCACGTAGAGAAGTTGGTGCTTGCAGTTGTTTATGTTGTTCATAGGCTTCACCATTATATTTTCCTACGAACAACCACAGTTGTTGTGGACATCAATTCATTTCAGTATGTTTTAATTTGATGTATAATCGGGGAGAAATTTAATAAGTGGACTGTTATACTTCAGGAGTTTGACCTTACTTTCTAGTCTGCCAAATCCAAAAAATCTTTGGTCTTTGTTGAGCTCATTTCATATTTCCCTAGTGATGATGATTCTAAGATAAAGGATGATTCATTCCCTGGTAAATTCATCTTCTTAATATCCACCTATGATCCGTGGTACGGGGATATCTTAGTTTATCTCTAGCCTTTGAAGCATATTGCAACCTTTTCATGAGAAGATCGACGACGACTTAGGAATAATGCCAATAATTACCTCATCATCGATGAAACTCTTTATAAAGGAGGGGTAGATCCCATTCGACATTGTTGTTTAACTCATGAAGACGCGGAATTCATTTAAATGATTCTCATAGTGGACAATGTGGGGGTCATTTGTTTGCGTTGGAAACAACTTAGAAAATAATACATGCTGGTTATTTTTGTCCCACCATATTTAAATATTGTGTAGAAGTTGTCAAGCGTTGTCATCAGTATCAACTCTTTACCAAAAATATGTGAGCACACCCAACTCCTTTATTTCCCATCATCGCAGTAGGACCCTTCACTAAGTGGGGGGTTTATTTTATGACATGTAACCCAACTTCTACTAGAGGGCATAAGTATTTCATTATCAGTGTCGATTACTTCATTGATTGTGCATAATAAATGCCTACTGTGAAGGAAGATGGAGAAACGTAAACATATTTCGTATTCAACCAAATAATTTCTAGGTTCGGTATCCCAAAGGATATTGTCATTGACCACAGCCGTCACTTTGAAAATTACATGATGATTGAATCATCCACTATGCTTGGGTTCAAAAATGAGCATTCATCTTCTTATTACCCATAGGTGAATGAACAAGTAGAAGTTGTGAATAAAATTTTGAAAACCATTCTACAGTGCACGATTAAAGCTAGTAAGTTAAATAGGCATATCATGTTATACCTAGCTCTTTGTGCATACCGAACAACTGTAAAGACTACTATAGGATTTTCTCCTTTCAAACTCGTCCATGGGGTGGAAGTAGTCACGCTGATTGAATGTGAAATCTTGTCATTGAAATTATTTGTACAACTCTTACCCAATACCTCTGCTTTGGAATAACATCTGCTTCATTTAGAACATCTTGATGAACATCATCAAGACGCACTTACTGCAAATGAAGCACATAAGAGACGAGTTAAGAATAAATATGACAAGTCTGTCTAACCTAGGGTCTTTTATGGTGGAGACCTTGTTTGGTTTATGACCAAGACAAATAACCTTTAGGGGAAGGAAATTTTAAATCTATGTGGCTCGGACCTTTTATAGTATCCAAAGTCTTGAGAAAAGGTGCTTATGAGTTGGTTTATTATGACAAGAACAAGTTGTCAAAGCCTAGAAATGGGATCTATTTGAATAAGTATTATGTTTAAGTCGTATGATTTTTCTTATAAATAATTGTATAGTGTTGTCGAGTTTTTACTTTTTTTTGTGTTTCTTATGTAGTTTTGGTTGTGTTTTAGATGTCATCTGAGTTGTTTATAGGATTTTCCAATGACGCTATTCATCATACTCGTAATATCATTTCAGGCGCTCAAGTGATCTATTCACCTACGGGTCAGTTAGTTTTGTCAGGAGGTGCTTGTTTAAGTCCTCCTACCAATAATATGGTTGAGTATAGAACTATCATTGAGCTTCTCAGAGATGATTTACTTTATGGCATTTCATGTATTGAGGTTAGACTCGCTTTTTAATTGGTCATTTCTTAAATTAATTATGAGTATTGAATAAGAGATCCTTCTTTGCTACGCCAATTCTTAAAACTAAAGTTACTTGAAAGACATTTTAACTTCATCACAAATAAACAAATTTCAAGAAATCAAAATTCAATAACCGATGCTTATGCTAATTATATTCTTGATTGGCATTTGTATCGTACACCATGATCAAATAACCATATGCCCATAGTAAAAACATGTAAATATAACCTCTATATGTATATAAATAGGTCCAAAATACAAAATGAGTTTGAATATCCATATCGAGTCAATAATATATGTCAGAATACAAAATTGGGATTAAAGCCCCATATGGTGCACATATAACTATGGAGAGGTTGGAGCCTCGGTTTCCTTAGCTACTACCTCGCTATAACATATGACAGACCTAGCTACTTTACGAAGTAATATAATCCATGCAGGGGGGGACCCCCACTACATTCTCATGCATATCCATCGGTATCCACTCAATCCATAGGGTAGGAACATTATGAGTCATATGGGTCATCTTTACCTAAATGGTCATTAACATGGTATCTTCTCTGTTAGCCTTGACTAGACGTACAAGCACCCTCAGGTGTCCAATCAGTCGCACTGGTCCTATATCTACATCAAACATTTTTATTATATTCATACTCACCAAAATATATACATGTATATATTTACAAACAAAATCCATAAAAAATTAATATTTAGGGTGAAATCATGAATCTTGGTGTCTATTTTTTTTGGGGGGGGGTGAGAAAGAAAAGCAGTTTTGTTTTTGTAATTTTCTCAACTTCGAGCAAAGAAAAATTAGATTTGTGTTTAGAATTTTATTTTGTAGTAAAAACAAAACTTGTAGAGAATTGTGTTAGCTTTCTATCGGTCATTTTTCATATTTTTTTTATTGGCATTTGATATGTCATTTTTGCAAGTGTTTGATAGTATGTTCGTAATTAATGAAATTATGATAATTATTCATGTTTTTATACTACAATTTATTAATTATTAAACTATTGTTCATTAAAAAACAAAATATGTTATGACAATCCAGACATATTGTACTAATGTCTGACTATAAGTTTCTATCCAACTGCCATATACAAAAATTATTACATATTTTTGAAGTGGACCAATCTGAAAAAACTAGCATAAAACTGACATGTTTATTTAGATAGAACATCTTCCCTAATTTCCAATTCAAAACAAAAAAAAAACTGAAAGTACCCTTTTGAAGACAACACATCAAGGTTTTGTACCATGGGTTTTCCAAAAAATTTCATTGTGTCTTTCTGAAGTTATTGAATCTTCATTTCACTGAATTCTATTGAAATTTGAAGCAATCCAGACAGCTCCTAAGAAAAATAATCAGTAAAATTAGTGGATCACATCAAATTCAAAAAAATTCACATCTGTAGAAAGTAGATTGAATTATACAACTAATGGTATTATTTGTGAAGAGAAATTATAAGTATTTCATATGATCTCATCTGTCTGAAATTGGAAGAAGACTCAGAAATGTAATGGAAGGCCATATCTGAATATTTCTAGGTTTTCGGCCAAAAATTATAATAGTTGGGCTGAAAGTTAGTTTTAACGAACGGAAGATAGTTCAGTTGAACTAATAGTTTGGCTGAAAAAGAAAAAAAAAACCACTTTTTTTCCCCGTCGGTTGGAAACTTGACGCGCATTTTTGGAACACTGCGTCGTTTAGATTCATATTTATAAGAAACACGTAACACATATTTTCGCATTATTTATTTTTGTTGCTCGAGTGCCCTGTGACTTGCTGGGAGAGCCTTTGGTCTGAGAAACCACAATCCAGGGGCATCTAAGCCATCAAAATCACCCAGGATCTCACCCGTCCTAGACCACACAAACCCTTAGCATGGTTGGATTTAGATGTCGCCTCCCAAGAGCAGTGGGTTTTGATCATGGGTCGCCAAGCAAATGAAACCCCTCTCGACTGTTTGCTCTACCGGAATTTGACTCATATTTTCACATTATTAAAAACATCACAATGTTACAAATACCTTTACAAACAAAGGTTAATTTTTGTGGTAAGTGTTCTTTAGCAAAAAATTTATGGAAAAAATTATTTTGGGCAGTTTTTTATAGTAAAGTGTTAGTAGAAATTATCTTCTAAGATGGAGGTTCTTTTTCTTTGATAGTAAAGATTCTTTTGGGAATTTTTTTTATGGTAAAATGTTCTTAGAAATTATCTTCTAAGATGGAGGCTAGTTTTCTTTGATAATGAAGAATTTTTTGGGAAATTTTTTATAGAAAAGTGCTCTTAGAAATTATCTTCTAAGGTGGAGACTTTTTTCTTTGATAGTGAAGATTCTTTTCAGAATTTTTTTATAGTAAATTGTTCTTAGAAATTATCTTCTAAGGTGAAGGCTATTTTTCTTTGACAGAGAATATTTTTTTGGGAAATATTTTATGGTACAAATTTTCTTAAAGATTCTTCACCAATTTATTCTATGGTGATTCTTTTTAAATCATATTGAGCAATATTTTATGGTACAAGTATTCTAAGGGGAGTTTTTTTCTTTGATGATTAAAACTCTCTCCATGGAAATTTACTCTAAGGTGAATGTATAAATTGAATAATCATGGGTGACAAAAGAGAGTAAAAGAGGAAATTTGATCACACTCGAGATGATGCCTTACATAATGAAAAGCAAAGACTCAAATACCATGAAAAAAACAAACAAAAGAGTACAAATATTGAGGAGATCCCTGATGATGATGTAAATAGAGATTTGGATCATAATATTGATGATATGAATGTTCAAAATATAATTCAAGAAGAAATTGAACCATGTATGTACAAATATTGTAAATTTGTTCAGAATCTAGTAACTTTTTTTTATAAATGATTGTAATTTTGAAAATAATTTGCAAAAAGCAGATAAAGATTTACGTCCTAATGTTGATCAAGATGTTGAATACATTGATGAAGCTGAAAACGATGCAAATATTCGAACAAGTATATATTTATAGGTTATTAAAATATTTTAAACCATGTAAAAAAAATTATAATTATGAATCATCTATTTTTTATGTTTCAAGTTAAGTATATTTGAAATATGCTAAATTAAAATTAAAATTGAAATATATATAGGTGGTTTCAGCATTGAAGATGACATGTTATATAATGTTGATAGAGAAAAATTTGAAAACACACAACCTTACCACATTGTACGATATCGTGTTGAAAAGATACATGAACAATTTCTGAAAAGAAAAAAAAAATCAGTGGCAACACAAGCTCAAATTTTGAGGTGTTTGTTAGTCTCCAAGAAGTTAAGGGAAGCTTGGTCATTATTGGGTATTCAAAAGGAGACAAAAGATTCAAAGGTGAAGCAAAATTTGTTCAAAAATATAGCCAATGCAATAAAAACTATTGGAAAATCCAGAAAGAAAGATACTAGTGTTGCACATGGAACAATACAAACATCAATTATTTCATCTAGTACTAGTCAAAAACGTTTTACAACACAAATAGCAAGAGTTATTGGAACTTCACGGAAAAAATTGTACAAATATAACAAATTTCGATTACAAATAGATGCAAATGATTAGATTGCTTGTTGGGCAATTATTTGTAGACAACCCTATAAAGATAGGCTCGGTGAAAGTGTTAAAGCTATGATGCATGAATATTGGGTGGAAAATTATCGTGTTTCACCAAATGCAAGGGATGTGATAAGACGAAGAATATCTCAAAAGCAGTATGAAATCCATCCAAAACGTATATTTGAGATGACTCAAATACAAGTGTTCAATAAATTCAAAGATGAGCACAGAGAAGTGAATTTGTCAATCAATACATTTGTACAACATAAGCCATGGTATGGTATGCCTATCACTATTCGTGACACATGTTGTTGTTGCTATCATGTTGAATTTGAGTTATATTTTGACACATTCCTTCGGTTTGGTAAAACATTTTGGACGAAATCACCTCCGGGCCACAATTCGTGGTTTTATATCTGAAATTCTATGTGAAAGAGATAGTCTCGAGATATTTTACAACAAAAGATGTGTCACTAGAAAGAAATGTGATTATTGTGGAAATATAGATTTATTCCACCATAAATATCCTATTTATATGAATGATCTGTCATTATCAAATATAATAGTTCATTGGAAGAGATTTGAATATATCGCTTATTCCCACAATTCTACAACTTCTACAAATCTTCTTTCCAAAAGGATTGATTTACAAGAAGAAAAAATTAGTGTTACAGAGTTTTTAAAGAAGTTAGAAAATGAAATTTATAAATACTTCAAACATTCACATAGAGCATGATGGAAAGACATACAGTTCAAACAATCACGTGATGTTTTTCCAGTAGGGACTATTTTCTCTGTGGTTGATTTTGCAGAGAATTACACATTTGAAGGAAAAAAATAAATACAAAGTGAATATTATCATTCATACCAAGTTTCTATATTTCTCCATGTTCTATATATACATGCTCAACACAATGTTGATGATATAGAAAGAACGAATGACAATCGACATGTGATCAAGGAATATCATTTCTATATCAATGATGACCACACACATGATACACATTATGTACAACATTGTTTTGATATTATTTATGGTTCATTAAAAACACATGGAATTGTAATGAATGAACATTGGATGTGCAGGGGAATTTAAATCTTCACGGTCATTCTTCTGGCTATGTCTCCTTCATAGAAAAACAAAAATTAAACATCATTGGAATTTCTTTGAAACTAGTCGTGGAAATGTTGATGTATTTGTAACTTCAGAATGTATTCACTTGTATATTTCTTATTGTACCCTGATGGAGATGTTTGTTCCTATGATGGGGAGATTCATTAATATAATAAAGTCATTTGAAGTCATTGAGGTTAACCCTATGTTGTAAGTCGGGGTAATAGTCGTCACAGTCGAGTTGTCTTAGGGTTATTAGACTCTCCTAGAGAATTCGGCCCTATAGAGTAAATGTCAAGTGGAAAACAAGTATAAATAGAGAGTGAGACTCTCTATTTGAAACAAACACTCACTCAAAGTAGCGCATGAGTGGAGAGGAGTATCTCGCACAAGTGAGAGAGAGAATATTTGTCGAAGATCATCTTTATATTTTTGGGTTTTACTTTTTCTATTGGTGCTAATTCTATCTCTAAGGAATTTGCGGGGTTTTATCCTTTATGGTTTACCTGAGGAAAATTCTTTGTGTCTCTTGTCTCTTGTGATTATTGTTGTGCATGTTATTCTCTCACATAAGATCCTTGATCATATTGATTAAATGATAAAAATATAACATGGTATTAGAGCTAACCTGAGAACAAGACACCGTGCAGCTACAGAAGCTAGGGATTCTTATTTTTTGGGTCTCTCTCCACAGATCATCAGCAAAAGGAGGCTAGGATAACTCTCCATTAAAGGGTGCATATTTCTGTTGAGGTAGAATCTGATTCTGAGCATTTTTAGTTTTTGACCTGTCACTCCTGTGGGAAATTAGGGATTTTAGTGAGCCCAGCACAGGATTTCTCTCCTCATCAAAATCGAAATTTAGAGACCAAGATTGAATTTTTTGGTTGGGTAGAACTCCGGGGAAGTCAAACCCTAATTTGACCTTGGACCATAAAATCAGCTCCAAATCGAGTTCAAGCATCTCAAATTGGTAAGATCTAAATCTCTTGTATTTCCATTTGAGGTTCTCATTAAAGATGTCTCATCGCACCAAGCTTGATGACAAGCTTGAAGCAGCTGATAACTTTCGAGTATGGAAGTATAGGATTTCACTTGGTCTTGAATAAAATGAATTGGACACCTACATAAGTGGAGAGGTTCCAGTCCCAGAGGGAGATGAGGCTAAAGAATTACACAAGAAGAAATTGGTCAAGGCAAAAAGGATTATTGCTGATTCTATCAAGGATCAGCTTATACCACATGTGTCTTCCCTAAAGACACCTAAAGAGACGTTTGATTCCTTGACCAATCTATTTGAAGGGAAGAATATAAATCGGAAGATGAGTTTGAGAAATTAGTTAAAGAATGTAAAGATACATAATGCAGATACATACAGTCATACTTTACAAGGGTCTCTCAAATCAAAGAACAACTTGAAGTTGTGGAAGAATAAGTAGAGAATGGAGAAATTGTGATGACCACCTTGAATGGTCTCCCTAGGTCATGGGACTCCTTTATTCAAGGGATTTGTGCTAGAAGAAATTTAATCACTTTCAGTAGGTTGTGGGAGGAATGATCACAAGAAGAAGCTCGAATAGTATCTCAAGAAGAAAATATGGGAAATGAAGGTCAAGCTCTCACAGCACACACCAAGAAAATCAAAAGGGACCACCATCATCTCAAGAGAGGTAATCATTCTCACCAAAATCAGAAAGATAACCCTAGAATATATAACAGAGATCTATCAAAATTTAGATGCTATAAATGTGATGAGAAAGGATACTTTGCCAAATATTGTCCTAGAAATAAAGGTGGCTCTCACAAGAATAAGGACAACAAAAGAATACATCATGATCACACTACAGAGGATGATGAACCTCCTAGGAAGATATTCAAAGAAGAAAGTGAAGATTCTTGAAGCGATGAAGAGTATGTTTTGAATTCTGCCCTCACGGGAACTGTTACACATGGAAGCAATGATTGGCTCATATATAGTGGGGCTTCCGAACATATGACGGGATTCAAAGAATACTTTATGAAACTATTCGAACATGAGTCACCCACAAAGTGAAACTTGGGGATGATTACTAGTATCCTATAAAAGGAAGTGGTGAAGCTTCGTATAAGCTAGACTCTGGAAATTCTATGAAGATGAAAGATGTATTGTTTGTACCAGGACTAAAGAAGAATCTTCTCTCCATACCTGCATTGGATGCAAAAGGTACGAGGGTTGTATTTGTAGATGGAAAAGTCCTTATGTGGCCAAAGGGAAAGAATATAGCTAATGCGGTAGTGATTGGAAAGCAAGAGGGAGGCTTATACAAATTAAAGGGCCGGCCAGAACAAGCTTTGGTCCATGACTCAGTAGAGCCAAGTGAATTTTGGCATAGAAGGCTTGCACATGTGCACTATAGGGCACTACCACTTGCAAGCAAAGTTTTTGAAGGTCTTTCTGAAATACATGCAAAGAATGAAGGCATTTGCAAAGGATGTGCGAAGGGAAAGAACACAAAGAAGACATTTCCAAGTAGCGAGAACAAAGCAAAAGGAATCATGGAAATCATCCACTCTGATGTATGCGATCTAATGTCATCCAGTTCATTGAGTGGGTATGTATATTATGTTTCTTTCATTGATGATTTTTCTAGGAAGACATGGATACATTTATTGAAAAGAAAGGATGAAGTATTCAGTAAGTTCAAGGAATTCAAAGACTTGATCGAGAACCACACAGACAAGAAAATCAAGACCTTTCGATCAGACAATGGCAGAGAATTCACATCACATGAATTCAAGGAATTATGCAAAGAGTCAGGTATTAAGAAGGAATTACCCACTCCATATAATCCACAACAGAATGGGGTTGCAAAAAGGAAGAATAGAATGATTATGGAAGTAGCAAGGGCAATGCTTAATTCTCAAGATCTTCCTATGCATCTATGGGCAGAAGCTGCTAGGATAGCTATGTATGTACAAAATCATACTCCACAGAGAGTTCTTAAGAACAAGACACCAGAAGAAGTCTTCTCTGGAAAGAAACCAGAAGTCATCCATCTCAAAATATTTGGTTTCCTAGTGTACATACACATTCTAAAAGAAAGGAGGATGAAGTTAGATCCTTCAGGAAAGAATGGTATAGTTTTGGGATATAGTGAAAGCTCGAAGGCTTATAGAATATATTTCCCAGGATTCAAGAAGATTGACATCAGTAGGGACATGACATTTGATGAAGACTTGGCTTACATCAAATCCAGAAAGAGACCTGTTGAAGACCTTGAAGAAACAGAAGTACCCAGGATCTGAGATACAACTATGAATGAAGCAACTCCAGAAGAAGATTGAGAAATGGAAGAACCTCAGGAACTTGTAGGTCCACCCTATGAGAAGAATTCTTACAAGAGGAAACCAGTGTGGGTATGAGAGGCTATCCAAGGTGCAGAGAAATATGGTGCTCCAGTAGAGAGGAAGGAAGAGAACTAGGTCCTACTCTAGTTATGTATCCCTATTGTGTGATATTTTCGATAAAGAACCTTCCAACTATGAATAAGTGGCAGAAAAGAAAGAATGGAAGGATGTTATGATCAAGGAGTACTAGTCAATCATGAAGAATGATGTCTGGGATGTGGTCACGAGAATAGAAGGGAAGTCTGTTGTGGCTTCCAAGTGGATCTACAAGATCAAGCATGCTCGAGATGGCAGCATAGAGAAATATAAAGTGAGATTTGTGGCACGTTGCTTCTCCCAGAAGGAAGGGATAGATTATGAAGAAACTTTTGCACCTGTAGCCAGATACACTTCCATCATATCAGTACTTTCTATGGCTGCAGTGATGAAATGGACGATACACCAGATGGATGTCAAGACCATGTTCTTGAATGGTGTAGTATAAGAGGAAGTGTATGTGGAGAAGACACTCGGATTTGAGACACATGATAGGGAGACTCATGTGTGCAAATTGAAGAAGGCCTTGTACAGTTTGAAACAGGAACCCAGGATGTGGTACGGAAGGATTGACAGCTTCCTAACTAGTTTGGGATTTACCAAGAGTAAAGCGGATTCCAACCTTTACTGCAAGGTTGAGGAAGGGAACCCAGTGATACTCCTACTGTATGTAGATGACCTGTTTGTAACAGGTGAGGATGGGTTGATTACTGACACAAAGAGGAAGCTTGTTGTCGAGTTCGAAATGAAGGACTTGGGTATGATGCACTGCTTTCTAAGCATGGAGGTGTGGCAGAATGTAGATGGAATCTCCCTTGGGAAAGGGAAGTATGCAGTGGAGATCTTGAAGAGGTTTGGGATGATGGACTGCAAGGCCATGACCACACCTATGGCATCGAACTTGAAGCTATTCAGTTATGCTTCATCAGAGTCAGTTGATGCCATGATGTATCATCAGATGATTGGGTCATTGATGTACCTAACAATTACGAGACCAGATATTTGCTTTGCTATGAAGACATTGAGCCAGATCCTGACGGATCTGAGACATGTTCACCTGATTGTTGCAAAGCATATTCTAAGGTACCTGAAGGGTACAGTTGATTATGGGCTCAAGTATGAGGTGAATCAAAAGATTAACCTGGATGGTTATGTGGATTCGGATTGGGAAGGAAGTGCTATTGATATGAAGAGCACTTTGGGGTGCTACTTCAATATGGGATCAAGTGTGATCTCTTGGTTTAGCAGGAAGAAGTCTTGTGTGGCACTGAGTATAGCCGAAGCAGAGTATGTCACAACTTGTTTGGCTAGTTGTGAGGCAGTGTGGCTGAGTAAGATACTATCTGTCATGTTTGATCTCCAGTTGGATGCTACTTGTATATATTGCGACAACTAGAGTTGTGTGAAGTTGTCAAAGAACCCGGTGTTCCATGACAAGTCGAAGCATATCGAGATCAAGTCGAATCTCTAGTATGTTGCAATGGATGAGTAGATAGCTGATGTGTTGACCAAGCCATTAGCCAGAGTGAATTTTGAGTACTTTGGAGAGAATCTTGGTGTTCGTCAAATCGAGGTTCCCTCCAAATGGAAGTGATGCGTCTGGAAGATGCAATGTCTTTTCGACATGGTGGCAGGCTGGGCCTCCCATGGATGGATGTAAGTGCAGAGCCTTTCCGACATGGTGGTAGGTTGGGCCTCCCATGGTCAAATGTAAGTGTTGAGCCTTTTCGACATGGTGGTAGATTGGGATTCCCATGGTCGGATGTCAGTGCTAAGCCTTTTCGACATGGTGGCAGGTTGGGCCTCCCATGGTCAGATGTAAGTGCATAGCCTTTTTGACATGGTGGCAAGCTGGGCCTCCCATGGTCAGATGTAAGTGCATATCCTTTCCTACATGGTGGCAGGCTGGGCCTCCCATGGTTGGATGTAAGTGCAGGGCCTTTCTGACATGGTGGTAGGCTGGGCCTCCCATGGTCGGATGTAAGTGCAGAGCCTTTCCGACATGGTGGCAAGTTGGGCCTCCCATGGTCGTATATAAGTGCTAAATATTATGATACCTACATCCATCATGAAAAAGGGTTGGCACTATAGAAGAATACCTACATGGAGGCTAGGCCTACATCCATCATGAAAAAGGGTTAGCATTGTAGAACTTCCTATGACAAGTAGATTTGAGAGATAGCACCATTTGCTCGAGACAACGAAAACAGTGATGATGATGATCCAGTGATGAAGACTTGTGTTGATGAACTATGTCAAGAGAATACCTTCCTAGTTAAGAGGGAATGTTAATGTATTTGTAACTTCGGAATGTATTCACTTGTATATTTCTTATTGTACCCCGACGGAGATGTTTGTTCCTCCGATCGGGAGATTCATTAGTATAATAAAGTCATATAAATTCATTGAGGTTAACCCTCTGTTGTAAGTCAGTGCAATAGTCCCCGCAGTCGAGTTGTATTAGGGTTATTAGACTCTCCTAGAGAAGTCGGCCCTGTAGAGTAAATGTCAAGTAGAAAACAAGTATAAATAGAGAGTGAGACTCTCTATTTGAAACACACACTCACTCAACAGTAGCGCATGAGTGAGAGAGGATTAGCTCGCACAAGTGAGAGAGAGAAAATCTGTCAGAGATCATCTTTGTATTTTTGGGTTTTACTTTTGCTATTGGTGCTCATTCTATCTCTGAGGAAGTTGCGAGGTTTTCTCCTTTATGGTTTCCCTGAGGAAAATTCTTTGTGTCTATTGTCTCTTGTGATTATTTTTGTGCATGTTATTCTCTCATATAAGATCCTTGATCATATTGATTAAATGATAAAAATCTAACAGGAAAACGAGAGCACGATGGTGCAGGGGCATGTGTAAAAATAGCACTTTGAAGGCATCAAATGAACCATTATGTCGATCGATTTGTGTGTGCTAATAAATTTGTTCAATGGTATCATGTAAATCTCATCCATGAACGAAATCAACAATCAAAGGATGTGCAAACATATGAACTTTGTTTTCAAAACAAATTTATTTAACCTTGAATGATTTTAACATATACATCTAGTAACAGTTTACTCACATGTACATAAATTGTTTATGTTGGATAGGTTTTTTTGGCATATTGGAATCCAATATGTAGACAAATCAATCCCATATGATGCTAGCACCATTCCTGGGACTCAATATTTACACTCAATCAAAACAAAAACCTTCCAAAATGTGTTTTCATTTTATAGTAGGAAGCTAACATGCTTTTGTCTTATTTGCATGGGGGAAACATAATCAATAGACCTTTGTGAAAAAATTGATGACAATTATGTTAAATCTTGGATACACAACGAAATTAATCAAAAAGGGAAAATTCCACTTGCAAGGTTTGAATTGGAATCAGAGGACATTGCAATATCAAGTGATGGTGATAGAATTTCTGATATTGTTAGAGAATGTAACTTTATGTACACTTGAATAAATGCCATTTTTTTTATTTTAAAGATTTCTTACTTGAATGTCAAATATGTGTGTGTGTGTGTGTGTGTGTGTGTGTATTATATATATATATNGTTGCACCCATAGACAACAATGAAAATGTTAGATATTATTTGATACAATGCACTGAGAGAAAGATGAAATTATTGGAGGACTATGATGACAAAGGTTTTATATATGAAAGAGGGTCAATTCTATTGAAAGGCTTTTTTTTTCAAGAAATGCATCAAATTGAAAGTGATATTCACTTTAAAGGCTATCAACCTGATGTCATATGCTGCCAATATAGTCATTTGGTATGCGCAGCTCACATAAATTTGATAGAAGTTAAATCAAATAAAAAAATTTAAAGCTATAATATTAAAGATGTCAAAAGTTGATCATAAAAGAATAATTGAAGACGACATTCTCTTACGATCTTATTTCTAATTTGAAACATGTTGAACATGATGCACTTTTTACATTGGACATCTTGATTGGTTTTATAATTGTGACACTCAAATAGAGTGATTATTGATATGTTCGCTAGATTGTTTTGATGATTTTTTGTGCACATTCCTTAAAAATTGATTGTTCAAAATTATAATGTTATGCACTTCAGTACGTGTTATTAAATTGTAGCATTATGAGATCTGTTTCACTTTGAAACTTATATGATTTTGATCTTAGATTATTGAGCTTGTGTACATCAAATTGATGAAACTTATATGACATTGTTCTTAGATTATTGATCTTATGTACATCAAATTGATGAAACTTATATCATATATTGTTCTTAGATTGTTGAGCTTATGTACATCCAATTGATTGATGAGTTGTATAGAGTGGCCATAACATTTTAAACTTATGATATGTATCAAGTAAATAGCCATAATTGTTACTTTTGTTCAATAAAAATTTCTAAAATAACAAATTAGATTAAAAGAGTTTTAAAATACTTGCATTTTTCTTATTGTGTCTTACATGGTTTTTCATTTTTTTTATTGCTATATACAATATTGTTTTATTAACCGAATTTAAACAAATTGTTCTACCAAAAATTCAATATTCAATTTGAAGAACTCTATAAAATTGCATTATACACACTAAGATTATTAACCAAATATAATCACGATATCAATCATAAATCAATGAAATTAAACTTTGAGATATAATAGCATAACTTAAGCCTCTTATGTATCTTTCCCTCTATGATGGCCATGAACTTCAAAAGAAATATTGTTTCATTTGTGGAATGATTAGGAAGGTTCATGTACTAAAGGAAAACATGGGTATTCCAAAAACAAATATCAACAAATTATTTAATACTATTATATACAACTTGCCACCATATAGTTATAGGAAAAACACTATTCCATTTAAGTATGTATATATATATATATATATATATATATATATATATATTTCAATGTATTCATAAGAAATATCCATAACAAATAATTTGTTGCCATTTTTTATTACAAGGGTAAATAACCACTTAGACTATGAAATGAGAACTCGACATAGTTCTCGTTTTATCTCTCCTAATTTTGGTAGTTATTTTTACCTCTGTTCGAAAAAGGGTTGATACCAGTATCACACATTTTTATTTTGGGGCATTTTTTGGGCCTTGGAATCATCTTTGTCATAAAATATTTTTAAACTATATTTTCAAGTGTGCTTTTAGAAATTAACAAAATAACGTACATTTAGAAGCAATTTCTATGAAAAACATATGCATTTTGCAATTTTTTCTTTAAAATATGACATTTTTATGGACAAAATAAGACGATTTTATTAACAAAATTGTAAAAAAATCCAAAAAATAAAGACATTTTAAACTATTTTCAATGGATTTTCCTATATTTTTTGTATAAAAATGATACTATTTCATATTATTTTCCAAAAAGTGACGATTCACATAAATTCAAGAAAAACTGTACCATATATTTGTAAATGACATATTAAAAACATTATATATAGACATTGTATTTCTAAAATAAAGTCCGAAAGTCAAAACATTACTAATATATCTTATCAAAAAGTGGACAAATTTAACATTTTCTTCAAGACATGAAACTAATCAACAATATTATGTAGGCCAAATTCTTCATCGAAATTGGAATTTAATGGAGCTTGGATTTCTTCAGGGACATCAATTTCCTCTTACATTGGGTCTTCTATGCCTACAAGATGCCCAAAGTGCTCTTTTCCAAACATCCCTCCTAATGGGGTTTGAGGCTCTTTTGGCATCTTCGCCACAAGTGTTTCACTAAACTATCATTTCTTCAAACCAACTTCTTGCAATTCATATGGAATAAAATGAATAGCATTAATTCTTTGCTTCATATAATTGCATTGCAGTGGATCATTATCAATGGATATGCAATTTCTCCCTTTCTATAAGGAGCATGCTATTGGTGTACCTAATCACCAAAAACAAAAACAAATAGTTTAGTCAAATAGCATAAAGAAGCATACTTAAAAAAAAATAATGAAGAATAAAAAAACAATAAAAGTTGAAATATGCTTTCATATGTAATATTAGAAATTTTACTTGAACTCGAGAACAAAACTAAGACCTAATCTCCTTATCTTGACAATGTATCTATGAGATAAGTAATCAATGTCTATGGCTTTTGATAGATCTTTACAATCACTCATTTCAAATCCCTTTCTTCATATGTTAATTTTTTAACCACGACATTATAAATCAACATCTGACTATATTTGCCTTTACCGATTTCATTTATTAAAACATATTCATAAGTCTCATTTTTTTATCCAAGTTGCAAGATGTATATTTTCAATATCACTGAAAATGAATCATTGGTGGAGCTATGTTTTCCTATAACAAAAATATGTAAAAGATATTAAAAAACAAAACACACAAACAAAAATAATGTAAAATAATTAATGTTTAAAAAACAATTAAAATCAAAAATATAAAAATGATTTTTTAAACTTCAATGTTTTAAAGAACAAAAATAAAATAAACAAATAAACGAAACAAATAAACTAAAATAACATAAAATAAACAAAAAACGAACGAATGTAAAAGGGAGTAGGGAGAGGTGGAGGAATTATGAGAATCACACCACCCCTCCCTACCCACTTTTACACACCACCTCCATCATCCCGCCACCACTCCACCACCACCTCCCCTACCTACTCCCCACTATGTAAGGTGTGCTTTTTATTTTAATTTTTTTTTCTTTAAAACATTTGTTTTTCAAAGAATATTTATACACTTTTTTTTATAAAGTTTAAAAACATTAGTTTTTTACATATTCTCTTTTGTTTTTTACTTATTTTCTAAAATGGTTTTTCATTTTTTTTTAAATTTTTATCTTCAATCTTGTGTCTTTTTTTAGTAAAAAATATCAAAATTTGTTTTTACTTTTTTAGAATTTCCTTTCTTTTTATTTATTTTATTTTTATTTTTTGCGCTAAAATTATATGAATCATTTGTTCTTGTATGGTCTATTATATGATTTCATTATGAATTGCATCATAATTTCTTTGATTTGGTATGGTTAGAGTGGTGAAATTATTTATGAAATATATTTTTTGTTTAATATGCAAGTTTTAAAAAATATGTAATTTATCTCTTGAAGAAAAAAATATTTTTCCAATTTAGGGGTTGATTTTAAAGTTTTTGTAAACAACGGTATGGGATTAGGCCATGGCTCTATTTTTTACCCCGAAAAAAAAACATGTATACGAGTACCAATACTAATCTATTTGAGGGTGTTTTGGTGTTTTTATGCAAAAATCATCATTTTAATGGCTAGAGTTCTCATTCATAGTATAAAGTTCTCGTTTCATAGTATAAGTGGTTAAATATGATACATTAAAGTTTATAACTATATAAACCAATATTCAAGAGAACCTTAACACAAAACATTAATGTCTTTATATTCAAATTCTCAACATTCTAAACCAATATTCTCAAATTCTAAACATTCTAAACCAATATTGAAGATGTAAAGCAATAAACAAAGATTGAAAGAATATTGAATTAGCTTAAAAACGACAACCAAAAGAGAGGATTTTTGGCACATGATAAGTCAAACTAATTATTCTGGAAATAATAGTGTCCTGGAACGATTTATATAGTCATACTCCTAAAGTTTATCTTATAAGAAAACTAATCTTAGAGCCAATCTTCTATTATAAAATTTGTAAAAAGTGTATCTAATTGAATATTCTACTCTATCATATATTACTCTACGTAGATGATTGAAAACATTCCTAACTAACATATCCAATCAAATCCACAGTTATACATAAATCTAAAACATTAATTAAATCTAGACATCATGACCAAAAATAATATCTTTAGGAAAATCATTTAAACACAAGTGCCACATAGTGTATAAACATTAACTCATTCTAAAGACATTAATAAATTTATGCATCGCATGACCAAATTAAATCATTTAAACAAAATAAAATTATATTTGAACTTGATCCTATATATATATATATATATATATAAGTTAAAACAAACTCTCCAATCTCTTTGAGCATAGGAATACAATTTTAAAACAAACTAAATAATTCGTTTCTTTAGAAATAATAAAATTTAATAAAAATACAATTGGAATTTAAAATAATAAATATGAATAATTATACGTCGGTGAGCCCCACACCCAAAGAGGCCACCACATCCAAAGTTGTCGAAATCTGTAGAGTCTGTTTACCGACCTATAATTTTAATTTCATTACTTAAACTTTTCATACATACATAAAATAAATTAAAATAAGATGCCAATC
This sequence comes from Pseudotsuga menziesii, assembly GCA_001517045.1. Taxonomy (NCBI): domain Eukaryota; kingdom Viridiplantae; phylum Streptophyta; class Pinopsida; order Pinales; family Pinaceae; genus Pseudotsuga; species Pseudotsuga menziesii. Next base: position 123,674 of record LPNX010111782.1, read on the forward strand.
ATTAAACTTAAATATTTGAAACATGTAATTTACAACATAAAATAAATTTAAATAGAATGCCAATTCTTCTTTAATCATTACTAAAACATTTGAAAGGTGCAATTTACCTTGATATCTTGGTAGAAACTAGGAATGTGTCCCAAAATTGATGATGGCAGGGGCCCAATACCCATAGTCCTAGGAGAAGGGATCAAAATCTGTGAACACAACCAAAATTTCAATCTTAGAAAAAGGTGGCATGACAATAATAAGAACATATAAATTTATTCATTTCAACATTGAAGGTGACTTTATTTTAAAATTAAATGATAAATTTATAGATATTTATGAAAATCATACCTCTTTCATTGGCCCTAGGTTAACACTGGAGTCGACCATAAAATCACATTCCTCCAACATTTGGGTGAACTACAATTCACATGAGTTCATTTTAAATATACATTGTTATATATATCTAGATAAAGTAGCAAAACATGATTTAACAATTATGAGGTAAAAATAAAAGTTATCACGTACCTCCACCCTTCCTTCTCCCTCGTGATGGAGTAACTCAAAGCACCCACCTCAAAAAAAATTTGCATAGGCCATGGCATCTTCACTACTCATTGAATCTACCTCAATATCTATTTTATAAGAAAAACGTTCACGAGAACTAGCACGTGCTCTGTGTCAATTCATGCCCACATCATCCCCCACTAGATCAAATTGTAAGTTGTATCCTATAATGGTTCTCGCCTCTAGACCAATCTGAGAGGTGGCCTCCATCTCTAGTCATAAATTAACAAGTCTTTATGGCTGAGGCACTAAACTAGGTGTAGCCTTAGGCAACAATGGATCTCAAAAGTCTTCTTCCAATTCATACATTCTACCTTTTCCAATCCCATAAAATTTAGACGGAGTATCTGTGTAATTGGGCTTCATGTTTTAAAACAACTCTACATAAAAAAAAATATCGCAAAATAATGTGGCACTTCATCATTCCATGGAAATATACCATAGGCTACCAAGAATCTATCATAGATATGGTGTGCAATCTCAGGGTGCTTGAAATATTGCACCTTTAACATCTTTCACTTTGGTACTTCTTTAAAATTAAACATTGAAATGGCATATTCTTTTGATACCCTCTTCTCTACATCAACCCACTTGTCAGGACCCATCACCTGAGCCTTCCGCATTCGCATCAAGTGAATAAAACAATATGTTGTTGGCCCAATACTTCTACAGCCATTAATGAACTTGCCTAAATATTCCAAAGGTATTTTCAAACTTTGTCGACTCTCAGCCGAGAGTTCCAAATTAGCAAGATCATTCCTCAATTTGTTATGGTGGGATGTGCATTTTTCAAGGGTGACAAAGACAATATCATTTTCCCAAGGAATAACATTGGGTATATCTGACGGATAAATGATCATGGGCTTCCAGCCATCCGCCTATTTGAAAGTAACCATTCGTCAACCTTGACCCTTTCATTGAGAATTTGCATGACCTTGCTCTTGGTAGCTTGCATCATCCTCGGCATCTCAACCCCTTGCATCATCACCCTCGTTTTCTCCAAATGCATCATCACCTTCAAAGACACCCCTTACATCATCACCCTCATCTTCTATGAATGCATCATCATAACCCTCAGCACAACCACGATCCTCTACAAACACATGTGAACATGTATAATTTAGTATATAAAGACACACGCATATATATACACATGTGCAAATTTGTAATTTATTTAAATAAATTATATATATACAACATATTACCGATAAAATGTTGTTGGTTTATCGGTTTTTCTCTCAAATGACAACCAAAAGAGGGAAATCAGTCACGAGATGAATCAAACAGACGATGACATATAGATTATTTCCCACTCTCACAATACAATCTATTACATCGTCTCTCTACAAAGAAAAGTGCTAACAGTTAGTAAAATCAATGAACAAGATGTAAAACAAATATAAATATGCATGCATACTCAAAATTTTGTATGTGCAAAAATTTTAAACATGTACTAGTTTCTTGATATAATACACTGGAATCTCTAGATGTATCAGAGCATATTCGAGAGCGAACATTCGAAGGTGGTTCTCTAGACGTATGTGTTGCATTAGACGTCCTTGTCTCATTAGATGTCCTAATACATATTTGACTTGAATAATGAGTGAACGCCTCATCTCGATCCATCTCTAGTATATCTCCTATAAACATGAAGACAAATGTCAATGAACTAATGCAGTTTATCCCATGGAGACTGACAGTAAGATTGCGATGCAGTTTATCCCATGAAAATCTCTTGAGGACACAAAAGACCAATTCAATATATTTATTGTTTGTGCCCCTCTTTTTTATGTGAATTTGTGTCGTTCCCACAAGTTTCCCCCTTTATTTAACCCAAACAAACCATTCCTCATCTGAAAGATATTATTTTTAAGGGTATAATATATCGCACAGTTACACACCATATGGTATGACACCAAGCAATATCCTTTACCTTTATCCAATCATGAATCCCTCTGATCCCTCTCCTATCGCCCCTATATAAATAAATGGATGAATTATTAACTTAACTTAATAAGTAAGGTGTGAAGCTCTTGACCAAAGGAAAAGGGCACCAGACCAAAGTTGTTAGTCTGAGATGGTTCGTTAAGATCCTGGTCAACCAAAGACAAAGAGAATTTTGACTTTACGATTCCGTGGAGAAGGGAAATGATCTTTACAGGATATTATTTCAATCTATGTTTGGTTAATTTTTTGAGTGCAGAAAGGATAGGAATCAATGGTTGGTCTGAACCTTCAGGGAGTATTATCCATATTAACAAATGATCACAAGCGAGGCAATGCAAAGTTGTAAATGGATTACCGCTAGTCATTTTACCAAGAAGAGAGAGCATTTCCGAATATAACTTTGTTCTATTCATAAAACTAAAATGAAATTGGCACTAGAGAATTTTCATAAAACTTAAAATAAAATACAGTCTATGATAATGTAGAGACAAGCTCATACAGGCTATGATAATGCAGATACAGACTATGATAATACAGAGACAAGCATATACAAGCTATGATAATGCAAAGACAAGCAGCTATGGGCTATGCCCTCATTATGTGGGGGAAGACTTTCCTTGCCGAATGGAAAACTGAGGACTGACTCATGGTTTATTTAACAAAATGAATCCTTCCTTTCCCACAGAGTGGTAATTGGCAGATTGTCCTTATGCCCTTATTATGTTATGCTTATCTATATGTCAATGAAATTCAAAGGAACTATAGAAATTACAAACTTGATGTGAGGTCTCAAAGAGTGTAACCGGCAAGAGGGAACTTCCAACTTAACCCTTGGGAAATTTAGGTTGTGGATGCTAATGGAAAAGATTGATCTCTGGAGGATAGTTGAAGGGAAGGCTAGAGTTCCTACCAATCCCTGATAGTTTACTCAGTATGATAGGAAAGTTGTTAAGGCCGTGTTCCCACCAGAATGAATCACAAGCCAAGCCCACCATACTAGCAGCCTCTAACCTACCAAAAGCCATCATACCAAGATGCATATACAGCATGGAGAAATTATATACGTTGATTAAACTTCGAATTCCATATCTATATGCCCACTGTAAATTGTTGAAAGGAATTTTTTCAATTGTTTCATTACACATCATTTTAGTTTTTTTTTTAAACAAAAATTATACTTACTAAATAGTAATAAATTCATGTACTTTAACTAATCACACAACCACCAATTATTTACATAGATTACCAAGCATCTAAACAAAATCCAAAACACTGCAATAAAAATAAAATTATCTTTGTTGCTTAAAAATAAATCTATGAGACTTACCTCTAGAGATGATCATTGGTTGTCTACATTGACAGAGCTCCACAAACCAAGCAGGGATCCAAAGGCAAACAGTCCGAGCATATACGGCTCCACAGGGAAGACACGGCTCCACCACACAGATCTCCACAAACCAGACAAAGGTCCACAAACCGACCACAGCTCCACAGGGAAGACATGGCTCCACCACATAGATCTCCATAGGTCAAACAGAGTTCAACAGAAGGATCACGTCTCCACAAGGAAAACACAACTCCACCGAAGAACCTCGTCAACGCCTCCACTACACCACTAACAGCTCCACCACACCACCAACAACTCCACCATACCACCAGACCGATCAGGGATCCATGATATGAAGGGCTCCACGGGGAAGACATGAGTCAGACACGGCTCCACCACTGCAACTCGTCAATGGTTCCACCACACTAGCAGACCAAGCAGGTCACCAACAAATCGAGAATCAGACCGAGTAGGGCACCAGTAGACCGAGCAGGGCACCAACAGAACAAGCAGCAGACCGAGGAGAGCACCAGCAGACCAAGCAGGGCGTCCAAAACAAGTAAACAAACAACGTCCAAAATGATAAAAAGTGGTGTTATATTAATACATATAAAATGGTTTTCATCCGAAATGGTTTTTTGCTAAAAATATTTTCGGCCGAAAACCTAGCTATCGGACGTTATTTTCCCGACCATCCGTGCAAAGTGTGCATTACGATGCATGTTGTTAACTTTAAATTTCGGTCGAACAAGTTGTTCAGTCAAAATTTAGTTCTATGTTTTCGGTCAAAAACATAAATTAGTTCGGCCGAAAAGTTATGGAATATGGATTCGGAAAAACCATTCTCACCGAATAGACACCAAGCTTCATGATTTCACCCATTACAAAAACAAAAACCATACCTATATCTCCCTAGAATGTTCCTGGAGAAAGCATGAGCTCTGATTCCCCATGAAATTCCAAGCCTGCATTGGGGAATTGCTCAATGGTTGGTACCTGCCAACTCCACCATGCATGTAAATCATCATCAAAGTTGGTCCTAGTGTCTCCACCTCCCTGTCTCACAAATACCTCAGTCCAACGAACCAATCTTGACTCGCGACAATCATTAGGTGCTAGAGTCACTCTCGGGCTCAAGCATGTAACCCTCTCAAAGAAGAATGTTATCAAGATAATGTCATACCCAACATTCTTCTTCTTGCTTGTTTTTCATTCAATTAGTAAGTGCTTCATGTTCACCAACATGTCAGTACACCAATCAAACATGACATTCTGAAGACACTCCACACCTGTATGCATGTAGTTTTGAGTGGCTAAGTGTAATAAAACTACACCTGCCACCCGCATAATGGGGTTTATGACACTTTTAATGAAAAACTTTCACTCTTCCCTATTGCAATTTGGATCCCAACGTTTTGAGCCCCGGGTATACAAATGTATTGATGTCGTGGACCATGAGATCTCCAACCCCATGGACTGAACATTTAAGGTTCATGGTTGTTCCACGGTGTGATAATCCCATAATAAAGTATATGTCATCAACTGTGAGATCTAATATCTCACCCTAGAGGTTGAAAACCCATTTCTCAGGATCCCAACATTGTACTAAGGTCTCAAGAATCCTCGGCTGGGCTCTCTTGTTGGAAGTTCGGAAGAATTTTAACAACTTGCACCAATGTAACGCATTAAGAGTCAAGGGATCTACCATAGCATCCCTATCTAAGTCCTCATGCTCCCTCTCTCTCCAAACAATCACTATCTCTGCAAGAGAAGTTGTATTTTTTATGAGCATCGAGTTTTAAGAAATGAAACTGTGCTACACACATGTGCAGGTTATAACAGTAGAGTCCCACACATAGGTGTAAACCCATTCATTAGTGTTTTTCTTGTGTACATTCTAGTCTAAGCAATCCCCACCCGCGTGTATGCATTTATAAAATTAAATGTTGATAAAAAACGCAAAACTCCATTAAAAAAATTACATATAGAATGAAGAGAAGTGAGAGATGAGATACCTGCAACTAACGAATTAGGAAACGGCCCATCGAATTGATTGCAATCAATGCTTGAAGTTATATGGATTATTTGCTCTCCACTATGGTAAAAATGCAAAATAACTTTGTTATTTCACTTTTTGAATATTTGTGGTAAATATTTTTTTTATTTTTACAATCTTTTATATAGTATAATATGTCTTTTTATGTCATATTTCTTTATTATGACTAATAAGGAAAGTTTATTGATTAGGTCACACAGCAAAGGTGGATCTATAAGTTTTTTTGTCCATTTATATTTGATAAAGTTCCGTTCATTATCCCTCAACAAATAGGTTAGGCCATAGACACATCGCACATTGCATTGACACCTTTTGTTTTGTATGTCGTAGGACCTTTTTCTCCATGGACTACAACAATAAGCCTTCTTATTTTCTTGTATCATTGTTGTTCTTCCATGGATAGTTCCAACCTCACATGGGAAGCCTTAGTTAGAATCCCCTTTCCATTTCAATGCCCATGTTCTAATTTGTTAAGTCAAGGAACTTTTCAGTTTGTCATGATTCGAAAATAAAAACTGCATACTCTCTTTTATTATTCGTTATCCTCCCTTTTTACAATGCTCCCATCCATATGGAGTTTATTTAATCTTTTGTCAGACTCCTTAAAATTGCCAAGATTTCTAAGTTTGCTTGTTCGCTTCAAACTCATTAAAGGACTTGAATGAACATCCACATAGGTATAATTTTAACCCTTTTTCATACCATGTGGATTATTTACTAAAACTGAATAATCTAGTTCATTGTAACTAGAAGGTTCTCCCTTGCTTTGGTTTATCTCTTTTTCGGTCCCGGGAGACTAAATCTACGAAAAAGGAACCTTTTGGAGCTTACTTTTTTCTTTTTCGTGCTCTTGTGTAAACATGAAAATTTTTCCAAGTGCTTTTTATGATGTTCTCGCGCTCGTTAAAACCTTATTAAATTAGTGTCGATTTTATTGTTTATTTCCCCATACTCGTAAATCAATGTAGCAACATGAGTTATCTGTCTTCCCTTCACACTCATTAAACTCTTTAAATATTTATGCTTGATTTTGAAGGAGCGTCTGTCTGGTGATAATTTACCCATTTTTCAGACTTGGAGGAATAACTATGAAAAAGAGATGCCTTAGTTCTCCTGAGCTAAGAGAGTTCTCATTTGTATGTTTTTATAATTTTTTGGACCTTGGAGACTGACTTTACGAAAAATCACCCCCCTAGAGTCTTCTTTAGAGTTTTCAGACTCTCAAAATGTGAAAACATCAACGAGCATTCACTAATTCAGGCTCATAAAATCCATAGATAAGTGCATTATTAAGCATTCTTCTCTCTCTTCTTTGAGTTTATTCAAAAATTAAGAGGGTATCAAGTTTAATTTCTTGGACTCATTAAAATTTCACAAGAAATATTATTAAAAAGAGAAAGGGAAGGGAAATATCTCAGTTGTTTGTTGAAAATATGGCAGCAAGTCCAAATATTCCTTGAACAAAGCACTAGTCTTGTGTTTGTTCAGTTAATAGGTTCTAGTTTTGTTCTTAAGATAAACCTAAACTCAAAGTTTTACTCCTCTGGTTGGTTACTCTTCCAATCATATGGAGAATCTGTCAATATCTTCTATATTGTGTATTTTTTGTTATTAGCCCCTTTACGTCCAAAGTTGCCTCAGTTACTCTTGTTTCATGCTCATTATTCAAGGAAATTACCTGTGTCACACATTTTGTAATTTTCCTTAACTTTTCATTTCAACCATCCTTGGCATCAATATGTACTTAGTCCTATTTCATATCAATGCAATCTCTAATTTTTCCTCATGTGAGATGATGGAGGATTCCTCGATGCCTTCCTTCTCATGGGTCTCTTCCCATCAACTTCAACTCATCTTTCTCTTGGAAGGAGATTTAGAGTTTTGGATAGTACCCTGATATTTGTGGTCATCGGTAGTATTTTCTCTTGCTATTGAGTTATGAGAATGCATCAATGTCTCTTACTCGATATATTCTTCAAGTGTTCGACTTCAAGACCCCTTATTCACACTTGTAAGAATGTGCTAATTACCTTGAGTCCCGTTTTCATTATTGGTGGGTTCCCTTGCATTTGTTAACGGTCTCCCACATTGACTAGTAATCAAATGGTGTCCTCTATGTTCGACTTCAATTCCTTTATTCACATGGCTAGGATTCGTATCTTTGAGACGGTTTGGGTGAAGACCTTGGGATAACATTTTTCTATAGCCTAAGTTGTAAAGACCATGACTTTCGAAGAAGAATAGCTCCACTATGAAGATCCACCTTGTATTTCAGTGGCTATGATCCATTTTGTATATATTTCATGGCCATGATGTCTACTTTAGACTATGTATATGTATGAAAACGATTTATACTATATTGGAGATCATGTTCCATTGTTTCAAACATGGTATTAAAATAGGGATTATATTGTAAAATGACCTTTGTTCTATTTCAGGTACCTTATTGTGACTTTGATTATGTTTTTCTTGTGATCCTCCACTCCGTTGTTTTATAATGTATTCCGGCCATCATCTCCCCTTCAGACCTCATACACTAGGGGGCATATGTTATCCATCTAATCGGCACTTCTCCATCTATGACAATGTTGAGTTTTTGGTTCACAAAGTAGGACATTATGGATGGAAGAGCCTAGATTTGCTATTGATTCTTATGGCCCATATCAATCCTTGATTTCTCTAGTTCATATATTTTTTATGTCTTTGGATTAGCACATACACATTAGTGTAGTTCTGACAACTTATATTCCACATGCTAGTAGTCCCTTTACCACTAGTGATTTTCCTCAATATCTTGTACATGCATGTTGCCTTAAGGCACTCGCATTTTACACACTTTTTGTATGTTTTCCACTAGTGTTTCCCTCCAAAATCATGAGAAAAAAAAAAGAATATAAATTAAAGGAAGTTGGGATCAATCCTCTAACCTCCCTACCTGTCCTAACTTTTCCTTCCTCGAAACCACCCCTTTCATCCTTGTCATAAATACAAGGCACAGACCATGAGGAAGTGGGAACACACTCTTTTGTAATGTTATGATGGAGTATTTATGGAAGAGAGGAGAAAGGGACTCAGATCAAGGTTCAGTAGGTACCTAATCATATCAAGGTAAAATATGTATGTGTTTCAATTATTTCAATGAATAGAGATATATTTCCCTTCCCAAATGCCTTAGTAATTTGATGATGAATGAATTGAAATTTTGAAAGGGATTTATGTTGGTAGTGTCTATTTCCTTTCAATATTGGCTATCAATTTATTTGTAGTCAAAAGATCTTAAGAAAGGTTGTGTTTATATTGCAGGTACTAGAGAAAGGATTTGGAACAAAGTTGGAGGATTGCAAAGCTAGGATCAACCTTCAGTTTAAAAGGTACTTGGTACTTATCTTTGGAAAATCCTTATGTATTATATATGCAATGTCATGTTCTATGTCTGCAAACACCTTTATTATTGCTTGAATTTCATAGTATGTTGGTGCCTCTGTGAACCCCATCCATTAGGACATTTTTCCCTACAACAAGGACTAAGCAAAGGAATTGTCATAAGAGCTTGTTCAAGATATTCAAAAGAACTTTGAGCAACTTCATCCCATACAAAAGGAACTACTTTCTTTATTAATTGCATGAAACCTTTAGTTATATTGGCATAATTGACGATGAAATACCTGAGAAAGTTGTATTTTCCTTGTAAACTCTAAAGTTGGTGGACATTGGAAGAATGATGTAAGTTGACAATGGCTTCAACTTTTAAAGGGTAGACCATAATCCCTTTGTTTGATATAATAAAACCTAGAATTCGTCCAAACTCGACACAAAAAATGTGCTTAAATTGATTCAATCGAATTTTACAATGTCTACATCACTCAAACACAAGGTGGAGATGAATTGGATGATATGGTCTCTTTCGAGAACGAGTTGCTATATCATCCAAGTATGCTTCAACAATGTGCTTGATGTCATAAAATTTGAAAGGCATAGCTCATCGAAAGGTAGTTCCAGCATTTTTAAGGCCGAAGGCCCATTTTTCAATATGCAAAAGTTCTCCAAGGGCATATAAATGAAATTTTATGTTGATCCTCGGGATGGATTTGAATTTGGTTGTAGCCTAAGAATCCACTAAAACGAAAAAGGCCCTATAGTGAAGGTTATAGTAGAGGTTTCTAGTTTTATAAGATTAGCCAAAATTCTTTAAAAAAAACTTCGCTAGAACTTCCATTTTTCGTAAAGGATGTTTCAGTGGAGGTATTTACATATATTACAGCTAAAAAAAAATTGACGTTCGGAGGTTGTAAAGGAGGTTTTCACAGTGGTGTGTTTTGTGATTCAAACATATCGGTGCATTTATATGTAAAATACACCGGTGTGTCCATAGGAAAAATGCATCGGTGTGGCCAAATTAAAAACAAGTACCAATACACAAACCAACATATTTAGCATCAATGCTTTATAACATAACATGATCCAATTTGCACATAAGGTAATCTCACTGCCAACGCACTCATCAATAATTTGATCAATAAATGGTGTGGGAAATTTGTCCTTGGGAAAATTCTTGTTCAAATCTCAAAATTCCATGCACACATGGAGGTTACCTTGCTTCTTATCAACCAGTTTGGGATTAGATACCCAGTCAGTTAAAGAAAAAAGATAAATAAAATCATCCTTAAGAATCTTTTCAACTTCAGCTTTGATAGTTGTCGCTTTCCTAGGATTAACCAGACGGAGTTTCTGTCGAACTGGTTTGAAATTTTCATAGGTTTTAATCGTGTGTTCAACAATGCAGGGGTTGATGCCTAGAATCTCCTTATATGACAAGGAAATTACATTGCATAATTTCTTTAAAATATTGGTAAAAATAAGAACTTCTTTAGGAAAATAGTGCACAGTAATGTATATGTTCTTCATAACATGAAGATTACTAGAGATATTGGTTCGATATCGTTCTGTAAATTTAATCCATATTACCTTCGGTGTATACTCCTTATTGAGTCAAAGGATTCAATGCAAGGATAATTTTAAGGGCGAAATTTATCCCATGGGCTAATATTCAAGGTTTTTTCCAAAAATTGATTTGCCAATTTCCATTTTTTTCTAACATTATTCACCCAAATTCAATAGGGTAATTTTTTTAACCAAACATTGCCAAAATTCTCCATAAAGCATATAAGTTCCTTATAAATTTGAATATTTTTAAAAAGGTATCACAAAACATTATATGGTTGGAAATTTAAGAATCAATAAGATTCGCCAAGGTTTCGACTATTTAAAAAAATTATGGATCCTTAATTTTTTCTCTGATTCAATGGTTGATTAACATCTTTAGGTATATTCATGAAAAACTCTCCACTCTTTATCTTATCGATAGCTGGAAGAAAATAAGAGCGATGATGCCATGTTAGGCCTCATTAGAAGGCCCAACACTGTATTGAGACAATCAACAGAATTGGAGGAATAAACACCCCAAACATGATCAGTAATATGATCCAACTCCTCAATAGGAAAAGAATCAATGTATGCAGTAGCATGTTGAATTACTTGATAAGAAACTTTAGCTACATACAAAGGTGAATTCATTCCATAATGTTTATATTCTTCCATCAAATATGATGGAATAGGAAGAATCCAAGGATCTATTGATATGTGATGTCTGAAAATAATCTACTTACGACATAGGGACTTCCTCATAAGTCGAAATTGAGGTAAACTTAATAAATAAAGTAGGATCTAGGATATTAAAAGTTCTCATCAATGAAGGATACATTCCCACTCCTATATTCTCATTTATTCGATGTGATTTATCAATCCATGGAATGTTTGTTCTTAGAGGTGATTTAGGATTAGTCTGAGTGAATGATAACTGGTCGATAGTAACAATTTTTACCTCATGAGGAAAACATAACACTCGGAATATTGATGATACAATGACCATCATTGCATAAGTCCAACTTTGCCCTAGTAAGACATTGTAATCAATTGGGGCATCGACCACTTCCAACTCAACACAAATATTTTTTCCTCCTAGTTGAACAAGAAAGGAAGGGATGATTCCATGTGGTCTAGAAGACTGTCCATCAAAATTAGTAAGTGAGGTATGTGATGGAGAAATTTTTGGAGATCCAATGGCTTTCCAACAAGAGAAATCCATGACACAAGTTTATGCACCCTCGTCCACAACATTTCTTCCAATATTTTTTATGGAATGAACCACTTTGATCTAGAAGGAAACGTGATATAGAAGACAAGGCTTGACATCTGATATATCAAACTTAACAACCTCATTGTTTGAAGAATCTTGATTTCCCATAGCAGACAATAAATCACTCCATTATGATGGAAAACCTTGGAGTACCTTGAGATCAAAAATGGAACATAGAGTTTGAGCAAAATATTCAAATATTGAGTATTTGGGTGCAACTCCAAGATTCAGATTGTGTGTCGCTCTCTCATAAATACCTTTCAATATTCAAGGCATTGTTTCTACCATGGGATTCTCTATATTAATAAGGTTTCATGGTTTAGAATTTTCTTTCTCTCTTGATGAAGAATTGGGATTGCCATAATCATTGGCTCATGTTGATAATAGAACATTTGATCCAACCATTTGGACAAAGGATTGATCAGATGAGAATGCACTATGCATCCCCCCTTGCATAATTCTAGCGGGATTGGAAGAACCAAAAGTCATGTGTTGTCCTTCTGGGAAAGTGTTAGTCAATATAATAGGTTGTTAATTTTGAATGAACATCTTGTGAGCTTCTTCAATCAAAGGGAATTGATGCATAAGATTGTCTCCTTTGCAAATTTTTCAAGGGAACTTGACTTTTCTTTTATATTTCTTAGCCCCGCCAAAATTATCATTTTGTTTTGGTTTATTATTATTACTCTATCCTTTCTTATTCATTTTGTTCTTTCTCCCACCAAGTTGTCAGTTTCCCTTTTGATTTTCCTACACATTATGTAGAGAATTTGTTTGGTAAGAAGGAGAGGAAGCAACATTAGTTGCTTCTGTTGTAGAATGTTGAATAGAAAAAATTTCATCAGATTACTAACTGCTTCTACAATATAATTTTACACATTATCAACTATTCCATCAACATGTGGTCCAATTTTAGGTTTTGAAGGGTCTTAACTAGGTTTAGTTGCATCATGTATAATTCCATATAGTAAGCCAAACTAAGAATAAATCAATTCTAGTTGTTGGGCCTTAAATATGGCTTGTTCCTCAATAGTCACCTCTGACATAGAAACATCCTTGGAGATATAATGCAACAAGGATTTAAGGAACCATTCCAATAGGAATTCATGGGAAATACTAGCCTTTATGAACATCTTACATCTATGCCTAGATGTTGTTCTAGATATGGGTAGATTATTTTATCGAAATTGTGACAACACATCACTGCTAGCATCATATTGGATGAGAGACGCTAAAATTGTTCAAAATATAGTTTCTAAATCATAGAATCAATGATAGGATGAACCAGAAAACTCAATATATCATTTCGTAGCTACTCTAGTGAGTGTGCATTAAAACAATCTCAATCTGATTGATTCATCACTAAGTGAATTGGAATAACACCATATATCAAAGGTTGTGACGTGATATCCTAGATCTTCACCAATATTACCTTTGAACTTTGGGATGTCCAAAGGGATACTAGTTGGGACCAGAGGCCAACATGGGTCATGACACATCAAGTCATTCAACAACTTTGACAAATCTGACAGATTTAAATTTTCCAAAAAGAGAATCCTAGGTTGCATAGAAAAAGTATTCACATAGGATCCATGAGGTGGGAAGCTCCCACTAACAATATTCCCAAAATATTGGTAAGGTTTTCCCCTCCCATAGCTTGAAAGGAAAATTCTCCTTGAAATGGGTTCCACTGATTTTGTAAAGGATTCCCCTCGACCCAATTAGCTTGTAACAGTAACATTGAGCCTGAGAGATATTACCTCTAGTTTTCATTCCAGTTGAAGGGATGAAATTACTACCACCTTCACTAAACAGTGAAAATGGGTTAGACCTAATATGCATGGTGGGTGATTGAAAATCACTTATTTGAGTATTCCAACATGTGAATGGGTTGTCTCCCGAAATAAGTCCAGTGGATTGGAAAGGTCGTATCCCTATTACAGGGATGGATGGGGGAATGTGTCCTCCATTCCAAGGAAAACCTTGGAAAGGTATCAAAGAACATCTAATCTAGTAGTAGGACTCGAAAAAAGTGGATGAGAAGTCATAGGAATATCAAACATACTCATAGATGGCATCCCAAATCTAAAAATACTTGACCCAAATGGTGAGGACAATTGAGCACTCAAAGGTTAAGTCATTACAGAGCCCGTAGTTAAAGTACTAGTACCAAATGTAACAATAGAATTTGTGCTGACGTGTGTTGCATTTGGAATTTGAGCACTAAAATGAGGAGGAAATAAACCCCCTGTAATTATATGTAGATTCCTTGATCCTTCTCCTAGACTATCCATAATTATCATCTACTTATGTGGTAAGTAATTGTTCCTGGTTGCGAAGAACTTGGAATCTGCATGAGAAATTAACTTCCACATCCAGTTAATTGAGGGTTAAAAAGTCTAACTAACCCTTCAACTTGAATTTCTTTAACCCTGGTGGCTTCTCGTGCATAATTGTTGGTTCTTACAAATTTCTGGTTTATTGATTAAATCAACAGAACCTATTGGCCCAAAAGAACCAACTATGTTTAATTAACATCTATGAGGATGTGGCGGAGGAATCACTTTGATCGCAGGAATATTTTGGATCCTCCTAGACCGAAAGAGAGGTTGACCTTCCACTTTGAATGAATATTCAAAATAAGTTCAAACTTAATGCCAACTAAACATAGAGAGCACACCACTAGCAATTAGAGATATAAAACAAGAAAAAAATGGGCCTTTTGGAGCTAATAATGGGTCAATTAAGTCTTGCAACCAACAATAAAGGTGTGAGAAGTAGTTACCGAGACCTCCGCTAACAACCCTTCCTAGTGTAAGTATCCAAGAATGGTATGGGACACCCTCCAAGGGTATTTATATTTTTTATTAATGGCATCCTTGGGTATTGCATGAATCCCCATGCAGTCACCTAAATGGTCCCTAGGAAAAGTAACTAAGGATACCAACTTGCAATTGACATATAGGGGAATAGTCCATAGTTGGGATCATGCGTATGTGTAGGGTATATGATCCCAAAGATTCAAAAGTACCAACACCACAAAGTGCTCAATTTGGTACAGATGAAACCCTTATACACACAAAATCCCATAAACACTCAATTAATAATTAGAGGGGTAATGTACTCGACTTAACCTCACATAATCTCATGCATGACTCTTGTTTGAGAGGAGATTCCCAACCACACCTATATGATAACTGGATTCTTCTATCCTTAGGATAGAAACCTATCTTTTTCTTCTATCCTTAGGATAGAAACCTATCTTTCACAGTTCAATAGCCTTAGAGTGTTTGCTTTCACCCTAATCCAAGGCGATTACACCTAGACCAGTTTGTGAACCCTATAAAATAAAATATTTAATAAATTTTAATTAGTCGCTTAATTTTATATGTTATTTTTTACTCATAGGATGTGAAAGTGCAACTAGTGTTATGTTATGACACTTGCAAGAAATAAGCACTACAATAATAATATTGCATAAAAAGAAAAGAAAAAATATCAATTGTTTTTAGTGATGAGAATTGCTTCTGAAATGCGAACAACATTTTCCAAAATGTTTTGATTTTTTTTCATTTGTTTTATGAACTTTAAGCAAAGAAAAACATAGCATTTCACTCTTTTTTTATCAAAATTGAAAAATGACCACTTTCAAACACCTAAAACAACAATGTATATTTTCTTAAACATGTTTTCAAGAGAAAGAGATGTATATGCTATAATAAATTTGTTTAATAGAACTTATTTAATGCAAAGAACACCACAAGTACAAAAACAATCCAACACACAAACCTTTTTTTTAATTGTCTTGCAACACACAATCAAAGAAAAAACTTTCAAAGAAATAAAAATCTATTTATGTTTTCTTTTTTATGATAGGAACATAAAATAAAAGAGAACAAAAGATTGAGTTCTTTACAAAATCATATTGCTAAACACATGATCCAGCAATCCAAAAAAAAACAAGAAAAAAAAATCTTGGTAAAAAACCCTAATATGAATTTTTTCTTTTTTGTTTATGAAATTGTTGCTTCCTGGAGGTACAAAGACTAATTATAGAGCCACGGTAAACTAATATAAGATTCCAAACCCTAATCTTCCAACTTAAACGGAGGAAAATTGAAAAAAACATCATATATAGGGTCATGCACAATCTATCCCATAGTAGAAAGCATATATACATACTATGTCCTACAGTAGCACTCATATGAGATCAAAAAGACTAAAAAATAAAAACAGACTATCTTCTACAGGAAAATGCATGCCTATGATCGCAATAGGATGCATATATGTGCTTTTATGAACACTACATGATGTGTATGATTGTGTGAAAAGATAGAAACAAAAGTTTCAGACTCTAAACAAATCCTAATATGTACTCTAAGGGTTCCTAAATGAAAGTGAAATTGTTATAACTAAACCTTTTACAGGACAAACAACAAAAAGAAAAAGAAAAAAGATCAAACAAAGCAAGATCAAGAATAAGAACAACACCCTAACATTGCCCAAATAATGAGACTCTCCCTAGTGTAGTTGTCAACTATGTTTCGGGGAAAATCCCCTAATGGCTATGGGTCTGATCCATCACAGAGCGGTGCCCCATAAAGTTAATTCAAACAATCCTTTTAGAAATTCCATTAAACATATTCATAGTTATATAGAAATAGGAAATTCAAGAGATCAATTTCCTACCTCTTGCCCAATGGTTGTAGAAGATCCCTTTTTCAACTTATGATCCAATTGTATCCTGGATGACCTGCAATCACCAACATAAACAATAATACAAGTAGAGAGCTGCAAATATAACAAATTAATTGCAAATAAATGTGTCAAATTGTTATGATTAAATGGAATATAATCTAACACACTATAGGACAATAAAGATAATTCTTTATATAATAATAAACAACAAAATACAAGATAGAAGTCACATGTTCTTGGTTGTGACACTATTCTAAGATGGAATCTAAATTCCTCCACCTGATCCACAAACATAAACAACTCCTCCATGCTTTAGAGACATTCCCAAATAAACAAGATTGTAGTTTCTTGGAAATATAATGAGTGGATATTGTTGGAAATGCATATTTCCATAAATGGGGGAATGATTTGCAGACTGAGGACTTGAGGTAATGGATTCAATATGCATGATTTCAACATAATATCAATCTATAATTCTCTTTTCTCATTCTCATGATTTCTTTGCATGTTTTATATTTTTGGGGAGGCAGTTAGGGAAGTTTTGGTAGTTATCTATGGGAAAAATAAGGTTGAAACCCATAAAATTGATTTTTACTTTTCTCTACATTTTATCATTTTTTACCTTCAAAACAGGGAATACGCATGTTATGCACTGACATGGTACGTATGCATGTGATAATCACTGCTAGAGCATATATGTGTAGGAAATGTGGGTTTTTTTAAGGTTTTAATGGAGAAGGGATAGTTGTATTGACCCATAAAGGGACAAGGAAGTCTACAAAGGGTGAATATTAGCCAAAATAAGCATTTTGCAAATATGTGGAAAAATATGCTATAATACATATCCATATTGTTCTTAGTGTCTTTCTGTCAAGAACCTCCCATTTTTGTCCTTCATAGTCGTTGGATTCTTTGCTCTTCCACCCAATGGTAGGAAAATATCCTTCTGATATATATAGTATTCCATTTGCATCTTCCATAAATGGTAGTTTTGGCCATTAAATTTCTTGACCCTAAACTTTCCTTCTTCCGCCATTGCTCCTACTCAAACCAAGAACCCTCATTTCCTATGAGTTTATCAAACAAATAAACCTTCAACCCCGATACCAACTGTTAGAAAACAAGATCACAAAGCAATAAAATAAAATAAATGCAGAAATAAAACATATAAGAGAACAATACAAGAGAGACACCATTGTACGTGGCTCACTAGATATCAAATACATACACAGAGAAATAACTAGTCCTTTCTTTTATTTTTTCCAACAAATTGAAGGTATACAACTCGTAGCACATCAGCTGCAACCTCCTCTTTACTCTTGCATATCCTCTCCCACTTAGTCACAATAATATTTTTCCCAATACACAACTGCAATACAATTCCATCATACATGAAAGAGGATTTCCTTTTAGGGATAAAAAACTAACATAACTTCTATCATAAAATCTGCAACCTAATGAATAATAGTCGAGATTGACTATGAAATTACAATATTTTAAAAGACATTTTTCTAAAAATAAACACAACTGAAAGAATACCTCTGAATCGAGAAGATAATTAGTCTCCACAACCAACAATCAGTACCTTGACTTATATGGTATCCCTACAATTTAATTGAGATGTCATACATACCTTGACTAGCGTATTTCACATATGAGTCTGTTATCCATACAATTTAATTCAAGATGTCATTGTACAAAACTAAATACGCATCATACATAATTAATTATTAATCATCATACATAAATTCAATTGGTAGTACGGACTGATTTTAGCTGCCATTTTAATTTGTTTCTATCATACGTTCAATTTTTGTACCATCTAATTTGCTCTAGAATTGATGTGATGCCCATACAAATGTCACATGAATTTATTCAGTCTTGGTGACCATTTTTATTACTAGTTCACTAATTGTACAATCAGTTGTATGTTATCCCATAAGGAATTTTCTTCCACTATATGGATATCCTCTTGCTACCATATGAATTTTATTCCTGTCATTTGTAAAAAATTAAAATCAGCTAGTTGTGTGAGAGAATTCGTCTTAAATGGATTGTTTTCTTTGGATTGTATTTGAGGTTGGATTCAATTGAACGTATCTCTTTCTAAGGTTGTGCCAAAATTTTCCCTTGACATCGTCATTGAGATTTCCTTATGCCATGATCATCGTGGCTCTAATACCATGTTAGACTATGCTATGGAGAAATATGCAAGAGACAAGAGAGATTAAATGAGATATGTAACATCAATCATGTTCACCAAGGTACATAAACTGGCATTACATATATATAAGTTATGTTATTATTCTTAAAAATTGCTTGATAGAAATTAAACGACATATGTAATATCAATAATGTTCACCAAAGTACATAAAGTAGTGTTTTATATATCAGATAAGTTATGTTACTCACATTAGGAACTGCTCACGTAATTTACCTAAATTCATAATTACATTATTATAAGTGTCATTATTACATATGACTTACTTTCACTTTATGACAAGATTACTTTAGTACATAAATTAAATATCCTTGGTAACGTAGACATTACAATATATAACAATGTCATGGATACAAAACATTTGATGTGTTGACACCGTAGAAGGAATTTTTTGGTCGAATGTCTACACATCACATAACAAAATAAGGCTATGTAGTAGCTAGTCCCTGCCGCTAATGTGCTACGTAGTAGCTAGTCCCTGCCGCTTAGTCTAGGGATAGTTAAATTGCATTTCAAGAAAATGAAAACAAGGTAATTTAGATGGCCTAATTATATAGTCCATAGTATTCAATTACATTTCAATAAGTAATGACATTACATTTCCAAATATTAAACACAATGTAATGCATAGATTATTAAAATAATGTATTAATTTAGGAAACTTCAAATTGCATTTCACTAATAATTAAGAACATCTTAAAAATTCATAAATATAGTATTCCAATTTTAATTAGGGTTGAATTTACGCAAACCAATAACATAATTAATTAACAAAATTTTAAATTGAAAAGATAAAAATAATGGAAAATGTACTTTCATAAATAACCAAAAGACCTATAATTGAAGTCCTATAATCTGAGATCTCCCTTATAAATAGAGTTATTTGGAAACTTTGTTATAGGAACTCTCTTGTAAACAGACTATTTTGGGCAATTTGTTTGATGAATTAAATGAAACAAACATACTTTTCCATTCCCTGTTTTCAACTAACATTTTACAAACATTATTTTTCTTTTTGTAAAGGAGCATACCAATTAGAAAAATGTAACTTTTGAAAACTATAACAATGATGATTGCTACTGCCCAATGTCAAAGTTGCCCATTGGAAAGTTATGTCATCCATATCATTAGATACTAGTTAGGTACCTTGTCTTGTTAATGTGATTACTTAGTTAAATACCACCTACCAATATTTGTAAAAAACAATTATGAATTTAATACTCCTAAACCTATGGGATTTTTTTGGAAATGCTTTATTTACCTTCATTTAGTGTTTTAGCCTTCAAAAGATGCACATCATAAAATGGACTTTGATGAATGCATATTCAATTTGCAAAAACCTCTATGATTTTCGGGCATGTACTCATCAGAAGTCCCATAATGATGTGCAAAGTTGATCATAATTACTTGGATGTAAGTAGATTATTTTGGTTATAATAGTATAATGTTACAAAAAGTTGATCTTATTTACTTGAATGTATGTAGATTATTTTGTTTTGGTTATAATAAAATAATGTTATTAAAAAATTTAATTATTTGGATTATTGAATAAAGTAACAAAACCTATAATGATATGCAAAGTTATCAGAATCACTTAAATGTATGCCCATTATTTAGTTATAATAATATAGTGTAATAAAAACGAATTTGATAATTTAGATTATTAAGTAAAATAACACAATAATAATGTACATAAATATACTTTATATTTTATATTGACTTTTAATAAACACCCAACTATGGGCAATATACTAAGTTAAATAAAATTGAAATAAATATATTGTAATGTCTATTTCATTGTTAAATTAAATGAATACTCTTATTTATCCTGCTTTGCTTGTTGGTTGGGTGAGGGATAATAACAATGAACCATATTAGCTCAAATATTCAAATATATCCTTCTGAAATTTAAGAGCGTTGATTTTATCATGATTACTTTCCATTTACGGCCAAATTCAAACTTCATGTGATCTATTAATGACGATTATCCATAAAGGTGATGGAAATATTTTTTCAGATCTATCAAATATCTTACTTCATGTGATCGATTAATGACAATTAGCCATAAAGGTGATGGAAATATTTGTTTAGATCTATCAAATATCTTTTTTTATATTTATTTCCAATGGAAATAACATATGAATTTATAACATAATCATGAGAAGGGATTTGTAATAAGTGACCTTTAATGGTGTAATGATATTACACTATTCGGTTGATGGTGTTTTTCGAGGAAAGCATCGATGTGGGCGCAGTGATGTGGATTTTTCCATCACATCACAATTAAGGTATGCAAGAAACACTAGTTTTTATAGGTCGTCTCTAAAAGCTCGCAGCGCATGACACTAGGGTTTTATATTCGACAAACAAGCTCAACGTTGTAATGATTACAAAATAAGAGTTGAAAGAATCATATGAGAGATAATTATAAATTCCATTATATTATAAAAATATAAGTTTATGTGTATAATGTTTCCTTTAGCAAGCCTCGATAAATTTTTTGTCAAAGGTATGGTTAATGAAAGGTCATTGATTTATCGATTACATTATAACTTTCCTGCGGCAAGGATTATAACTTTAAGAGGCCAACACATCATAGAGGTACACAATTCGGTGTCACAACATATTGTAGAGAAACAATTTTGGATGTGATTGATAGAAATACTTGTCTTTGAAATGTGTTTAGGTGCATGATGGGAAGTCTCATACCAATGCATTTCATTGGTAGAGATAATGCTTAATCTTATGATATATCATGGGGTTGAAAAAATTAACCAATCCAACACATTGCAGCTCAACGATTAGTGGGATAGAAATACTTAGATTATGCAATATAACTTGCAATTTTTTTCAAAATTGTGAGAAGCTTACCTATAGTTAGAAAGAATTCAAAATAGTGCAACCTTACATCAAACTTGATAAGGCAAGAAAAACATAAGCAAAAGGGAGGAGTGAGGTGGTCTCATTTAAACAAATGGCAAGTCTAGGTAGGATAGAACAACTTCATTATAATATAGTGGAACTCTTCAAGAAAAGGGCTTCAATAAAGGATTGAAAATTATTGTTGAGAAAAACTTTTGCAATAGTGCATCCAACCTAATTGCAATTAATGTGAAATGAAAAAAAAATGAAATTTTGAACAAGAGGGCCCCTTCAAGTTTCCTTCTTGAGAAGGAAAACTATGCAGTGTTGTTCCTATCTCAACACCTAGGGATACCATTATCCATATTGAACTTGAACAATAATTTTATACTTTGTAAGTTTATATGGCAGACTCTCATGCCAATTTCTACTCTAGTTGCTAGTCCTCGATGTGAATGTAGTTAGTCTTGGATCCTATGTCATGAAGTAACATAATATATACTATTTTTCTTTAGGGTCAAGAAAACCCTCAACAATAATAACAAATCCATTGTTAATATCCTTCATAATATAATTATCGGGATAGAATTGAACCTGCTTTCCAATATCATTAGTTGGGGTACACACAACAAATTGGTGCTTAAACTTGGTGCTTAAACTTGGTACATCACTAGTACAAAAGGGCCCAAGTTACGACATTATACCGAAAATAAGTTTTTCGTATGAACGTCAAAATATAGATGCTTTGCAACATCACAAATTTTTTGTCGGAAGTTCGACATCAAATAAACTCGTCATTCCCACGTCAGCGTTATGGCACTCGTCTAAAGTATAATCTATGCATCATCGTCGATTTATCGATGTTCTATGGACATTGTTCTGGTGTCCCTTCATCATAGGAAAGTTGGGACAATGTCGTAATAAAGATGTTCAAGTCGTTGAGAAGACATCATACTTCCAACGGTTGTAGTGACATGACCATAATGATGAAACTATTGCATGAACTTCAAGAAAGCATAAAAAATACAAAACCTAGATGACCTAACCATATCATCAAAACTATTGCATGCACATCAAGACTATGTTAGAATTCCAACAACTGGTTGACATAACCATCTCATTGACATTGTACTTTTAATGCCTGGCTGATATAACCAGATTGACATTGTATTAATACTCTCTAGATGGACAATAGAGCCTAAAAATGTATACTAGAAGCATAAAATTTTGTTAAAAATAAAGAAAGAACTAAAATTTTCAATCAGAAAATATTCAATAGAAATTCTCAATACTCGAATCATCCAAACATCCATAGAGTTGGCGACCGTAGTACATAAGGTATAAAAAAATATTGGACTTCGAAATGTATCATCTGCACAAGGGCACATAAGATGTATATCCAACTAAAAATATATACTATAAACATAAAATTTAGTTAAAAATAAAGAAAGAACTAAATTTTTCAACACCTGAATCATCCAATCATCCATAGAATTGATGATCATAGTACATAAGGTGTACAACACTCTTGGAAAATAAAAATGTATCATGTGCACAAGGGCACATAAAATTTATATTCATCTAACCAATACTCTATTTATTTAACCAGTTTTAACATCTTATTAACAAAATAAAAAATGGAAAATGCCAAAGCACGTAATTGCTTGAGCTTCACTTGATTTCGAGAATAATTTATTCTTTACTGAACAAGGTCAACCACGAAAGGGGGAAGCTCATCTGGACCCTCCCCCCCATCACATCACTCTCATTTCCCCCTATCCCATCTATATAGTGCAAAATAAATTAAATTAACATAAAATAATTAAACTTGTAGATTCCATACGAAAGTACACTTACAAAATAGTACCAAATATATCATATCAACATAGTTCATAATACGAAAATCATAGTACCAAATGTATTATATTAAAAAAGTTCATTGTACACCACTTCCTATGGGGTTTCTTATTATTAAACAAATTCATTAGAGGCACACCATCCTCTTTTGTGTTTGGTGGTTTTTGGTCTGACTCTGTTGACTCCTGCTTCCTAACATGGAAACACAACATACGTCTATGTTCAAGTATAGGTTCAGTGGGACCAACATCCACCATAAAAAAGTTAAAATATTTATATTTAATATTCATAATAAATGTTCAATGTTAATATTCAATCAATGCTTTGTTAATATTATATCAACATTTATTACCTTCTTCACATGGAGATGCCATGGTTAGACGTGCAATCACCTCTTCTTCTCTCATAGTTTCCTCATCTACAACCTCTTCCCCTAAATCAAAATGAAAGTTATAATTATACGAAATCTAATCTTAAAATTCATTGTCTCATAAATGTGATAATTATACAATGATACTATCGTCATGAGTTTGTTGATATCCTCTAGCATCAATACCTCTCAATCTCTCCTACATTAAAAAAATGAAAACATTGACTTATAGGTATTTAATTTTGTAGAAAAAAACATTTTCCTTTTTGGAAATGATGTTAAGCATAAATAACATTTTCAAAACTAACATTTGTTCGGTCTTCAACTTTCCCCCCAACTTGGACACGTTTAAGCACAATTTGAAACCCACATTTCAATGCAAGTTTTCGTTCTTCTTCTATGGGTGCTCGTTTCATGACATCCCCCTAACATTCCATAACATGTCAGTAATGAGATGGTTGCATCGTTTTTAGTAATAAGATGGTAAAATCATTTTCATACTACAAATCAAGCATACAATTTCAAGAATCCACCATGGCCAGGTTTGTGTTGGTTGTGCTTCTCTAACCTGGATCAATGGCCTTAGATGTATCTTTAAGCTTACAAGGAGTTTTAAGGACATCAGATATTGTAATTTTAATTTTATATTGAAATTTAGAAAAAATATTATACTTAATGAAATTCCAAATGTTATACCTTCCTCCATCTAGAGGTTTCTTTTCTCATCGTATCATGCCTTTTTTGTGTCCTCTTGAAGAGCTAGGTTATTTTATAGATTAACCCTAATATGTATCTCTTATCATTTTCAAATATTTACCTGTAATAATTTTCACTTGGGATTGGTTGAAAATATCTCCAAATAGACCAACCATGTAATCCATAAGTTCCTTCTTCAAATGAGAAGGTTGTTGCTTAAATTTGGTCCAAATGGTTGGTCCAAAAAGATATAAATCCCTCTCTTGTAGGCACTTCCAAAACTTATTATCTCTTGTAAAACCAATAATATTAGAAATGATTAAAAATTACTACAATTATATAATGTTATGGTAGATAAATGCATTGTTAGTTACCTAAGAGTTTTTTTAGCTTCAATGGGACTAGGTTTTCATCCATGAGAAGCTCAATGGACAATGTCCCACTGCTCTAAACATGAACCGCTCAAGAAAAGGCTTCACATGAACTGGGAATGGGGACATCTCTCCACCAACATTTTCATGGGGAGTACTCATACGATGAACGTGGGTGTCATGTGAGTGGCCAGAAGTTGAACTAGAACTATCAAAGACATGTGTTGTACTAGTAGTCATTGGAGGAGAAGACGATGCAATGTGAGCAGGAGGTGGATATGGATATAATTTGGTCACTATGTTAGTGGTGGTGGGGGGAATTTTGTGGCATAACCACTTGGGTTGAACGACTATTGCCAACATTAGGTTGACGAGGCTTAGTGTGCTGAAGAAAAATATGATGCTTCTGTGCCAAACAATTCTTTTTTTGTTCCACGTTAATATAAAAATAAATCAAACTATAAAATATTGAACATGATAAAACAGAAAAATGTACTTATAGCTTACTTTCAATCACCTTAATCCATCAACCAAAACATTATGCCTCTTTATTTGTTCAGGTGAGTCATAATCAAATAATGAAAACAATTCTTTATTTGTATTCCATATCATCTTATGGATACTTTCTTGTGGTTCTAAGTCATCAAGAAATTTTTCATCATCATCATCCACATTGAGATCATGGGTGCAGTCCTTTCACACATATAGCATGTACAATTGATTATAACATTAATTTTAGAAAAAATACAAAAAAAATAAACAAATATAAGAAATCAAATGAGCTAGGATTTCAAAGGAAGATTTACAACATGTGCAGGTGCCTTCTTGTAATTATCCAACCAAAATATTCAAACCAATACTATTTACAACAAAATACATGTAGGGAGTCATGTAGAGAATGAAACAATTCATCAATTCAATATGTAAAGAATTAAACGTTAGTACCCCAATGATTGTAAGGTTTGGCATTTCAAATATTTGATTCAAATTCTAATTTATCAGTAACTCCTCCCTTGGTGCTATTGTTTTTGTTGCACATACCAGTACCATATTTCCTTCACGTGCCTGAAATATGCAATTGGGTGGCTTTCTAGTTGTACCCGGTGGTGTACTATTTATAAACCTTGCATCATTTTTGGAAGTTTTTGGCCTTCCACCAATATATATAGTTGTTGATTTATTTTGGTTAGAGTCTTTTATTTGTATATAGTTTCCAGAAACTGCATATCTACACATGCTTTTCATATATTGTGTATGCCTAATTCAAACTCCAAGACAGTAACATGGTCCAACATTCTCCATCAATTCAGTTATCCTGCCATATAGGACCTTTATGCCATCCATGAAAAATAGGTCGAGACCATGTATAGATGATGGCACAATGCGATATATTATGCCATTGAGACAAAAGTCAATGTCCAAATCTGGAAGTGGTTTCAATTTCCACCGTTTGACCAGATGTTTGTATCTTGAGGGGAACTCAATGTCACATTTTGTCTCATCACTGCAACAAGAATTCCCTCCTTTAGAAAGAAAAAATTGCATGCATCTATGAAATTTTCTTCTTACCTTTTGACCTATAATACATGATCTGACAATGTTACATGAATTGGACATCCCACTTTTTCTAATACCCCAATTGTTAAGCCCTGGAATTATGATCCTTCATGTAACTTATGTTCTTTTGCATTATGGAATTATGATATTTTATATGAATGTGGACTTATTCTCCTTTATAGGATTAATGTGATTAAGTACTTATGGTTATTGTTTGATAATGTGACTTTGGACTTTGGCACTATTAGTAATGTTAATGTTATTACTAACATCTTCGCTATCTTTGAATGTTGTTACTATTGATTAAATAAACAACAGGCTCCACGATGGAAACTAAAAGAGTATAGGGGACCATGGATTCCACAAAGTGAGGGGGAATGGGAACATCCCTAGCACCTTATAACTTGTTGTTGGCTTAAGTTTTCCCATCCTAATTCATATTTGCAGCTTGGTGACATTAATAATGTCGGTCACCCAAACCTTGTACAACGGACCCTATTCTCAATATTTATAGACTATGGAGTTAATATTGCATATTTTTCACACCTTAGTGGGACCCTCTTGCCTAGGGCGCCTTCATTGGGAAGGTATTCCCTCACATTTATGTGTTTTTGGTCATATATGATCCCTTTCCTAGTTTTTAGGAGTTGTAATCTATTTTCTAGCTTCCACTCTTACACTATGCATTAATGATCCTATTTTTGTGCTTCTGTGATATTTATGACCCTATTGGATTCCTTCTCTCACCTATTTTTCCCTCATTTATGTTTTGTAACCCCATTTATGCATTAGTGTGCCTCTATGTTCTCTTCATGGCTCCACTTCTTAGTTTTTGGTAACTCCTCCTCATGGTGCTAACTCGGGAAAGGGAATCTTTTCACTAAGCCACCACTCCACTGATTCAAGTTAAGTCTCCATGATGAAGCTTAAAAATTACCCCTCTCTAATTTTAATTTATCCCTTTGGGTTAGAGTTGGCCTCCTTATGCTATAAATTCATGCTCCCTCTCCTTGTTGAAGTTAATCTTGAGCTTTAAACCAGATGACTTGTGCTATTTATCCATGTTAGGAATATTGGTAGTATTGGGAGTGTATTGACACTTAGAGTTAGTCTAGTTGTTTTCCCTTTGCTTCCATTCTATCACTCTACTATTCCAAGTTCTCACACAGGAAGCCAGGAAATGGGAATGGTGAGCTAGGTCATATCCCATAGGCAGTGGACACATGCATGAAAGTAGTAGTAGGAAGCATTGTGGTTCTCGGAAGAGGTAATCCTGAGAGTTGCTAGACTAAGTGTTCCTCTACCTGTGGATCCATGGTCTCATCTTGGGGGTGACATGTTCAAGCGAGGAAGGCTTAACAGTGTCTACGGTTGGGAGGAAAGTCACCCTGCTGTAACTAGTTGCCCATATATTGAGATAAGTATTTCTCATATGATTTTATTTATGTTTTAACATATTATTATAATGATTATGTGCAAAGGTGGCTGAATTGAATTATCTATATGCTTGATTTTTGTATGTCATAATCTGGTTATAGGAAGAATTGTATCCATAGGATTCGAATCTGAGGCGATACTCATTTTGATCTTCTTTCTCTTTTTCCAAAACTGTAACTATGACTCTACGGTACTAGGGAGCGCAACCACATGTTCTGTTTCACCAATATATGTTAATTTTTGTACCTTAGTAATTGTTCCATTGTGTCCGGAGCAACGTTTCCAGTAAAGATCGCCTTTCATTTCGTTGAAAAATCTTTCTGGATGACCAAGATATGTCTATTTTGGTCCAACAATTTTCCCAGTGCTAGGTTGAGCATACCAGTTGTTAAATTGGAAATGTTCTATGCATGGATCTGCTCCTATTTGCATATTTGAGTTTTGATAATGTAATCTGAATGCAATATTGATTAATGGCTGGATGGAGGCAACCATGCAATCTAAAATATATTAGTGAAAAATGGTTGTAGGGGACAACCATTGGGAGGTGATTTTGTGGGTTGTGATTGTAGTCGGTGCTTTTTATTCTTCTTTGGTTGTGGTGTGGTTGTAGGTTACATACTACATATGTTTTCCTTAGTGTTTATCTTCACTGAAATCAAACACCAAACAACACCACGAACTAATTAAACCCGCAAACAATTAACGACACAATACTTGACAATTATAAACTATGTTTTCAATAATCTTTATGAAGTATAAGAATTTAATGTAGGACCTTAATCACACTATGATAATAGATTCATTATTCATGCACTGAATGTGATTATGAACTTAAATTCAATGTTGATAAAGTTTATTAAGTGTTTAAATTATTTAACTAAGTGCGACGAATTATTTAATTAAGTAAAGCAACTTTGGTAATGTTAATTAAAGTTAGAACTTTAATTTGTCATTTAATGGTTAGTTGTCCTAACCTTATTATGTTGTTCTTAAACTGAAGTTTAGGACCTTTTTCCTTGTCATAAGGGTCAGGGAGATTACACTTTTTCCCATTCATCCTAAACTATCCTCGCTCTTATAAGATCGATATGATAGATACCTTTTCGGTGGTACCTACAAGTGAAAATATATAGCTGGTCACATTGATTCCAATTATTGTCATAATTATCGAATCTTGGCCCAAGTATAGATTCTTGACAATGTAAAAAACTATAAAATCTTGATAGTGTGCTATGACTGTCCACTAGCTACAAGAGGGGGCTAGAATACAAATTTCTTTGATAACTCCATAATCACTAGAACAAACTACAAAAACACTATTTACTTAAGGAATATGCATGGAGATAAGCTAGAGGACTATGGATACTTTAAGAAAAATATATGTACATACTGGAACGACTTAATGACATATCCATACATTGGTGGTAGGTGAGAAGGGGATTCCATTAGACCCCGGTGGAATATTTGTGACATCCTTAGCTTGGGGTTTGAAGATTATGACTAATAACCAAGTTGAATGGTATGTGTTATTGCAAGGAGTAGAAATTACAAATGAACAAAATTAAATACTATATACCATAGAAACAATTGAATATTATAAATATTAAAATTTGTATAACATTATTGCACGTGATATGGAATCCAATTTCTTACCTTGATAATGATTCTTATTATACTCCAATTTCCATAGTTGAGGTGTCATTCTTCAGGGTCTTTTCCTAGTCTTCCTTCACATAAAATATATTTCTCGGTAGACTTTCGATAACGATGGTTCATAGGGAGGAATTTCCTATACTCATCATACACCTCCTTTCCTCTTTTGGAGCATCGAGAAATCGCTATGGGACCACACACTAGACATGCAAATTTACCCTTTGTTTGAAGACCTACAATATGTGGAATTGTGTTAATACTAGTATTATACAAATCAATTATTCAAAAATGAATGAATCGTTGATAAAGTTAAATAATGTTGGAGTGTTATTCTTTAATACTAATTACCACAAAATTGTGATATCCTTGGGGCATCATGACTTGTCCATGTAAGTATTCCATGGAAATGAAATTGCCTTTTACCTATTAGTTTGGAGATGTCGTACATAGTGATGTCATCACATAAGTTTAGAAGTTCATCAATAAGAGGATCAATAAATACATCCATATCTTTAACTTTGTGGTTACCTAATTGATTGGAAATACGCACCTTTATTACATTTAACATAAATAAATTATTATATATAGCAAACAATTGAAGTACAATTGAAATGACATGTATTTGAAAACAATATTATTAATTTGAACAAATACATGGAACAATCATTGCCAACATTGTGTTCTCCCTCTTAATTGACATCCAAGGAGGAAGGTTATTGTTTATAACAAAATAGGCCACACTAAGTGAACATATCTCATCTCCCCAAATGGATTGACACCATATGATGCAATTGAAAGACTAACTTTATGAGGTTCTTCTTTAAAAAATGACCATCTTTCTTTGATGTCCCTTAATGCGGTACCATCTATACGCATTCGTATGACACCATCTTCACTTCTATTGTGTGCATGGTAATCCATAAATTGTGCCATGTTTTTGCACCTAATTAACAATCGTTGGAAACATGGAATTATGGGAATATGATGAAGAACCTTGCGGGGCATTTTATTAGTTACTTGATCAGTTCTATATCTACTAATTCCACATTGAGGGCATTCAAACTTTGTTGCATGTTGTCCATAATATATAATATGGTCATTAGGACATGCATCAATGGTTTAATGCTCCATTCCTAAATCTCTCCTAACGAGAGGCTATTCTTGGTATGTGTGAGGTAAATGATTTGGTGATGGTAGGAGAATATCACCTAGGAATGTACACCATTCAAACAAAACTTTAAAGTAATCAATATTACTCATCAATTTTGCACCAACCTTTTTATAAATAATTAACACTCATAAAATTAGAAAGAAAAAAATGGTATTCAATATGTACGAAGAATTATATTGCATACCTTAGGATCTGTGTGATGCAAGTGTTAGACAAACCATTCAACACTTTCAAGTTCACTAACAATAAAATTGCAAAGAAAAGATTTGTCTTTGAGCCTTCATATAATGGTTTTTATACCTTCTCAATGAGAGGTACATCTTCAACATATTCATCAAAGTCATCATCCATCGATGAAGCATGAAATGTGGCATTGATCAATATATTTATCCCATCATAATTATGAATAATATCAATGTCAACATTTTCCTCTACCGTTGCATTAACTTCATGATCTCCATTAGTTTGTTTGTCAATATTTCTACTACAATTAGGCACATCATGCTCGTTGTTCAATCCAATCCTAAGATGCTTTGTCTTTGTAATTACAAATTACAATTAAATATTTTAAGTATATATAAAAGCAATAAATTAAAACTTCTAATTTAAATTAATTGGAATAAAAATTAAACCTGTAACAAAGAAATTCATCTAGTACATCTTACCATTGGATGAAATTACACCTCCCTTCAAAGTTCCCATATTCCCAACAATGTTTTTTAGTTGTAGACCTTAAAATTCTTATATTCGTTCCCTTGCAATTTTTGCAAGGGCACCAACATTTACCATCACCAAGTTGCTCCCTTAACTTAGCAACAATCCTCGAACTTTCCTCATTAGATATTGGCAAATTGTTAACTATATAAATTAATTAATGAAACTATAAGTAGATATGAAATTGTTGTAACAATGTTATAGTTGTCGAAACTATGAAACAATCTATTGTAGACGTCGAGAACATCAAATAATTGACCCCTTAATATGAAATGTTTAGATATAATTTACAAAAAAGATGGAAATTCGACAATTGTATATGCCCACTTTGAAACACAATGCAAGTGTTATTGACTTCACAACCTACTACAATAATGGTCCAATTATTTTATGCGCACAGTCGTCGAAATTTCGACTATAGTTCACTAGGTCAACAAGGGCTTTAGTTTTTTGGCTCAAGGCCTGGCTGAGCTCACGGCCCTCACGCGTCCTCCTTGGAATGCCCTCCCTCCTCTCAGAGTTGACCTGGAAGCAGCCTCCTGCTGCTATGTTTTCTAGCCCCATGGGCCCAGATGGGGGCCCTGATGACTCCTCATCTATTCCTCCAGAGCTTGCGGCTTTCTGGAAACTTATAGCAAGCAGCGATAAATGTAAGCTGAACGAGACTCAGCAAAAATTCGTGAAAAAGATGGATAGCATCCCTACGGTCACCCTTCCAGATGAAGAAACATGCAGATCGGCTCTAAACCTGTCAGATCAAGGCCTCATTGGTCAATCCACAGGCTTGTGGCCCTCCCCCAAGGTGGTTGAAGTATGGGTGCAGAGGAATTGGGGATCGCTAGTAAAAGCTGGCATCAAAAGCTATTCTGTAGGCAGGGGATTCTTCGTATTCGTGTTCGAAGAAGAAGAGGACAGAAGCCTCATATTCAGGAACGGACCATATTTCATGGGACCCTAGGGTTTATACTTGAATAGATGGACACCAGACTTTGATCCAATGCAAGTTGTGCCATCGGCAGTCCTAGTATGGGTGCGCCTTCCCCACTTACCTCTCCACTGTTGGAACCCGAAGGCTCTAGAAACCATTAGCAGCACCCTCGGGAAATAGACCGTGCGAAGAGAAAAGACCAGTACTCTTGTGCGAGAATCTGTGTGGAGATGGATCTGGAACTAGGGCTTCCAGAAGCAATCAATTTAACAGTCTCAGATTGGTCACACATCCAAGAACTGGACTACGAACAACTCCCATTCAAATGCAGGTATTTCCATGAACATGAACACTTCGCAAGATATTGCAAGAAGAAGGCTGAAGAAGAGGCAGAGAAAAACAAAGATCAATGGATCCAGGCTCAGAAATTTGCCCCAGCATGGACGAATAGTAGGAAAAAGGGGAAAGAAACGTCAAGGGGATCTGATGTGCCAAAAGTAAGACAGGAACAAGAGAAGGGATGCAAAGACCGACCAAGGCCAGAAACGGAGGAAAACCCCTTTGAAATTCTAGGGGAACCAGAAGACAACACTGAAACAGCTTCGGAGGAGATCGAGCAGCAACCCCCTCCCCTAGCTGCCGAGAAGGAAATGACAGACGCACCCCAACCAGGATCTCTAGCCAATATATTCTCCTCGCCTTACTACGCTGAGGTAGAAAGGAAAAAACCTCTGGAACCCTCAAGGTCATTAGATGATGAGCCATTTGAGAAGACATAAAAAAAAAACAGGGAGGAAATTCAGTAGGGAAGCTAGAGAGGAAGAAGCAGAGGGGCAAAAAATGCAGGGTAGCCAAGCTACAATCGAAATGTCAATGGGGAGAAACACCAGAACAAGGCCTCCCAAGGGAGGTTTATCCCACCCCAATCTCGGTAAATAATGTGGCTGGTCTCTTGGAATTGTAGAGGGCTGTGGAATCCTACGAAAGCCGAAGCAGTAAAAGGCCTTCTAAAAATAGAAACCCCAGAGATCCTCATGCTCCAAGAGACTAAGATAGAAGGCGATTCCCTCCTTTAGATCAGTGGTAATAAGTGGAATAAAAATGCAGGGAAGGCCATCAGTGCTAGAGGCTCCTCTGGGGGTCTAGCAACATTGTGGGAAGATGAGGAGTTCACACTTGAAAGCTCCTTTGATACTCAGCATTGGATCTACACCGAGCTTCACCATAAAACAAGTAAGCTCATCCTTTCTCTCTTCAATTTGTATGTCCCTGTCCTACAGGAAAAAAACAAAGAGTGTTGGCTAACTCTAGTAGATTTCATAAAAATCTACACCCCTCGGAACATAATAGTTGCGGGAGATCTAAATCTGATTTTCGAATATAAAGAAAAGAGGGGAGGGAACAACAGTAAGGATCAAATGCTCCCCTTGGTTGAGGACCTCATGCATTAGTGGGATCTACTAGATATCAAGCCATATCGAGGACTGTTTAAATGGACAAATAACAGAGTTGGGTCAGATCATATAGCTTCATGTTTGGACCTCTTCCCGGTTCAAAGTTCACTGCTCGATCAGAGGGTGATCTCCTCCAAAACACTCCCAAGGCTGACTTCAGACCACAAGCCCATCCTGATTTAGCTGGAAGAAGAAGAGAACTTGGGACCCATCCCCTTCAGGTTTAGCCCTCTATGGATCAAAAAGGAAGGGTTCAAGGAAATAGTAAACTTAGCTTGGTCTACCCCAGTGAGAGGGTCCCCCTCCTTTGTGTGGGAGCAGAAATTAAAAGCCACGAAGGCAACTTTGAAGGAATTGATTAAGAATCCCATCAAGACCCCAACTACCCAAAGAAAGGAGACTACCCAGATTCTTGAAAATATTCAAATAGATTTCAAAAAGAAAGACATCACCAGAGTAGATTTTGAAGAACAGTAGGCAGCCCAAGCAAAAAAAATTCTCTCTTTCCATTAAGAAGAAGAGTTCTTGAGGCTGAAATCTCAATGCTTGTGGCTAAAAGCAGGAGATCGTAATACATCATACTTCCATAGACAATGTAGAATCAGGCTGTCCAAGAATCATATCTCCGAAATCACCACATCAAATGGGACCCTCCTCAAAGGCCAAGACCAAATCAAGCTTGCAGCCGAATCTCATTATCAATTTCTGTTTAAAGATAACAATGAAGGAAACGAGGGTGTCTTCACAGATTTTCTTTCCCACATTCCTCTCCTTGTCAATAAGGAAGATAATTCGGCCCTCTCAAAGCATCTTACAGAAGAAGAAATATGCAATATAATTTGGGCAATGGAACCTGACAAGGCCCCTGGGTCAGACGGCTTCTCAATTCACTTTTACTGTCAGTGTCAGGACATCATTAAAGTGGATTTCCTGAGAATGGCAAAAGCCTTTCAGCAGAAAGACAAGGTGGGTGGAAGCACTAATTCCACCTTTCTTGCGATGATCCCCAAAGAAGTGAATCCGAGCACCTTTGAAAGATTCAGGCCAATCTCCCTCTGTAACTCATCCTACAAGATACCGGCAAAATTAATGGCAAATAGAATCAAACCTCTCCTTGGGAAACTCATCTCTCCCAGCCAAGGAGGCTTCATCAAAGGGAGACATATCATAGACAATGTGATCCAGGTTCAAGAAGCCATCCACTCGAGCTTCCACCATAAGGAGCAAGGAATGATTATTAAGCTAGACATGGCGAATGCTTTTGACCGGGTAAAACACTCATTCCTTTTCAAAGTTCTTCTCTCTTTCGGTTTCAGCTCTATTTTTTTCAATTTGATCAAAGCTTGCATAACAAAACTGTGGATAGCTCCACTGGTAAAAGACATACCAACCAATTATTTTGAGGCCACGATGGGAATCATGCAAGGTTGCCCCCTCTCCCCTTTTTTGTACATTTTAATGGCAGATGCATTGAGCAGAAAGTTAGATGCAAAGAAGAAGGTTGGGACTGTCCCAGGCATAAGGATAGTAAAAGGCATAGAGCCTATAAATCACTCACTCTTCGCTGATGACTCTCTGCTCCTGGGGGGAGCTTCCATAATGATATCCAAATCCTTCAGCAGAATACTCCAAGACTTCTACAGTATAACCAGAGCACTCATCAATAAAAGAAAGAGCGTGGTATATGGTTGAAACACAGAACATAATGCCATACAACGAATTGCAAACAGTTTGGGCTTCTTGGCCTATGCTATTTGGGATAAAATTAAGTACTTGGGGCTTCCCCTCACCTTGGGTCCTAATAGAGCTTCATTGTGGAACGATGTGATGAATAAGCTAAGATAAAAAATTAAGGCATGGGGAGGTCAATGGCTCAACAAAGATGGCAAGTTAACGTTAGTAAAAGCAGTTCTCTCCTCTCTGCCAGTTTACCAAGCTTCTTTTCTTCTAGCACCAAAATCGATTATGGATCAATTCTCGAAGTTAATCTGAGACTTCTTATGGCAAGGAGGTAAAGGAAACCAAAGGAAATTCCACCTTGTTAAGTGGGACAATGTCAGGCTTCCTTTGGCTGGTGGTGACCTTTAGGTTCGGGATCCAAGATTAGCAAACTTGGCACTTGGAGGAAAAATTTTGTGGAAACTGCACACAGACAGCAAACATCCAGTTAGTAGAATACTGAGATTAAATTACATGAAAGGAGAGTCCCTGCGCAGTCTTCAGGAAATCAATTACCAAAATGGAACTATCACTTGGAATTTATGCAAGAGGAGCCACGATTTTTAAAAAAATAGTCTTTTCAGAATTCCTGGCAGAGGAAACAAGACGTTGCTGTGGAAGGATAGCATCATGGGGAAGCTTCCTCTAGACACCGTGGAGGGAATC
This sequence comes from Pseudotsuga menziesii, assembly GCA_001517045.1. Lineage (NCBI taxonomy): Eukaryota > Viridiplantae > Streptophyta > Pinopsida > Pinales > Pinaceae > Pseudotsuga > Pseudotsuga menziesii. The sequence continues at coordinate 160,132 of LPNX010111782.1, forward strand.
AATTGCATTAAAAATTGGCTGAAGGTGCATGGGGTCTCCATGCTGGCAGACATTTCAAGTTGGGACGTTAATGGTGGATGGCTCGATTGGTCTCTCCCATGTATGCCTGATCAAGCTGAAAATCAAAAATCGCAATTCCTTATTGCACTCTCTGATCTGGACCCAGTCCACCTGCAAGAGGAAGATCGTTGGGGATGGGGAAAAACAGGCACATACACTGCTGCCCAAGGATTTTATTCTCAGCAAAAAAAGCATGAATCGGGTCTCCTAGCGGATCTGTGGAAACGTGTCTGGGATCAAGGCAGCCTTCCAAAGGTAATTTTTTTTTTGGATTTTGATGAATAGAAAGGTATTAACCAGAGAGAATCTGGAAAAACGTGGCATCATTGGACCCCACAGATGCATATTGTGCTGCAGAGAATCAGAAACCAGGGAACACTTGTTCGTGAACTATAAATTCATGCGGGAGGTGTGGTCACTCGTTCTTCTTGGTCTAAATGTTTCAGTCCCAGGGAATACATCAATGCTAGCAGTATATTCCACTTGAAAAATGAGATATCCTCACCCAATTCATGGTAAGTCTGCGTGGAGCGGAATCTAGGAGGCTATACCCAAGTATGTGTGCTGGAGCATCTGGCTGGCCAGAAATGATAACATTTTTAACAATGTTCAACAGCGACCGTTGAAGGTGGCTGCAAAAGCCAAAGCATTTCTCATTGAAACGGCTGGAGTTCAATCTTTTAAGAAGGGGCATTCGTTCCTTCCGGATGAAAAAAAAATGGATGGGTACTTACACCTTCAGAGATCGAAATAAGGATCTAGTCAGGCCAAGCATAACCCCAAAATGACGAATAAGAGATTCGGAATCTGACTTTCAGATTTGGTGGAGGACTCAGGGGGAAGCTTCGATCTTCTTTGATGGTGCCTCCAAAGGAAACCCAGGGAGGGCAGGAGCTGGTGGGGTAATTTACTCCCCGTATGGTAAAAGTGTTGATAGCTTCAGTTGGGGCCTTGGTCATAAAACCAACAACCACGCAGAAATACTAGCCCTATTAAAAGCTTGCCAAATTGCATGGGAAAAAGGGATCAAAGACATTCAAGTCTTCGGAGGTTCAAAAATCTTCATAAAGACTCTATCCTCAAATGCCCTGTTCAATTATCCGCTACTCAACAAAGTCTTACAAAGATTGAGATCAGTGATGTACTACTTCTCTTCGCATCTTTTTTATCATATTTTGTGTGGGCTGAATAAGGAAGCTAATGTAAAGGCAAATGAGGGATGCTTACTGAATCAAGGAGTTCTGAGGGTAAATGAAGAAGAAGCCCGTTGGGCTTCCATTCCGTAGACTGGTGGAATTTGTTAGGGGCTGATAAGAAGTCTTCTAAGAGACTGAAGATTGTTTGTAATAATGGCTGATTCGGAGTAATCCCAACCCCATTCTTTTTATAAAATCTCATAACCGTTCTAGTTAAAAAAAACAAGGGATTTAGTTGACCATTTCAAATGAAAACTGTCACTTAAGATCTATGAGGATATCACTATTTCTACATAGGAACGTCAGGATACTAATGTTTGGGAAAACACGTCGAACGTACGATGTAGATCGCGGGTAAATTCAAAAACTCAAAAAAAATTGCAACAGAAAGTAAAATTTCCGTCGTCATTGTCGAAAAAATATTAGAATTCACACCCAAATGTAATCGTCAAACCCATGACCTCTCCAACTTTAACGAAAGAGATCTTAGATCAACTTATAACCACTTAAACTCATCCTTAAAGCTTTATATATATATACATATAAAACTAATAGTCAACCTCCGCGGGAGCACAACTCCCTACATGTGATATTTAATCAAGTTACGTGCAAATGAAGAGGAATATATAAAAAAATATGCCTTTTTTATGTAGGTGATTTCGTTGAATAAATTGGGCGTCTTAAACCTTTTACAATGTCGAATTTATATCCTTCCATTCAATGGCCGTTTCTGAATGGTAGTTAAGAAGTGAGATAAGCCTATGCAACGATTTGGTATCAATGATGTGTAGAGAGTATATTTTAATATTTAATTATTTTCAAAATTGTTAAGTTCATTGCTTAAAGGTGTTGAACTTGAGCTTTTTATTTTTAAAAAAAATACCTTTTATAAAAGTATATATATTTTAAATGTTATTATTATGTGTTAAAAAAAAAATTAATCAGATTGTTAAGTTCATTGCTCAAAGGTGTTGAACTTGAGCTTTTTATTTAAAAAAAAATACAGTATATATATTTTAAATGTTATTATTATGTGTTAAAAAAAATTAATCAGATTAAAGAAAAATTTTAATAAAATATTTTATATTTTAAGTTTAATATTTAAAATAATATTAAAAACTTAAATTAAGATTATACTTTTTTTCAAAAAAACACAACTTTTTAATTATGTTATGATGGCTTAGTTTTGATGTACGAAAATCATAACATCATAAAAATATATATATAGATGTATGATTTTTAATATAATATTAGGGACTATTAATTTATGATTTTACAATCTTTTTTTTATGGGACAAAAATGATTTGAGAATATGGTTTTGATAGCGAAGAGGAGAATACTAGACCTTCTTGAAATTAAACAAGCTACCTTTACTCGCCCTTCCTTTATGACTATTCTTAAAGTTAATAAGAAATTTTCTCGTATAGACAGTCTCATAGAAATTTGAAAAAGCTTCTTTTACAAGACACAAATCATTTTTGTCACCATTCCTTCATGACTCTTTGTATGGTGAAATATAGATTGCGTAAACATTGACTTGGAAACTCATAGAAGCAACTTTTAACCACTATTTCTATTTAATGAACATCGAGCTATAAAGATGACAATAATGGGAACCATGAATTCTCTTCATTGCCCATGCCCACCCACTTATGTGACCATGATGGCCCCTTATTCAAAAGAGTTAAACATGTCACTTTACTTTGGGAAAATTGAACTACTGCGAGAGAAGTATCATCATCCCACTATATCGACTAATACAATCTCAATAATTATAAAGACTACTCGTTTTTAAGCACTTACTCTCAAAATATATTTAGTAGAAAACAATAAACCTCAAATTAATTTGAAAAACTAAAATTAAGATATTTATATAGCAACATAAAAGTCATTGAGTAACGAGATATGTCTTTAGATTACTTTCCATACATAGTCATGTTAGTTAGTTCACCATGCTCAATAAGAAACCTTAAAGTGAGTGTTTATGTAGTGTGCTCTTCATCTAAATGGTATACTATTTAATGGTTTGAATACCAAAGACACTACACTTAATTACTTGATTTGTGGAAGTGTGACTTCAAATTACAAGAAACACTTTTACTGTATTATATATGTTTGGTTTTGAGGCAACTCACTACAAAAAATTATTAATTTTTTGATGTCGTTTTAAGAATAAGAAAAATTTAACAATTTTTTTAAATATTTTCTAAATCAGAATTTTGTACGCTTAAAAAAAAAGTTGAGTATATCCACTTTTTTATTCACCTTTTTTTTTAATTTATAACTGTTATGACATGGTTTTAGTTGGTGAAAATAATTTTATTTAGATTTTTGTATGGTGCATGTCAAGGTCTTCCATGTTTATGTGGTGCAGACCCGTGCCATTATTTTTCTAGGTAATGCACATTATTTTACTATGAAACTTGGAGTTGGGTTTGGAATTAATAGCATAGTAGAGTATTATGTTCTTCGGGTCTTTGACAAAATTTGTTGTTGAATAAAAATGTAAGCATGTTACAAGTACTAGAAGACTCAAAGTTATTGATGGATTGGAAAAATCTAAAAAAACAAATTCTAAATATAGCTAAGACCAATCATGGAATTATTGTTGGAGGCAAAATCTCAATTTGAAGAAGTCACCTTTACACACATTTATAGGGAACACGATATGACCCAAGGGTCATATATGGGGTTAAATGTATTATGATGTATGACCCCCCTTGTACATGATCATATATGCCCCCCTTAGGTCGTATTAGAGTACACAAAGCTTTGGAAACTCGTAGAAACTTCTTTTAACCATTATTTCCATTTAATGAACATCGATCTATAAAGATGACAATACTGAGAACCAAAAATTATCTTCATTACTCGTACCCACCCATTTGTGTGACCATGATGACCCCTTATTCATGGGAGTTAAACATGTCCCTTTACTTTAGGAAAATTGAACTATTGTGGGAGAAATGTCATCACCCCACTTTATCAACAAATACAATCCCAATAATTATAGAGACTACTAATTCTTAAGCATGACTTACTCTCAAATATAATTAGTGGGAAACAATAAGCCTTAAATTAATTTGGAAAACTGAAATTAAGATATTTCTATAGTAACATACAAGACATCGAGTAAAGAGATCTGTCTTCATATTACTTTCCACACATACTCATGTGAGTTAGTTCACCATGCTCTATAAGAAACATTAAAGTGGGTGTCCATGTACCGTGCTCTTCATCTAAATGGTATACTATTTGATGGTTTGAATGCCAAAGGCACTATAATTAATTACTTGATTTGTGGAAGTGTGTGTTCACTTAATTACTTGATTTGTGGAAGTGTGTGTTCACTTAATTACTTGATTTGTGGAAGTGTGTGTTCACTTAATTACTTTATTTGTGGAAGTGTGTGTTCAAATTACAAAAAACACCTTGACTTCATTAGATATATTTGGTTTTGAGGCGACTCATTACAAAAATTCAATATTTTTTGGCCTTTTGTTTTAAGAATAAGAAAAATTCAACATTTTTGTTGTTAAAATTATTTTCTAAATCACGTATACTTAAAAAAAAGAAGGGGTTATCCACTTTTTAGTTCACTTTTTTTTTAAAATTTATAACTATTATAATATAGTTGTCAAGCCTCACTAGCGTGGTTGGTATTCGAGGGGTTCCATTTGTTAGGTGGCCCAAGGTTCGAAACTTGATAGTGGTGGGAGGAGACACAAAAAAAATCCAGCCATGTTAAGGGTTGGTGTGGCCCAGGCCAAGTGCAATCCTTGGGTGATTTTGATGGCTTAGGGAGATTCGTGCAAAAAAAAGACTAGTATGATATAGTTTTATTTGGTTAAATAATTTTAATTGGGGCTTTTTTATGGTGGATGTCAAGGTCTCCCATGTTTATGTGGTGTAGGTGCCATTATTTTTCTAAATAGTGCACAACATTTTATTATGAAGCTTGGAATTGGGCTTGGAATCAATAACATAGTAGAGTTCTAAGCTCTTTGGATCTTTGATGAAAGTTGTTGTTGAAAAATAATGTAAGCAGGTTGCATGCATTAGAAGACTCAAAGTTATTGATGGATTGGGAAAATCTAAAAAGACAAAATTCAAATATAGCTCTAAGATCAATCATGGAAATTTTTTTTGGAGACAAAATCTCAATTTAAAGAAGTCACCCCACATCAAGCAAGGTGTACCACGTTCTTGATCAGCATAGTGCACGACAATGCTCTATGGATGGATAGAGATTACCCCATCCACATTCAGGATATCCATGAACTAACATGCCTATCCATGGAGGGTCTTGTCATTGAATAATCTCATAGTTGTACATTGTTGTATTGTAAAATGAGATTTTTCAAAAGAAACTCTTACTCTCTGGAAAGGTTGGAAGCAATTCAAAGATCCATTTATTGATATTTTTTTTTTGTTTTTTAAAATTATGTTTTTTTAAAATCAATATTAAGTTATATTTTGATGGAGAAGACTTTCTAAAAACATGAAATGAACTAAAAGATTAAATAAATATGTATTTTAATTTTATTTTTGAAATATTAAATACAAATATGTGAACCAAATGATTAAACAAATATGTATTTGATTTCTTTTTGAAATATCAAATACATTTGTTTAACCAACCAAACTTTATTTTATTTATTTATTTAAATGTTAATTAAAAGCTATTAATATATACTTATTATAAGGTAATATACACTTGATTTATTTAAATGTTAATTAAAAGCTATTAATATATACTTATTATAAGGTAATATACACTTGATCATATTGAGATGATAACATGTTCTATATAAAGGTTTGAATCCATATCTCCATGAAAAAAGATTGTTTAATTTATTATGAACCATAATATGCTTCACAAGTTCATGTCATTTTAATTATATTTAAATAGTTGCAATTTTCTTTTTAATTATGATAAACCCCTTTTTATAAGGATAGTATCTAGGGTATGCTCAGGGATTAAGGCCATGCTAATAACCAACTATTGGTTTATAAAGAGAGTAAGAGATATTTGAATTTGCTTGGGGAAGGATAATAACTTCTTTTAGCCATTTAAGATGATTTAATTGACTTGAGTACCTTCTTAACAATATAGACAATTAAAATTTGATAATGAGATTGAAACTAGCAAAATGAATCATATATAGTTTTTGAGAAAGTCATCCACTTTTACATAACTTTGGCTCAAGAACACGTAACCATATAGTTTGTATTTACATTTAAGTGCTTGCTACCCTATTTACAAAACATTAACAAGTATAAAAAATCCAACTTCTTCAACTTTGTAAACATCCCATGATACAAAAAAGTGCTAAACCTTATGGGGAAGGAGTTGTTGGAGGTTCAAAGAGTTCTCCAAAAAAGAATGTTTTATGTCAGGGTCTCTAAACTCTACCTTTATCCTTCTTATTCTGAAAAAGGATAATCCTGACTCCCTTTCAGACTTCAAGTCAATTTCTTTGCAACCTGGTTTATAAGATGGTAACAAAAGTGATTGTAGAAATACTAAAACTGAAGTTATCTGAGGTAATCTATAAAGAACAATTTGGTGTTTTTATCTAACAGACATATTTTAGATGCTATTGGGGTTACACATGAATGTTTACATGCTGCCAAATAAAAAAATCTCAGCTTTGTTGTGATGAAAATTGACCTAGAAAAGGCATATGATAAGGTAAATTGGGATTTTTTAAGATTGGTTCTGCTTCAGTTTGATTTGCATGTTCAAGTGGTAAAGTGGATTATGGTCTGTGTATCATCAACAAATTTTGCAATTTTGATAAATGGATCTCCTACAAACTTCTTCAGAAGCTTTAGAGGTTTACAGTAGGGTTGCCCAATGTCACCTTTATTGTTCCTCTTGATGACTGAAGGGCTAAGCAAAATGGTCTCAAAAGCATGTAAAGAAGGTCATTTTACAGGTATAAAGTTCTCTGGTGATAATAAAATTACACATTTTCTTTTTGTAGATGATGAGATTTTCTTTGGGTTGGCAAATATTGAAGATTGGAAGGTTTTGCATGCTTTATTGGATATATTTTGTTATGCAATAGGGATGGAATTCAATGCAGAAAAATCCTGCTACTATACACATAAGGTTCAAACAAGGACTTTGGTTAAACTTAAGAAGCTTTTTTCATTTTAAGATTGGTTAGATGGAAGAAGTATTCAATTATTTGGGTTTTATTTTAAAACCTAATAATTATCGTGTGATGGTCTGGTTATGGATGATCAAAAAGATTGAGAGAAAAATTTCAAATTGGTCTCATAGGTTCCTCTCTCTGGGAGGAAGGCTCTCTTTAGTCAAGGAAGTTCTGTTAAGTATCTCAGGTTTTTGGTGTTCACTAATTATGCTTACAAAGTCCATTTTAAACATTATAAGAGCAAAAAAAATTAATTCTTGTGGGCATGACTTGGGAATGAAAGAAAGTTTTATTTGGTCTCTTGGGAACAACTTGCTTTACCTAAATCCCTAGGTGGCTGGGGCATAAAAAACTTGACAAGATTTAATACTGCTTTATGTTTAAAAAGTATGTGGAGATGTCTATTTGATAAAGGATTGTGGAGCATGGTGTTGAGAACTAAATACTTGAAGAAGTGGTATGTCAATAGATGGTTTAGAGATAGATCAAAATGGAGTTTCAATTATACGAAACATCTTCCTTTAGGTACTTCACTGGCTAAAAAAGCGGATTAGCTAGGATATTGGTAATGGAAAATATGTTCACATTGGGGTCGATCCTTTCGTTGTAGATAATGGTCTTTTTTTTTTTCTCTAGGAAATTTTAGATCACTTAGAGATGGTTGGTTTAAAAACTCTTGATCAGATCAAGAGACCTAAATGGTCTGTTATGAAGGGTGGATATTGGTTCAATGCTAGGGATGTGGGACTAACAAGTGAATGGGCACTGAGATGGGATATTTATATAGATGTTTTGAAGGAAGAAGGTGTCAAGCTGAATACAGAAGAGGACAAATTAGCTTGGACAGAGAACAAAAAATCAGGGATTATCACTGCTAAGTTGGCTTATGACTTTATTGCTAAAAAATGGATTAAGGAGGATAACAGGTGGTGGTTTAAAAAAATTGTGTAATTGGAGTGTTCCACAAAAATTGAAATGTTTTTGGTGGTTACGTCTAAAAAATAAGCTCTTAACTTGGAAAAATCTTATGAGGAGAGGATGGTAGGGTCCAAGCTATTGCTTTTTGTGTAAACAGGATACTGAAACAATTTTACATATTTTTGTAAAATGCTCTTTTTGCATAAAGGTCCGGTCATTTGTTAAGGATTTGCTAGGCTTCAGTTCTAAGTTGGGGAATGAGGATTTGGAAGAAACTTTTACAGATTGGTTTAAAGAAATAGATTCCTACAAACTTCTTCCAATTTTTATTGTTTGGTTTATCTAGATTACGAGGAATAAGGTAGTTTTCAAAATTCATCTCCTAATGTTATGATCTGTGGGTTAAAAGGATCAAGTATGTTTAAAGAATACATGGAATTGAATCATTCTAAGAAGAATAAGAGGCTATATGCTCTAGTTAAAACATCTTACTTTGCTGGAGCTCGCTTATTTCTGAAAAAAATTCGTTCTGAGAGGCACGAGCTGGTCAACAATCGTGGACTGAGCTTTGGGAGGCGCGTGAGGCTGGAGGACTGCGACCTGCACGAGCTGGTCAACCTTGGAGCGACCTGCACGAGGAATAGAAGGTGACCTGCATGCTGTCAGATGAAGCTAGGCTCGTGCTGAGAGCGTGAGATCTTGATCTGGACGGTGGTCTGCCAAGGAGGCATTGTGCTTGCTGTCTGTGGCCACTCTGGCAAAGATGGAGGGCTAGATGGGCTCTCCGATCCCTGAGGATCGAGATCCGTCCCAGGCTCCTCACCTGGATGAATTCGATCGCCTAATCTCATCTTACAACAAGAGATCCGGCAAATCCGAACCCCCGAAATTTGGCAAAAGGCTAGAAGATGTGCCAGAGGTTGCCCTCCCCCCGGAGGAAACCATCCGGGTGGCTCTTTCCCTTGCAGATCGGGCCCTGATTGGCCAATTTATGGGGCTCTGGCCTTCGCCCAAAACAACTGACAGCTGGGTTCAAAGAAACTGGAGACCCCTAATCACCAGCAATGTTGCTTCCTACTCCGTCGGGCGAGGCTTCTTCCTTTTCGACTTCGAATCCAAGGATGATAAAGAGCTGATCTTCCGAAATGGGCCCTACTTCATGGGGCCGCAAGGTCTTTACCTCAACAGGTGGACGCCGGACTTCGATCCTGAGGCCGACACGCCAAGAGCTGTGCCAGTTTGGGTCAGGCTGCCCAATCTCCCAATGCATTGCTGGAACCCTAAATCTCTCCAGGCCATAGGGAATGCACTGGGGAATTACATAGATATGGCGAGCCCGAAAGACCAATACGCCTGTGCCCGAATCTGCGTTGAGGTCGACCTAGAAGCTGGTCTCCCGGAAGCCATCAAGTTAACCGTGGGAAGCTGGTCCCATTTCCAAAAACTCGATTATGAACAGCTTCCCTTCAAGTGCAGAGGGTGCCATGAGTATGGGCATTTTATCCGCAACTGTCCAAAAAAACCTGAGAACCAGCAGGACAAAGCAGAGGGATGGCAAAAGGTGTCTAGATCTAAATCCAAACATCAACCCGGGAAGGGGCCTAAAAAAGGTGAAGGGACCAGTGATACAAGGGTCACTAATCTTGAAGGATCAGTGGAAGCAACCAAGACTAAAGCAATGCCGGAAATAAGGGAAGAACTAACTGAAACTGGTGAGAAATCCAGCAATGAAGAGAACAAAGAATCTGGAGCAGAAATATCAGAGCAACATTTGAAGGATCAAGAGGAAGAAAAGGCCCCGGTCACTGCAGGGGAAACCTTGGGGAACTCAGAAGAAGACACTGGATCGGAGGAAGAGGAAGAGGAGGAGGGGGAAATCGAAATAACCACTCCGAGAAGGCCTAAAACAAGGGGAAGAAAATCCAGGAAAGAAATAAGAGAGCAGGCTTCTTACAAGGATAAGCTGCAAGGATCTCAGCTAACTTTGGAAAAGCTCCTGAACTCTGCTAGGAACACCCGACAGCAAGGGCATGCCCAGAAAGGGATGCCTAAGCTCCCCAAAAGTAAGTAATGAGGGTCCTCTCCTGGAACTGTAGAGGTCTGGGAAGTAAAATCAAAGAAGAAGCAATGTTAGATTTATCTTCTTTACATAAGCCGGACATCTTCCTGATCCAGGAGACGAAGATGGAGGAAGCCGCCTTCCTTCAAGTTAGTCAAAATTTATGGAAAGGTAAAGGAAAAGCTGCAATAAGTTCAAGAGGGGCTTCTGGCGGCATCGGAACCCTATGGAATGACCAAGAATTTGATACTGTTGATGTCAAGAAAAGTAGCCATTGGATCCTTACCTAGCTTAGGCAGAAAGCCTCAAACTCTCTGGTAAGTATCTTCAACATCTATGCTCCCAATTCTGCTGCAGAGAAAAACTCCTGCTGGAACCTCTTGCGTGAGGAGAAGAGTAATCTGCTAGGTAACATCATTATTGCAGGTGATCTTAATGTCACCTTAAGCCATGAGGAAAAGAGAGGTGGGTCCTTGGTCAGGGACCCCATAAGGGAGACGGTAGATGAAATCATCCTAGAATGGGATCTCATGGACATTAAACCTGCTGCTGGAAAGTATACCTGGAATAATAAAAGAGCAGGGCCTGGACATATCGCCGCAAGACTCGACAGATTCCTAATCCAGGACTCCTTCCTCCTGCTGGGGATGAATATTTCTTCCAAAATTCTGCCCTTTGGAGTCTCAGATCATAGGCCCATTCTCCTTGAGATGGCTGTTATCAAAAATTGGGGACCAATACCCTTCAAGTTTAATCCCCTCTGGGCAAATCACTCTGAATTCCTCCAAATTGTAACCAACTCGTGGTCCCTACCGGTCAATGGCTCTCCCTTCTACGTTTGGGAGGCAAAGTTAAAAAGATTGAAAAATTGCCTTAAGCGCTGGGCCAAAACCATCCCATCACCTTCAGACCAAAAAGTTCAAGCAGAAAAGGAGCTCGAGACCCACCAGGTTGCGCTGGAGGCCAAGGACGTGACTGCAGATGATCTCCACGCTGAAGCTGTTTTACATGCTAATCTTCACCAAGCCTGCAAAATCGAGTCTGACTGGTGGAAGATAAAGGCCAGATGTGATTGGCTGGTTGATGGGGATAAAAACACTAGATATTTTCATAAGCAGGCAGCAGCCAGAGTCAATTTCAATCACGTGAAAGAGATCCATATCCAGGAACGTGTTATAACCATCCATGATGAAATTAAAATTGAAGCTGCCAGATACTTCAGTGGACTCTACACGGCCCAGCCAGTTGAGGAGGACGCTGAAATCTTGAACTTGATACCCAGCTCCATTAAAACCAGCGATAATGACTCTCTTACCCAAGCTATTTCGATGGAGGAGATTAAGAGAGCTGTTGACGGAATGAAGGATGACAGGGCTCCGGGACCGGATGGTTTTAATGCCACGTTTGTTAAACTGTGCTGGAACATCATCAAGAAAGACTTAATTAAAATGGTCCGGAAGTCCCAGAGATGCAGTAAAATTGGTGGAAGCACCAATTCTGCATTCCTGGCCTTAATCCCCAAAGAAAAGGAGGCCAAACACTTTGACAGGTTCAGGCCTATATCTTTGTGCAATATAGGCTATAAAATCATCACTAAGGTCATGGCAAGCAGACTCAAGCATATACTTCCGAGACTGATCCCGGAGAATCAAGGAGGATTTGTAAAAGGCAGGAAGATTTGGGAAAACATCATTTTAGTTCAGGAAGCTATACACTCCAGCCTGAAGAACGGTGACAAGGGAATGGTGGTCAAAATCGATCTGGCCAATGCCTTTGACAGGGTCAGCCATCTCTTTCTTTTCCAGGTAATGCAGAAATATGGTTTCGCTTCTGATTTTATTTCTTGGGTCCGGGATTGTATTAGCAATCCGTGGATTGCCCCACTTGTCAATGGTAGAGCTGGGCCCTTCTTCCAAGCCTCGAGAGGCCTGAGGCAAGGATGCCCGCTCTCCCCTCTCCTTTATGCCATCCAAGCCTCTGTTCTTAGCTTTCAGCTAGAGACTGCCAGGCTTGACCAGGATCTCCCCGGAATCCAAATGGCTAGAGGCATCAAAGAAATTAACCACGCGCAATTTGCGGATGACACTATCTTATTAGGTGGTGCTAGTAACATTATTGGCAGACGATTCAAGACTGAGCTGAGCCGTTACTGCCTTGCCTCTGGTGGCCAAGTTAACCTAAGGAAAAGCCAGATCTATGGCTGGAACATCAATCTGAGGGAAATGTCAGGAATCTCCCGCAGCCTCAACATTGGCGGAGTCACTGACTGGGAGTCCTTCAACTATCTGGGGGTTCCCATATTCAAAACCAAGGCCAAGAGCTCGGCCTGGAACCCTGTTGTGGAGAAAATTAAAAGCAAAATCCAAGGCTGGGGATCAACCTGGTTAAACCTGGCTGGGAAGGTAGTCTTAATCAAGGCTGTCTTGAACAGTTACTTGATTTATCAAAGCTCTCTCCTTCTAGCCCCGGCCAAAACCATCAATCAAATTGAAGGACTGTTAAGGTCCTTTCTCTGGCAGGGGGGCAGCGCTGGTAGAAGCAAGAAGTTTGCGTTGGTAAGCTGGAGAACTATTAAACGACCTAAGTCTGAGGGAGGCCTCCATATAAGAGATCTCAGGATCCAAAATTTGGCTATGGGAGCCAAGCTGATCTGGTCTCTACTTGTCCCCAAGCCCTCTTGGTCCAGCCAAGTTCTGAAAGCTAAATATTTTAGGGGCAACCGACTCAGATGCCTGGAAGGTGCCCATATGAACCAGAATGGCTCCACTATACACAAAATTTGTCTCAAGGCGCTGCCCCAGTTCACTGATGGACTGCACTGGGTCCCAGGCAATGGGAAACTCATTAAAATCTGGAAGGACTCGGTTCTGGGTAAAACTCCTCCACAGCTACCTCTCCTGCAGCAAAGATTGGACGCGCTGGGGTTGACTACGATCTGGGACATCTCCAAATGGGAAAACTTTGAGAGCAAGCGCTGGATTGGCTGGAATTTGCCGGACCTTCCTGATGAATTTGAAGCAGAGAAATCACATCTCCTTGCCCACCTGGCTGGAATCGCCCCACTGTGCCAAAACAAAAGGGACAAACGAGGATGGGGAGAACGATCAGGCAATTACACTGCCTCTGAAGGATACCAGCGATTCTCAGCTAACTTCAACGTTCCTGGCAATCCCAAAGTCTGGAATTATAATTGGTCCAACTCCACGCTGCCCAAGATCGACCACTTCACATGGACGCTGATGCATGGCAAAATTTTGACGGGCGAGAACTTGGAAAGGAAAGGGATCGCTGGACCATACAGATGCCCCCTGTGTGCTAACGCTGAAGAAACCATAACGCACCTATTTTTCCAGTGCTCCTTTGCCAATTCAATCTGGAGGGGCGTGCTTGACAGCTGGGGAGGATTAAGGAGGATTCCGGAGAATATTCATGACTGCATCAACAATTGGGATAATTTGTATCAGGGCGAGCTGAATGAGAAGAGGGGCGTAAGAAGTTGCTGGCTTAAAATTCCAAAATTGATTTGCTGGTGTTTATGGAACGAAAGGAACTACAGGATTTTTCAGGATAAAATGCAAACCACGGGTAAGATAGTAGTCAAAATTCAGGCATTGGTTATGGAGGTTATTAGTATCTCAAAGCTTCCAAGTAATAAAGGGACACTAACCGAAAAAGAAAAAGAGAGCATGAGGAAATTCATTCCCTCGGCTGATAAATCCGTTGCTGCTAAGAAACTGGAGGCGTGGGAGATCCGGATGGACAACTCTCAGTTCAGCAATTGGCTGAAAGAGAGGAAAATTTTTAAGCTCTTCTTTGACGGGGCCTCCAAAGGGAACCCGGGGAAGGCCGGAGGTGGTGGAGCCATCATCAATCCGGACGGGGAAGTCGAGGTGGAGTATAGCTGGAATATTGGTTATGAAACTAATAATATCGTAGAGGCCTACGGGCTATGGCAAGGTCTAAAACAATTGCTGGTTAAAAAGGTTGAAGAAGTCTTGGTATTTGGAGACTCCAGGATTATCATCTAGGCAATGAATGGAGGAAGGATAAGTGACAACAATAGGACAGCTATACTGACTAGAAGAACTAGGTCCCTTTCCACGCTGTTTCGAAAGATTAGATACTATCATATTCTAAGAGAACTCAACGTCTTGGCGGACATGGCTGCCAATAAAGCCATAGATGCGGAGCTTAATGGATTATTAGTTAATTTGGCTGTCCACAGTGATATTCCTCCTTAGATCCTTGGCTGGTCATTGACTGTATGAAGGGGTAGCGAGGTGAATTCTGTCATGTATCTCTCTACAGCAATTTATTGCTGATTTTTAATAAAAAACTCCATAACCGTTATTGTAAAAAAAAAAAAACATCTTACTTTGCTAATGGTTTTTTTAATGGTGCTTTATCCAACAATTTATGTGGATGTGGAATGGTTCTAAGCTTAAGCAAGGATCATTATTTTACTTTAATATTGGGTGGAGGGAATCGTACCAACACAAAAGATGAATTATTGAGCCTCTGGGTTTATTACAGTTTGCAGCTCTTATTGGCATTTCAGATATATGTATCTTTGGGGATTCTAAAGTGATAATAGAATGGATCAATAGAAACTTCAATCTCTAGGTTCTGTTGCTTAAACAATGGTGTCAGAGAGTTAAGCTATTAAAAAGTTTCTTTTATTAGACCTCATTTAGACATGTTTCCAGATCTTTTTATATGATGGCAGACATTGTTTCAAAAATGGCTATTAGACTCAAGGTAGGTTCTCTGTTGTATCAAGTATTTTTGGAGGGGCTTTTACTTAATGAAGGAGAAGTTGATTTGGTAGATATGACATGATTTTGTTATAAAGTTCTGAAGTAAAGTTTTCTATAATATTCTGTTTTTAAAAAAAACAGGATCCTCTGTAAAAGTTTGTTTAGTTTCACAAGGAGTGGGGATAGTAGTTTTTTAAAGGAAGTTTTCTGCTTGAAGGTTGTTATCACGAATATGATATGTAAACACTTTTTCTTTGATTTAATGAATAGTAGGAAAACGTTTTTTTCTAATGGAAAAAAAAGCTAAACAAATTGTTTATTGTTTAAATTTTCAAAAATATTCATCAAACTTATCTTTTTAGTACAAATTTAGTATTGTTGTTAGCTTATTTTGTTTTAGTAAGCGTTGATAGAGTGTGATTGAATTAGGTTTTTTATTTTTATTTTAATGAGTTTTGTTGCCAATACTTAACTTCTGTTAAGTCCAAAGTGTATGTAGTAGGTGGTATGTGAATATGCGGACGGTCATGGATGATATTCTTGATTTATCTACATTATGTAGACATGGAGGATGTATATCTTCTTTTTCTTTGATTCTAAAGAATAGTACAAAGTTAATTTTTTTACTGGAAAAAACACGCAATATAAATATAATTATAAATATAAAACTACTTTACAATTAAAAAATACTAAAAACTACCACTCAAAAGATTTTAATAAATACTATAAATATTAAAAACTTCATATAATTAATCCAAAAATATGTCATACAATTCTCAAATACAATTTCTTAAAACTTTTATATAACAATAAATTTCTTTTTTTTGTAAGCAACAATAAAATTCATATTAACAGAGGGAAAAACAGAGTACAGAGAACCAAAATCATACTATGGGGGCCTGAGATAATTTGAACACCCACCAAGTCTATCAAAAAAGTTAAAGTTCCTATTGGGTTTTTTCAAAAATAACAGGCTACCCTTCCTAGAGCTATGTCCCAGGACCGACATATTACATACAATAAAATTGAGACTGTAAACTGACATGAAAACAAAACATTTGTAAAACAACGATATCCAAAAAAGTTGAAAGTCACAGATAGAACCATGAATGGTGATGGAGAGTTTAGGATGTGGCATTCCCATCCGTTGCTTCCAAAGTCTCCTCCAGGATGGGGCAGGGCCCATATGTGTCATCATGTGTCGGTTGGCTGGAAGGTTGTAGCTCCCTAAGCGGATGTGCAGTTATGACATTGTTGGAGGCTTCACAGACACGTTTCATCGACGTCGCTAGCTAGGTGTTATCCTGGTGGTCCTGCACTGGTGCAGTGGATATTTCTGCTGATGTGGATGTCTCCCCACCCATGCCATGATGCTCTCCATGTTTCTGCCATTAGCTATTTCTTCCTTGTTGCAGATAATGGTATAATGTCGCCAATTGAAATTTGCTTCTAGGTTGTTCAAGTGTTCGTCAGTCTAATTGAGACAGGTTTGTATACTTTGCACCATGTCTCTTGCTCCACTCCATTTGTTTGTCAAATCTTCCATAAACATCCCCATCATATTTTTGATCATCCAATAGTGGTTAATTTTTCCACCATTTCTCCCCAAAGTGGGATGTTCCGAGACTACATGAGACTCCCAATCATCGATCATGCACCTAACCGGCATGGATACCTAAGATGCATAGCCATATGTGGCTCCTAGGTTAACCTTCCGCTTGGCTCCGTTTCGACCAGAGCTACCTCTCCTCGGAGTGTCGTGTTGTCGTGGCATTGTCACTCTCTGTGCACCTGCTTGGATGGTGGAGGAGAAGACTACCAGCACCTAGGAGAGGATCAAGCCGCAAGTCTTGAGGATGACATGCTCCATAATGCTTCTGGGGGGCTTCATTAAGCTCTGAGCTGGCACACGCAGGTAATAACTCTCCAGCTCTGCGACCATAGTAGCAACTAGACGTCCCAACTACCCTTAGGGTTGGCTAACAACTCGCCACCCTAGGTATTTAATTCCAGAGTTCCTCCCTCCGCTTCGATTCCAATGCCGTTGCCATGTGTCCATTGTGACAAATAGCCCATGTGACTCGCACGCGTATCACCCACATCCAAGATAAAAATAAATTTCTTTATTTTGCTAACAATTTTTTATTACATTTCATTAAACTTACATTAATAATATTATTATTACAATAAACCATATTATCTAAAAGAAACCGCATTTTATCAATTGCATATAATAACCACTCTTGAAGCCTACGACCCCTACTTAAATTCCGTAGAACTCATCCACTGGAGCTTATAGTGAAAAAGACAAATTTAATAGGTAGAAGACATGGATTTAAACTACCGTTCAACTTTCCCTACGAAATAACAATAATTTTGAGGCATCTTCGTACTTCATTGGGTGCTGATTACGAGTACACAGCATGTGCAGAGGAGGATTGATTGCGGTGTTTTTTAACTGAAATTTGAGTAGTGGGATTCTTTGGATTCGGTAATGGCTTTTCTTCTCTCTCTGTATATTGACAATTCGATGTACAGTTATGAATTACCTTTGTAGAAGAAAAACTTATGCATTATTGTTTAAAGGTTCTGTATGTAACTGGGTTTTAAATGGTGTGAAAGCAAATACAATAACAAATGAAGGAATGCTGATCTGAACCTACAGGAGAGGCCTGGCCATCCATTGGCAGTTACAGAAACTTTGAAAGAATGGTATATGTTGTTTTGTTATGCAAGTTAAACCACAGTATGCAATAGGAAATGTTACCAAAAATTTATAAATTTCACCTAGAGACCATCATAACAGATCGACTTCGGATTTATTTTAACCATTCTGTAGATGGAATGAGGTGCTTGATTTAGCCAGTCTATGGATGGAATACTGTGCTTGATCCAGTGTAGATTTGGATCAGACAGAAAATGGCTGAAACCCAACAAAACAGAATCCTAGAATCCGCAGCTTACAGTAATATTCACATCAAGTGCAAGGCAACCAGCAACAACCATAGATTATTTGCAAAGGACATTTGTTATTGAATTAGGGAATCTAATAACAGAAGTCCTAGACTGCAGACTGATTTTGTTAAATTCATTGCAATATAGACTGATTTTGTTAAAATCATTGCAATATGGTATTTTATGGGCAATAAAGAAAGGAAATTGGAAAAAATACTCTTGGAAACAGATCTTCCAAACCCCAGTAAATGCATCTGTGAATGGTGGGTCAGTCCAGGGATTGAGGTATATCCAGAATCCAAACGTTAGTTGCAGAAAGTTCGTTGCCAGCATATTATGTACATCATTGTAAGCCATTCCCTTTTTTAAGCCGACATAGCTTAGGGCTCTCATGTAAATCCATGCTTAGTAGGCACTAATGTTCTCATTGTGGCTTGGGAGGTCCTCACTGATCCTCATGACTTTTCCGAGCTGGTTGTATGAGAGAGGTAATAGAGATGCGAACTCTAAGGTAGCTTGTGGCTATATGAATTAGAGCATTAAGCACGAAGTATAGCTTCCGTCACATCTATTGCTTGAGTGAACAACTTTTTGCAAGTCCTTTTTGATCATGTCTGCTGTCAACTGCCCTCAAGAATTTAATGCCTCAAAGATGCAAGAGACAATGCGATCAATGAGTGACTCTTTTCTTTGAATTTTTCGTCCACACTAGACACAACTGGACTACAGCACTACAATAAGAAGAATGAATTTAAACCGTAGTTCTTCTAACTTACGTTTCAGACTGTTTTAGGTCATCGTATCATCATTGCTATAACTAACAATCTTATGCCAAAACTGTAATTGAACAACGTGGAAAACAGTATGGTATGTATGGCCAGCCCCTGCCACTTCATCCATCCTTTTACATATAGCACTGTAAACTTCATCGAACTTTTGGTCCTTTTGGCAACTCATATAACGATGGTGAAATTGTAGTGTGATTGGTGAAGAATGTGAACCCTAAAAGATGATACAAAATGAGCCTTTTCTTTCTTCCGTACAGAGAACCTAAAAACTTTCATGGAAGGAGACACTATGTCCATCTCAAGAGTCTGCCCTCACTGCACTTATAGAGAAAAGCCATTACCTTGTTTAGGATTGAGGTTGATTTGGAATCTTGAGTTACTTGAAGAGCCCAATTGATGGGTTTCTTGTGTTAAAATTTTTAGCTCATGGTAACAGTTTACTGCACCCATTCTAAAATCCTAACAGCTAGATAACTGTAAACTACTATGTAAACTACTATCCAAAACTGCAATATGATCTATGCTCAAATACTGAAACACATCACACTGAAAAAGTAAAAATAGCATAAGTGAAACTGACTGTCAAACCTGCTACTTGTCTTGTTAAATGGGAAAATGAAATCTGCTACAGCCAACTCAGAAAATAGTTACACTACTTGAAACTCACAAAACGAATATATAAATCTATTCCCAAGCCTTGCTTTTATAACTGAAGAAGAGGGAAACGATTTACAATCAAAGTGGACTGAATAGAAGAGCATGAGGTGAAATGCCTAGATTAAAGTGCCCAAGAGCATGCACTACTCTCCTTGGAATGTTCACCTAGCTTAATATTAGCAAACACATGCACAACACTTCCTTGAACTGCTGTCTTTGACTTAGTCACACAAGAATAACAATCACACTAAAAATAAGCAAACAGATAAATATTGTGAAATTTATAAACCTTTAAACAGATCTGGATTAGCAGTGTTCAGTTTAATTACTCAATTTCAGATTTCAACCAGCAACCATAAACATTGCAGATCTGAAACATTAAACAACCGTAATACACTGTTTAAGCAACAATTTCAGAGAAAACCAAAACACACGAGATACCCTGGAAATATTAGTTTTTCTCAGAGGTGTCCACTCACTCTGAGAAGTCAGGATAATCAACTCAACCACAATATTCACTAATCCAAGTTGAAATGCACTTCAAACTAATTTATAACTTGCAGCACATGAAATCCTTATAACTCATAAACAATCAGGCAATCACACATATGACTCAGAAATTTATCCTAGAAACCCCAATGGGGAAAACCAGCTATAGTGGGGCTTTCTACTTTCTCGAGCCCAGAGCAAATAAAATATAGAAGAGGTACAGTAAGATTTAGAGAAGCAACAAGTGAACTTGGAGGGACAAAGCCCTAGATTTTCAGCAGTTGCAGTTTCTACTCTTGGAAAATGCGCCCCCAGCAGTACACCCTCACGCTGGATTTCTCAATTCTGACTCTGCCAATCATTGGATGTTGTACAATCTGTCTAACTCTTAGAAGGATGCTACCTCAATTCTCTGCTTTGATCTGCTCTGCTCCGGAAGATAAATAGCGTCCTCAATCATTGAAAACGTCCCCGAGCTGTACAATTGCGCCCTCAATCCTTTAAGCCACATCTTAGCTGATCTGCTATTTGTCTGACTCGGACTGATCACTGAAGGCCTCTCCTCAGTCACTGATGAAGACCCTCAGCTCTCTGGGTCCTCTCACCCTCCCACACGTGTGCAACAACTCCCTCACGTCCCACACGTGTGACGTGTTGCTGCTCACGTTCTCCTCCCGCTGCTCACACTGCTGTTGCTGCGGTTGCTGCTCTTCAGTCTCTAAAGATGCTCAGTGAAATATCTCTGTCACTGCCCTAGTGAATGAATGCCTCATTCTCTGAAGCTCTGTTCTCTCACTGCTCTGAGGAATGCGTCCCAGCTATCTCAGATGGTTCGCCCTCCTTGGTCAACTGCTACTCACAGCTGCTCTAATCCCCTGATGCTCACAAAAGATGAATGACTTTTTCACCCTCAATGCCTTTTTATAAGTCAATTAGAAATTAGGTCACCAAACCCTAATTAGGGTTCCAAAACCCTAATTTCACTTTTGGTGCCAAAAATCAAACAGCTGCGTTAAATTTGCATGCATGTACTTTTGCATGTAACTGGAAAAAGTGACTTGATTCACTGCATGTCTCCACCGCTGGATCCATGACACATGGCAGAGTGCATCTCACACTCTACCCTCCTGCCTGTGCTGATAAGTGCCTCCATGCTAGGCAGTCTGCATGGAGGACATCCTGAGTTACATCATAACTCAACAGAAAACCCCAGCAGGGGAAAACCAGCGAACAGTTTATCTTTTATTGTAGGTTTGTTAATCAACACTTACATTAACAGGTCTCCGGATATGACTCACTGGATCCCAGACTCTGAGTCTCACTGTGCCCAAACCCCTCAACAAAAAAGGTGAACTCCAACAGAAGATATGACTCACTTCTGTCCCTCACAAGAGATATGACTCACTCTTGTCCAATGTTATCAGAACTAGACCGATCATCGAACTGACAGAGCCAAATGTGAACTAGACCGGAATTGGAAAAAAACTGAGGAAAAAAATGGTAGACTAAAAATACATAAAATATTCATATTTTGTAAAAAAAAATATATATTCATATGCATACATATGAATCCAAACCATTAATACACAAATATGCAAAGATTCTCATATATATAGCAAGTACAAGTGCAAATAACCAAAATAACACTAGTGCAATACAACACTGAAGTTCTGAACCAAGATACATACTGAAGAAGTGCGCTCTCTGTGCCCCTCTTTTTTGCTCTGCTCTGCCTAATGAAGAATGCGCCTCTCTATCTCAGACATGCGCCCCCTCTCTATCTCAGAAGTGCGCCCTCTCTATCCTCAGAAGTACACCCCTCTCTCTGTCTCAATCAATCTCTAATGAGATAATGAGATGATCTCTCACACACCTAGAATGATGCGCCCTTAGCAGTCTCTGAAGGATGTGTGCCCTCACTCTATCTCAGAAATGCACCCTCTTTATCTCAGAAATGCACTCTTCCTCATGCAATGATTTGCTCAGCCTCTGTAGCCTCTTGCTATCTCACTTGTGTGTCACATGTGTGTGCACTTTTACCTTTTGCTAACCGTTTCTAATCCATTGGAGGCTTTAGGGTTCAAAATCCCTAATTTTGCTTTTCATGCAAAATCCCATCATGCAACTTTTTAATTAAAAAATGCATGCATGCAAATCTCGCATGCATAAGGTAAAAGTCTCAGAAACCTTTGCATGTTCTTACCACTGAAGCCATGTAGTCTGGTAATGTGATTCTCACACACTACACTAAGGACATCCCGAGATACAAATATCAACCAGGATAATGGCTTTTTCCCAACCTGGCCAAATTATGGTTGTGACTTCACCTTTGCTGTAATACCCCGATTTTGACCCCAATTGCATTAAATTGTAAATGATGTAATTAGCGTTATTAAATCATGGTGTGGAGCTCAAGGCCAAGGCCCCACCATGGATTTAGCGTTTTATGTTCGGCAATTAAAATCGATGCCGATGGTTCACGTGTTAGCCAGGCATAATATAATTTTGGACATCATGTAAATATGCAATTAATAAAAATACCCACAACTAGCTATGTCAATGCAACAAAAGAGATGGGGGCATGATTTCACAAGGAATAGGGAGAGAAAATATTCAAACCCTTGAGCCAATAGGGTAAAGCCAAATGTCAATGGGAGAACCCATAAAGCTGTCAACTACCCATTTTGTCTTTTGTGCCAATCATTTATTTCTTCCAGAATTGGTTGAGGTAGTTAATGCCTTGGGATTGGAAGAGTATGACAGTCAAATTCGAATTGGGGCAAGCCATCATTTTTGGAAAACGTGTTTTTGACTTATGGGGCAAGTAAATGCTTGGAAATGCATGCCCATCCCGTTTTTCACCCACGTCCTTCATTTCCTCACGCAGCTGGAGCTTTTTGTGCTTTTACCTTCAATTTTTTCTGTCGTTTCCTCCTTCCTTCATGCCCAGAAATCCGTTTTTGTTATTGCTGAGTGAATGGCCAGAGGAGATTCACGATTTGTGGGTTTAGGGAGGACGTTCGTAATGCCCATAGACGTTTTTTCTGAATTCGAATCCACAAATTGGGGGTTTGTATAGGTCGTTTTTGCCTTTGTGAAGCCATTAAACGTTTCCTGAAACGATTTGCTCACCTAGGTCATTTTTCTACCATTTTTGATTTTTGGTTCCCAGGGCATTTTGTCCATACCCAACACTAGTGTTTTGTTGTTCTGTAAATCCTTGCTTTGGTCTGAACCGTTAGGAGTGGAAGAGGCTAGAATTGGCTTGATAAAGCTAGTGTAGAGAGGGACCTCACAGAGAGATCAAGAGGGGCTGGTTATGTAATACTCCGTTTTGATTCCAATTGCATTAAATTGTAAATGATGTAAATAGCGTTATTAAATCATGGTGTGGAGCTCAAGGCCAAGGCCCCACCATGGATTTAGCGTTTTATGTTCAACAATTAAAATCGATGTTGATGGTTCACGTGTTAGCCAGGCATAATATAATTTTGGACATCATGTAAATATGCAATTAATAAAAATACCCACAACTAGCTATGTCAATGCAACAAAAGAGATGGGGGGATGATTTAACAAGGAATAGGGAGGGAAAATATTCAAACCCTTGAGCCAATAGGGTAAAGCCAAATGTCAATGGGAGAACCCATAAAGCTGTCAACTACCCATTTTGTCTTTTGTGCTCAATCATTTATTTCTTCCAGAAATTGGTTGAGGTAGTTAATGCCTTGGGATTGGAAGTGTATGGCAGTCAAATTCGAATTGGGGCAAGCCATCATTTTTGGAAAACGTGTTTTTGACTTATGGGGCAAGTAAATGGTTGGAAATGCATGCCCATCTCGTTGTTCACCCACGTCCTTCATTTCCTCACGCAGCTGGAGCTTCCTGTGCTTTTACCTTCACGTTTTTCTGCCTTTCCTCATTCCTTCATGCCCAGAAATCCGTTTTTGTTATTGCTGAGTGAATGGCTAGAGGAGATTCACAATTTGTGGGTTTAGGGAGGACGTTTTTGCTCCCATAATGCCCATAGACGTTTTTGAATTCGAATACACGAATTGGGGGTTTGTAGAGGTCATTTTTGCCTCTATGAAGCCATTAAACGTTTCCTGAAACAATTTCTTCACCTGGGTCATTTTTCCCCATTTACCATTTTTGATTTTTGGTTCCCAGGGTGTTTTGTCCATACCCAACACCTATGTTTTGTTGTTCTGTAAATCCTTGCTTTGGTTTAAATCGTTAGGAGTGGAAGAGGCCAAAATTGGCTTGATAAAGCTAGTGAAGAGAGGGACCTCACAGAGAGATCAAGAGGGGCTGGTTATTCTTCTCTGCACACCCTGAAGAGCACTGGAAGGGAAGGTATGGCCTGGGGGACTGTGTAGCAGATAAGGGGATACTTCCTTGTGTTGGGTGTGTAGGTATTGTGGAGGCCAAGACAGATCTTGTGTAGGTATCCATAGCTTTGTGGTTGAGCTCACTAGCTTAGCAATTCTCCTTTCCACTGCCTTAGCAGCCTGATAAACCCAACCGTGTTTGGCTTGGATGAGTTTTGATGTGTATTTGGCTATGTGTGAGCCTGCTGTTCTCTAGTTCCTTGTGGAAATCATACCCAGCTCGGGGGTGGCAGTGGTGCTAAGAGATTGATGAGTACACTGGCCTATGGTTGGGTGGAATGTCGCAGTAACATAGCTAGTTTCGGGACAACTTCTTTTCAAGATAAATATTTCTTGTGTATTTGATTTCTGCAACTGTATATGTTTTATAAATTATTATGAACATGATGAATGTATTGAAATGTATTTGCTTCCGCTGTATATTGCATTATGCATCTGTGTATGTATAATTTTATGTTCAATGAATTTTATGTTATATTCATTGGGCTAGATTGCCCGTTTTGATAGTAGCAGTAGTGCAGTTGCGTCCTCTCCATCGTCGAGATGAGGGGAGGGGACGTGACAGTGTGGTATCAGAGCAGTGGTTGCAGCATTGGGCCTTAATGGGCCTCAATGGGCCAAGTTGAACAGATGCAGAGGTAAGAGCTTCCTCTATTGAGTAGTGGCCAGCAGAGAAAGACAGAGAAAAATTTTCAAATTTTTTTCTAAGTATGACTGTGTCGGTTGATTTAGCTGATACATGTTGGCTGAGTTAGCTGAGTTGAGCCAACGAAGCTTGCAGCGACTGTGTTGGCGTGAAAGGCTAAGTTGCACCGACGGGAAAGGAAAAGAAAGGAAAACTTTTCAAATTTTTTTTAAGTGTTTGAAGTTTCAGTGCCGACTGAGTTTTCCGAGCTGCGCCGATACGCATCGGCTGAGTTGGTTGAGTTGTGCCGATGCGTGTCAGGCGAACTCGACGAGTTTCGCGGATACATCTCAGCAAGGTTTGCCGAGATCGCCTGTCGGAAGAAACTGACAAGTTTGTCGAGGAAGGAAGAAAGAAGAAAGAAAAAGTTTTAAATTTTTTTCTAAGGGTTGGAAATTTTCTATGTCGGCTTGAAAGGCTGAGTTTCGCCGATGCGTGTCGGGCGAACTCGGCGAGAAAAGTTAAGTTTTGCCGATATGTCGGATGAACTCAACGAGTTCTGCCAACATGTCTGGAGCAAAAGCGGAGTTTTGTCGACACATCGAAAAAGTTTGATGAGTTTCGCTGATGAAGAAAAGAAGAATTTTTTTCCGAAATTTTTAAAGTGTTGAAATTTCCTATCGGCATAAAAAGATGAGTTTTTGCCGATACATCGGATGAACTCGGTGAGTTCTGCCGACACGTCGGGAGGAAATGACAAGTTTTGCCGATCGGAAGAAGCGGGCGAGTTTTGCAGATACGTGTCGGACAAACTCGACGAGTTTTGTCGACACGTTGGAAGAAAAACCTGAGTTTCGTTGATCGGAGCAAAAACAGAAAATTCGTCGAAACATATAATTTCAACAGATTTTCAGTGGGATTTATAGGTGCCAGAAAGATGAAAATTGGGGGTTGAACTCATGCGAAGCCACAAGGGGGCAAGCCCCTTGACCCCCATCGTTCCCCTGAGACAATCGTTGTTTGTGAAAGAAAAGTCTGTGTTTTGACAAGTTGTCAATATACGATTTTTCCAAAAGTAGGTAAGTAATGTATAAGTTCCTGTGAATGCTAGGCAGCTAACAATTCTGTTCATGAACACATTTTGCAGAATCATAGTCACATCAAAAGCAGCATTCCATATAGTGAAGATTGAAGAAGTGGGTTTTTGGCTCAGCCATGAGAACCTATGACATGTATGATGATGCACAAAACCCCCACGAGCACGAGGAAGATGCTATGGGAGAAAACGTTCGAGTTGGAAATGCTGAAACAGAGTCTAATGGTAGAAGATTCAAGAGACTCCGCCAGATTTTGTAGCCACCATGATGAGCTTAAGGGTGGAAATGCAAAGTTATAGGGCAGATAATGAAAGATTGGTTAAGGCTCAGGAAGAGCAAAATCATCTAAATGCAACCATGCTGCAGAGTTTGACAGACATCCAGAGGAGGATGAGCTCTGGGCATCGTGTAGTACATCCGGAAGGAAGTAGGAGTGGCGCTAGAAGAAGAAAGAGATCTTCTAGTGGGTCATCTAACTCTGAAGGATCCATCAAGGGTTCAAGTTCTTCTTCCCACAGGAATAAGAAAGAGAGGCGCTACCAAAACCGCTCACGTGATGAATTCAAGAAGGCTAAGCCTCCTACGTTTGATGGTGAGGTAAAGAGCGGTTAAGAAGCTGAAGCTTGGCTTCTTGGGATGAGAAAATATTTCCAAGTCCAAGACTACTCTGGTGATATGAAGGCTAGGGTAGCCATCTTCAATTTGACTGGAAGAGCATCCATATGGTGGGAGCACTTCAAGAAAGTAAAGAAGATTAATGAAGGGATGATTGTGTGGAAGCAGTTCTAGAAGTATTTCAGCAGAAGTACCTCCCTGGTAGGTACTATGATGATAGGATTAAAGAATTCCATGAGCTGAGATTGGGGCAACAGACCATGGAAGAGTATGCCAACAAGTTCTTGGAACTATTGAGGTATGTCAGGTATATCAAGGATGATAATGTAAAAATCCATCGTTTTCTGAGTGGGTTGCCTCAGTCTTACAAAGACAAAATTGAATTTAATGAACCCAGAACTTTAGGAGAAGCTATAAGAAAGGCTAAGTATTGCTATGATCAGAATAAAGGAAAACCTGATTACCATAAGACATGGAAGGATAAGAAGAATGAAAAGTCTGATCAGAGGAAGAAAGTTTCAAGCCCTCTAACTTCCGAAATCAGCAAAAGCAGCCATCACAAGCCGTGGCTAAGCTAGCTAGAGTGATGGGAGAAAAGCCAAGAGATTCAAAGGAGATTAGAGAACCTCTCCAATGCTGGAGATGTGGAGGACCCCATTTGCGCTGGAATTGTCCACTTGAGAATGGGAATGCAAGGCCAGCTTACAACATCCAAGAAGTTGAAACTGTGGGGCAAGTAGCAAGAACTGTCCCTAGGATTTATGCAGTGCTAGAGGACCGCCAGGCAGATCATCAATCAACTGTGGTTGAAGTTGCAGGTAAGATTGCTGAGCAATCTGTTTCTGTTTTGATTGACTGTGGTTCTACTTACAGTTATATTACTCCTAGAGTAGTTGAGGTTTGTGCTTTTAAGAAGTTAAAGCATAGCAAATCATGGTTAGTTCAGCTAGCCACTAGAACTCAAAGAAAGGTTAGTGAAGTGGTAGAGAAATGTTCATTGGTTATGAATGGAATGGTCACTTATGCAGATCTGAATGTTCTACCACTTGGTTCCTATGATATTCTCATTGGAATGGATTGGTTGGAAGCACACAAAGTAAAGCTTGATTTGTTACAACAAGACTTTTGAGTGCTTGGATGAAGGCAACTTAAGGGTTGTAAGAGGCATTCCAAAGGTAATTTCTGTTAGGCAGATTTCAACAATGCAGCTGAAGAAGTTCTATAGGAAAGGTTGCAGAGTGTATGCAGTTCATGTTGTGGAGGCAGCAGAGAATGAAGCTCCTAGGTTGGAGGATTTTCATGTGTTGCAGGAATTCAGGGATGATGTTTTTCCTGATGAAATTCCAGGGCATCCTCCAAAGAGGGACATTGATTTCACAATTGAACTTGTGCCAGGAGCAGCACCAGTGTCCAAGACACCCTACAGGATGAGTACGCCAGAAATGCTAGAGCTGAAGATGCAATTTCAAGAGTTGTTGGAGAAGGAGTATATCAGGCCAAGTGTGTCTCCTTGGGGAGCACCAATTCTGTTTGTGAAGAAGAAAGATGGTACATGTTATCACATATATAGTAGCCGGGCTACCATATTATATTTTTCAGATACAGTACATTTTTATGCCAGATCTTTGACATATGAGATGCTGAGATGAGCAGTTTTGTCGGATCATTATTTTACTCGTGGACTATTGTACTCTCCCATGTCAGGACCGAGTCTCAGGACACTTGGATTTGAGGACTGATGTAGCCATTTAGTCATTTACAGAGCAGTTATTGATGTCCAGATTTATATCAGTACTTTCTCATTGGACAAATGATGGTTCAGATGGATTATATACATGATTATGACTCAGCTTTTATTATATTGTGTTATGGTTATAATTGCTCTTATACTCATCTTTGTGACATGTATCAACATGTAGTGTCATAATCTGGCGGTCATAATTATATGGACTTGGATATATTTGTATTATGTATTGATGCCCCTACGTAGACTTGGAAGTTCCTGATCTATACTCATTGGTTTTACCCTCCTTTGGGAGAATGAGGTAGTCATTCCCACCATTGTTTTGGCTTGCTAGTGTTGGCTTCATCATTCATTGTCTCCACCCATCCATTACTTTCCAGTTTTGTTTTAAACCCAACTTACTACTTGACTTGTGGCATGGAGGACCTTTCCTCGCTAGAACCTTTGTTGGACAAACCTCCCTGTTCATACTGTGTCTCGGCTTTGAGTTGGTGACAGAACTTGCCTTTCGTGAGTTGGATTGTATGCCTAAATCATTTTGGTTGGTTGTCCCGATGTTTGGCATTGTGCAGACCCCCCCCTGGTCACTTGAGATGTTGTTGGCTAAAACTGAAAGCTCATGTACTACTTGTGTTGGAAAATGTTATATATGCGCCCATGGAAAATGAAAAATGCTAAACTGTGTTTCTTAACATATGTAAAAAAGGGCAAGAGCAATGAAATGCTAAAATGCCCCTTGAAGGGTATAAGAAAAGGTCCAAAAAACAATGGTTAAATATATGCTATATCCAAATATTGCTGACCTTATAAATTTGAATATGTCCCGGATGAAAGCTACGATTAGCTGTGTTTTTAAGCACTGATGAAGTCCCAAAGGGTCATATAGGCAAAAAATGCCATGGAAATAAAATTGATGGTCCTAATGAACTTGGATCAAACTTGATGTAGACATGATGCCTAAGTTGAATAAGCACTCTCTGAACAACTCAACCATTTGTGAGGCACTGCCATTCCCCGTGTTGTTGTTTGTCCGACATGTGGTTATAGTGAGTATTCTCTTTCCATATCCAAAGTGTCATGATGTTACGTAAGAAGTCACCCTTTGCCCCACCCTTATCAATTCCAGCCTTCACCCTTCACTAGCAAATTGACTACAACTATGAAGTGAGTATAGTCCTGAAAGTCTAGTCTGAGTAACAATAAATAAAAAACCTATATATGTATTTGGTTGATGTACTGCCAGTGAAATGACTGCTACTTGTTGTGATTGTTGCTTAAATGATTTGTAGAGCATGTCTTAGCCTTATAGCACTTGTAGCAGATGGATGATAGTCTGAGTTACATTATTGGTATCTGGTCATTTACAGGTGATTATATTGTCTATTGGATATTGTTGATGATCAGGCAGAAACCTGGAAAGGGTATGAGTATATACTCTAGATGGATTTGGACTCTCTGAGTCTAATGAGACAGTTTATTTTTCAGTTCCGGGCACTCACAGAGATGATCAGGCTCATTTTACCTTTCTGATGCAGTTTTGCTTCACAGGATGATGTGTCTGAGTGGGGAGATGTTTTATTTGGATCACCTAGGGCGCTGTATGGGGCATAGGGGGTGTAGCCACTTGATTGTACCATAGTACCCCCATCCTAGAGAGCCTAGTGGGCTCGAGGACAACGCAGGCACTCTAGGAGGCTGTTTTGGCAGGTTCACATTTCCCAAGGCAGATTGAAAAATGATTAAATGGCTATTGAAGAAATCGATCTGGGCTACCGAGGCAAGGAAATGACATGGGATGAGTCATGATGATGAGAGTGATGTCCTTTGCACCTTCTCCAGTAGTTGCAGCACCTGATTGGGCCCACACCTATTTTTTGGGCATTTTTTTATTATTTTCTGGAGCTTTTGGGAGGCTCACGATTTTCTCAAGGAGGCACAAAGTCAAAGAATTAAAATATTATATTGTTTTATTGTGCCATGGGGCACCCATAGGGAGTTAGCTAACACTTCTTGGACCCACCATATGCTTCATTTATTTCTTGTTGAGTGGGGTACCATCTTTATGGGTGATTTAGTCCATTTTGGTACTTTATGGTTATACTGATCCATGTATTGTATGCTGAGCTCATCTCAACCATTGATTAAAATATTTTATCTTTTAATCTTAGCCACTCGTTTTGAAAGTGGTTAGGATGTTGGTTCTCTCATTTCTATTTAAAGGAGAGAGCTTCTCATTTGTAAAGGGTCTTTGGCTCTTGGATTTGATTAATAGAAAGATTTTTTTGTGGATATTTTCTGGATCTACTTTGCATCTGATGTTCTTCGATGGTGATTGGAAAGTCTTTTGCTTCCTAGCATTCGGGAAATTGTTATGAGATCTATATTTTTTGGGGATCATTGTCTTGTCTACAGGAGGACAAATTTAGCTTGGACGTTTTTGCAGGGGGACCTCAACTCGCTTGGATTGTCTTCGTTTTTTATCAGGGAGTTTTCATTAGTGTTGTGGTGACCTATGATTTCTTTTTGCTATTTTTCTGCAGCATATAGTTTTTTTCTCATGTCACAACAAATCTGATATGGTTGACGTTTGTTGTGCAGGAGAGAGGGTGCATTGACTTCCTCAGGTAAACACTTGACATAGAACTCGCTTCAATCTTCTCAAATTGATCGGGATGGCAGGGATCATCATCATCAAGGCATCTACAAGCATTTCCAGGTAAGATCTAACAGGTAAGTCTCTTCTCTTTCAGATCTCAATCCTTTGTACCTGTTTTTTTCAATTTTTCTGAAAAACTCTTAAATAATAAAAATCCAAAAAAATATTTAATCAGGGAACCGCTTGATCTTTGAACAAACCATTTCTGGGTTTTGTAGATCGGGCCTCCCCCTCATTGAATCATCCTCAACGCTGTCCTAATTGTGACTGGTTTGCCCTAGATCTGACTTTTTGACTGCTCAAACCCCAGCGCCCCACTGAAAATTTGACTTTTTCTAGAGTTGACTTTCTTTGAAAAATAATTACATGGGTTTGTAGATTAGGTCTTCCTCATTCCAGAACACCCCCAACACTGAGCTAGTTCCTTCCAGGTAGCCCAAGATCTGAAAAACTGACTTTCAGCCTCCTAGCTTCCCTCATCAGATTTTGACTTTTCTAGATCTGATTTTTACTGAAATTTTCTGATTTGGGTTTGTAGATCGGCCCATCCTGATCTCATTTCCACTCCAACGTTGAGCTGAGAGTCTCTTGGTGGCTCTAGATCTGCAGATCTGCCTCTCCAAACCCTAGCGCTAACCCTCCTGCTGATTTCCTTGTAACTTGAATCTTTCGGGCCAAATCCTTTTCTGGGTCTATAGATCAGGGCATATCCCAGGTGGGCTCACTGAAAAACTGTGCTGATACTGACTCCATTACCCAAGGTTGAACATGCATTGATCTCCAAGCATAGCGCTAGCCCCTCTTTGACCTCTTTTCCCTGAAAATTGACTGCTCCTTTATAACTCAGGTAACCTGGCATTTTCATATCTCTCACTGAGTCTATCTCTTTGGTACTAGACAGTCCCAACTCTGTCCTTACTCACCCTGTCTCAGTTACGTTTCCCAAGACAGTGTTTATCTTCATTTGTTGCTAGTACCTCAACCCTAGATCTAGTATTTCCCCCCATAGGTCACTTTGGATCAACCCTCATATGACTAAAGCCCTCATCCAAAGCCCAAGTCCACTTACTATTATCATCCATGGATCTAGAGTTTCTAATTACCTTACACCTTACGTACCTCAAGCCATACTTGATATGATCTGGTGTCTAGGTCTGATCTCTCCTGTCGGGAGTAGATCTGGGTCTCCCCCATTGTTGTCTTGGACTTAAATAACATAAAGCGAAGACTTCCTTGATTGGCGTGACAACCATCCATTTGGGAGTCTAGGTAGTCTTGGTTCCACCTCTTTAGTTGCTTGCCCCTCTACCATCCATCCTGGATCCACCTCACATAGGCAACTACAAGGTTGGTGATAACAGTACAGTTGTGTATTGATTACAGACAGCTGAACAAAGTCACTGTGAAGAATAAATAGCCTTTGCCTAGGATTGATGACCTCTTTGATCAAATGAGAGAAAGGTATTTTCCAAGATTGACTTAAGGTTTGGTTACCATCAAGTGAGAATCAAGGATGAAGACATTCATAAGACAACCTTTAGAACAAGGTATGGACATTATGAGTTTGTATTGGTACCATTTGGTCTCACAAATGCACCAACTACATTTGTGCCTTATGAATAGTGTCTTCAATAGGTATTTGGACAAGTTTGTTCTTGTTTTCCTTGATGACATTCTTATTTATTCTAAGAATGAGGAAGAGCATGAAGAACATCTGAGATTGACATTGCAATTGCTCAGGGAGCATAAGCTGTATGCAAAGTTGAGCAAGTGTGACTTCTATAAATATAGGATTCATTATTTGGGTCACATTATCTCAGATGAGGGCATATCTGTAGACCCTGAAAAGATTGAGGCCATTATGAATTGGCCTACTCCAAGAAACATGGCAGATGTAAGATCTTTTATGGGTCTTGCAGGATACTAGAGGAGATTCATTGAAGGATTCTCCAAGGTTGCACATTCCATCACTTCTTTGCAAAAGAAGGGGATAAAGTTTGAATGGACACCAAGATGTGAAGAAAGCTTCCAGCAGTTGAAGCATTTTCTTACAAGTGCACCAGTTCTAAAAATTGCAGACCCAGAAAAAGATTCTGTGGTGTGTACTGATGCATGCAGTCAAGGGCTTGGAGGAGTCTTTATGCAAGGCAACCACGTGATATGCTATGAGTCAAGAAAGCTGAAGGAGCATGAGAAGAACTATGCTATTCATGATCTAGAACTTGCAGCCATAGTACATGCTCTCAAGATGTGGAGGCATTACTTAATGGGCAAAAAGTTTGAGTTAAGGACATACCACTGTGGTGTGAAATATTTGTTTGATCAACCAACTCTAAATGCTAGGCAAGCTAGATGGCTAGAGTTTTTATGTGAGTTTGATTTTGAAATCAAATACAAAAAGAAAAGAAAACAAAGTGGCCGATGCGCTCAGTAGGAAGGTGCATGAAATGCACTTGGCATCTCTTAGTATTTGCCAATCAGATTTGAGACAACAGATTGTTAATCATACTGCTGAGGATGAAATGTATGTGCAGATAAAGGACAAATTGCAGCAACAAAGCCTTGAGACGAGGTATGAGGGGTATAAGTTGGAAGAAGATGGACTTCTTACTTATAAGAACAAAATTTATATTCCAAATGTAGCAGACTTGAGGAGAATTGTTATGGATGAGATCCATCAAGCTCCATATTTTGGTCACCCAGGGTATCAGAAGACAATTGCTACAACTAGAAAGTAGTATTTTTGGCCAGGAATGAAGAAGGACATTTCTGAGTATATTTCAAAGTGCATGAAATGTCAGCAGGTGAAGGTTGAGCATCAACACCCAGCAGGTTTGTTGCAGCCTTTGCCAGTTCCAGAATGAAAATGGGAAGTTGTTTGCTAGGATTTCATTACAGGATTGCCAATGACTTGGAGGCAACATGATTCCATCATGGTTGTGGTGGACAAGTTGACAAAGGCAACACATTTTATACCGGTCAAGTCCACTTATAAGACCGATGCCATTGCAAAAATCTTCATGAAGGAGATTTTTAGATTGCATGGATTGCTTAAGGAAATAGTCTCTGACAGGGATCCTAAGTTCACTTCCAATTTTTGGAAGGGTTTGTTTGCAGATTTGTGTACCAAGTTGAACTTTAGCACTGCCTACCATCCTCATACTGATGGACAGACAGAGAGAGTGAATCAAGTGCTGGAAGACATGCTTCGCATGTATGTGATGGACAAACCAACCAAGTGGGAAGATTACTTACACTTGGTAGAGTTTGCTTATAATAATGGATAGCAAGCATCCTTGGGGATGAGTCCTTATGGAGCCTTGTATGGAAGAAGGTGTAGGACACCGGTGACATGGGATAATCTAGTAAACATGATTGTACTTAGTCCGGAATTGCTCAAGGAAATGGAGCAAGAGGTTGCAAAGATCAGGCAGAATCTGAAAACAGCCCAGGACAGATAGAAAAGCTATGTAGATAAGCATAGAGTGCATAGAGAGTTCCGTGTTGGGGATCATGTTTCACTCAAAGTGAGGGCAAGGAAGAGGAAGTTGCGCCAAGCTGTCACCTAGATACTGTGGGTCGTTTGAAGTGCTTGAAAGAATAGGGCCAGTTGCATATAGACTTGCATTGCTTGCTAGCACTAGAGCTCATAATGTTTTTCATGTTTCTTTGCTTAAGAAATATGTACATGATCCTAACCATGTGATAAATTGGGATGTGATTCAGGTGGAACCCGAGGGAGAGTTCCAAACCGAGCCATTGCGCATCCTCGACTGGAAGGTCACAGTGCTCCGGAATCGAGCCGTTGGACAGGTGAAGGTGCAATGGGAGCACTACGGTCCTGAAGAGGCTACGTGGGAGCTGGAGGATGCCATGCGATTGGCACATCCATTTT
Organism: Pseudotsuga menziesii; assembly: GCA_001517045.1. Lineage (NCBI taxonomy): Eukaryota > Viridiplantae > Streptophyta > Pinopsida > Pinales > Pinaceae > Pseudotsuga > Pseudotsuga menziesii. The sequence goes on from LPNX010111782.1 coordinate 195,199, forward strand.
TGTTCAATTTTGCGGAGCACTAAGGTAGTGCCAATGTAGCATTTTTGTTCAATTTTGTAAAGCACCGAGGATAGTGCTGTTGTAAGGGGGAGGGGAATGTAATACCCCGGTTTTGACCCCAATTGCATTAAATTGTAAATGATGTAAATAGCGTTATTAAATCATGGTGTGGAGCTCAAGGCCAAGGCCCCACCATGGATTTAGCATTTTATGTCCGGCAATTAAAATCGATGCTGATGGTTCATGTGTTATCTAGGCATAATATAATTTTGGACATCATGTAAATATGCAATTAATAAAAATACCCATAACTAGCTATGTCAATGCAACAAAAGAGATGGGGGCATGATTTCACAAGGAATAGGGAGGGAAAATATTCAAACCCTTGAGCCAATAGGGTAAAGCCAAATGTCAATGGGAGAACCCATAAAGTTGTAAACTACCCATTTTGTCTTTTGTGCCCAATCATTTATTTCTTCCAGAATTTGGTTGAGGTAGTTAATGCCTTGGGATTGGAAGAGTATGGCAGTCAAATTTGATTTGGGGCAAGCCATCATTTTTGGGAAATGTGTTTTTGACTTATGGGGCAAGTAAATGCTTGGAAATGCATGCCCATCCCGTTGTTCACCCATGTCTTTCATTTCTTCATGCAGCTGGAGCTTGTTGTGCTTTTACCTTCACGTTTTTCTGTCGTTTCCTCGTTCCTTCATGCCCAGAAATCCGTTTTTGTTATTGCTGAGTGAATGGCTAGAGGAGATTCATGATTTGTGGGTTTAGGGAGGACGTTTTTGCTCCCGTAATGTCCATAGACGTTTTTTCTGGATTCGAATCCATGAATTGGGGGTTTGTAGAGGTCGTTTTTGCCTCTGTGAAGCCATTAAATGTTTCCTGAAATGATTTGCTCACCTGGGTCATTTTTCCCCATTTACCATTTTTTATTTTTGGTTCCCAGGGCGTTTTGTCCATACTCAACACCTGTGTTTTGTTGTTTTGTAAATTCTTGCTTTGGTCTGAACTGTTAGGAGTGGAAGAGGCCATAATTGGCTTGATAAAGCTAGTGAAGAGAGGGACCTCACAGAGAGATCAAGAGGGGCTGGTTATTCTTCTCTGCACACCTTGAAAAGCACTGGAAGGGAAGGTATGGCCGAGGGACTGTGTAGCAGAGAAGGGGATACTTCCTTCTGTTGGGTGTGTAGGTATTGTGGAGGCCAAGCCAGATCTTGTGTAGGTGTCCATAGCTCTGTGGTTGAGCTCACTAGCTTAGCAATTCTCCTTTCCACTGCCTTAGTAGCCTAATAAACCCAACTATGTTTGGCTTGGCTGAGTTTTGATGTGTATTTGGCTATGTGTGAGCCTGCTGTTCCCTAGTTCCTTGTGGAAATCATGCCCAGCTCGAGGGTGGCAGTGGTGCTGAGAGATTGATGAGCACACTGCCCTATGGTTGGGTGGAACATTGCAGTGACATAGCTAGTTGTGGGACAACTTCTTTTCAAGATAAGTATTTCTTGTGTATTTGATTTCTGCAACTGTATTTGTTTTATAAATTATTATTAACATGATGAATGTGTCGAAATGTATTTGCTTCCGCTGTATATTGCATTATGCATCTGTGTATGTATAATTTTATGTTCAATGCATTTTATGTTATGTTCATTGGGCTAGATTGTCCGTTTTGATAGTAGCAGTAGTGTAGTTGCGTCCTCTCGATCGTCGAGATGAGGGGAGGGGACGTGACATTTGCCTTCATCATGGTTAGTGAAAAATACACAAAACTAACCATATTACCTAAAGGTTAGGTTTGGTTTAAGTAAAATCCTAGTAAATTTAACTTGTAAATGCAAAATACTAATATCAAGAACAACATTTCTTACTCTTTGAACCATGGATATCCTACTATCTTCATTGGGAACCTTCAAGAAGAAAATCCATCATCTCCTTATCTTTCTTCCTTGATTAGGTGTCAAAGAGGTTAGGAGAGTTCACACACTACAATTGGGGTGGGGTTTCAAAGTTTTGTTTCTTGGTTTTCTGTAAGTATCATCTCTAGCGACTGTTTGAAAAACATCCAACTATGGGGCGGAGATTGGACCTAATGCCCTCCCATAAAACAGTGGTTTGGGAGTTGCTAGGCTAGTCTCTCGTTGTCATAGAGTTGGTAGGCTTCTTTTGAGCAATAGTTGGGATGGCTTGTGGTGTTGTGAAGCGTTTTCTAGCCTTAGAGATTAGTTGGAATTGTTGGGTCTAGGGAGCCTTCCCTTTCTTGACAACTTTAGTCCATCTATCGATGTTTGTTTGCAATGAGGCCTAGGGGACTTGCTTCTTGTTCTAGAGGCTAGGGGATGCAATTTTTTGAGTTTACTGATAGGGGACCATCTTTTATTCTACCGTGAGGACTTGGGCACCTATTGTAAGTGTTGGGGAGATTGATGTATCACATTGGTTATTGGATGACTCTAACCCCCAAAATGCACACAAATCTTTCAAATGTTTTTAAATATTGACTCTCAGACAAACACTTTTCTTAGTGCATGGGATAAAGATTCAGGTTGTCTCATGGTATATGGAATTGCCAATTGGGGAGGAGATTTGTTGTAGAAAAGCCCATAATTGTATAAGGAGCCTTGGGAACTCCAGTTGGACTGAACAATATGACTTCGAGGCTTCTCCAGTGGAAAATTTAAATTTTTCATGCCATTCAACAAAAACATACAAGGTGTTTCAACACATCCAAAGGCTGTGAGATATCAGTGTATCACTTCATGACAATGCTTTTCTTATTCAAATAAGTACTGAAAAAAGCCCTAGTTAGGCTATAGATTGGCATGCTAATGCATCCATTATGTCCCAGGCTTCCTTGGCCCTGGCTTTAATCACAACCTTTGCTGGGATATGACTGACAAAATTCCCCAGTGGTGTGTGTTTTTCAAATTATCACAAACCAAATAATAAACAAAACATTGAATTTCAACATGACATTCATTAGGAAGGATTTCATTATCTTGTGTATTGCCTTTGGGATGAGCTTCAATGGTGCCTTTGGAGGAACGTGATCGCTCTTGGATCAATCTATCCTTATGTAATTGCCAAACTGGTAGGTTCAAGCGGTTAGGTGGCCAATTAAATGCCCCCCCTGCGATCTTATGGCAGCACTGAAGGCCACATCCTTAGGTTTGTGCCAGCTCCACTAAACCCCCAAAAAGTAAACGCTGCAATGAGGGCAATAATTTGAGACCTAACCCTAGATCCCTTCACAATCTAAAATGCTCCATAAATTCATTCTTTATATCACCATAAATCTTATGATATGCAAGAGCAGGGCAAATGGGATCCTTTTTCTGTCATACAAAGAAAGGCTCAAGCCCAAAAAATCTAAATAGAAAAGCTTAAGGTTTCATCAACATTCAATCCTTAGGGTGGAATTTGAACCCTGGTGAATGTTAGAATTATCGATGCGATTCTTTAGAAGTGCTTGACTACTAATGCGAAGAACTCCATTCGGAAATGTCAAGTGTCACCCCCTTTTAATTTCTATTAAATATGATATTATTATGATGAATTTTATCTCATCCATTTCTGATATGCTTTCAAAGTTTGCAATATGTTTTAGCGACCTAGAATTAACTTGGTGTCATCAAATTTCTTCATTAATTTTCCATTTACCACCCTATTTTACTTCACCTCTCTCTTATCTTTTTATTAAAACAGTTGTCTAGATTCCCGTGAATATTTATCATCAGTTAGACTTGGCATTTGTGTGTTACATTATACTTCTGTGTCTGGGTTTTATGTGAGTTCCAATTACTTGAAAAATCTTTTCTTTTCATTATTTGAATGGGCCCATGTAAGTCAGTGTTAGGAAAAAGTAAAGGGATGCTACTCGTTTATATATGTGTATAACCAAATTTGCTTTATCTTGTTGACTATTTCAGATGGGATCGCTAAATAAAACCATAAATGGTGATCATTTGGAAGTGAAGTTGTTAACTGATGATCCTCTTTCATTTCAAGAAGATGATAAAGGTGGTGATGGTGGACAGATATTATACAGAGCATCCTTTGACGAGTTTGAAGAAAGTTATGTAAACTATGAAACTACGAAATGGCTTTTATATTCATTGCTCCTTATTTTGGCGTGGGGAGTTGGTATTATCATGTTACTTTATTTACCACTGAGAAGATACATTGTCCGACAAGAATTTCGATCACGTGAGTTGTATGTCACATCGAATGCTATAGTCTATAAGGTTAGTTAATACTGTCTCGTGCTTCTGTATTGATGCTGGATTGTTTTCTATTAAGTTTATTTCTTTAATGCATTTGGAAATGTACGATCAATTTCATGTTATATTGTCTTGAAATAATGGTAATTGTAAGACCCCAAGTTTTGGCATATGGAAGTATGTCGAGGAGCATAAATAAAAGTTGAATATATTATGTACATATATGGTGACATCTTGATTTTTTAACATGGAAGCTTATGTGCAAATATCCCATTAGGAAACACTTTACAATGCTTGTTTGCTTTTGATGTTGACAAGGGGTTTTAAAACTTGTGTCTTGATGTAAGTTGTGAAAGCGCATTAATTCAAATAAATGTGTGGATTGCTAAGGGACTGTGGGGTCTTGGGTATGGCCTTAGGTAAACCATAAGTTGGTGTGAGGAAAGCCAAGTGGTTTTCCTTGTCAAGCCGCATTTGATTAATTGGAAAGGGCATATTGCGATTTCATCCAAATTTGAGAGGGCTTATTACTTTTTAAGTTTTTTAAGTTTTTGGCTTGTTTTAATATTTTATAGTTCTACCAGCCCTTTTTATATGAATTAGAATTTGTGATGTCTATTATGCCGGGTTACTTCTCTCCCATGAAACTGTGTGATTTTGGGCTTGGTAAAAGAACCCACTATTTCTTTGTTTGCATTCTTTCTATTCACTAAACTTTTATTTGTTTGAGAAGGTAAATGCTTTTTTTGGTCTGTGGGGAGCTACAGACCCCAACTTGACATTGTTGTGTTAAAGTCCCCTTTAACACAAGGAATATCAAACTCTGCTAGCTCATACACATGAACAAGGCTCTATACCCACTAGGATTTGAACCTAGGTCATTATTGTGGCAATTCCCTGTCTCAAGTCCAACCACTAGACCACAGCCCGATGGACAAACTCACCTGTTTTATTGAAGCCTCTCAATTTAGTTTGGCGCATTGCATTTTTTACTTTTGCTTTGGTATTATGTAATTGAATCTATTAGAAAGTCTGATATGTAAGGATTAGTACAATTATTTCCTCATTAATATTTTGTGAACTAATCTATCCAGATATCTGATATATAGCCTTCTTGGATCAATACAACTGCTGTCTCACTATGCCAACCATGATTTCCTCTTATATGCTTCACTTAAGAGTGTAACTTACTTTGTGTGGTTTCTTGCAAAATTTGTTGTGATGGAAAGCGTTGATTCTTATTGTTTCTTGGTAGCTATATTATCCTATTTAAGAAAAGGAAGTTGCATGGTTAAGCCTGTTCATAGGGACTTTTGCTGCTATTTTCTTTGTTTGCATGTTAGGAAATAAATGGCCAAGTAACAATATTTTTTCAATATGCAAGAGCATTGGTGTTGAACTCATATTGGGAAGTGTATTAGTTTCTTAACTAGTATTATATCTGTTATTGGATGAAATGGCAGTCCAAATCACCAGAAAGCATGTGAGGAGAAAGTGACCACTGTCACCTTAGTCAACTTCTCCCAACTGCTTCGGAAGCCTAAGCCTCCTAGGGGAGAGCCCTATTTTGATTCTGCAAAGACACTAAAATACCAAAGATGTTCTCTTTTGGGGACGTTAGTGGATCAGTGCCTTATGGAGTCTAGAAAATATACGGTTTGTGTAATTATTATTGCAGCATTATATTAGCCCAAAGGTTAGCCTTATTCCCCAATGTTACCAACAAAACATTTGGTCAAGTATAAGCATTAATTTAAATTTTAAATTATAGCCCAAAATGTAAGTATAACAGTACATTTAACAATAAGATAGATAATTATGACAGCAAAAATCCAAGTACAACATATATGTATTCAATCATCACATCACATTCAGTATTTATAGCAGCATTGATAATGAACAGCAGTATACACGATGGTATCAGTTATGTGTCAAAATGTGCAGCAGTATGTTTAAGCATTTAGAGTGTTAATATCTTCCACCAGACACAAGAAAGATTACACATTGAAATACTAGCATTACAGTTTATGTGCAGACTGAACATGTGGAGAAACAAGGATGCAACGGTCTAATTCATATCATTGTTAAGATATTAGTTAAGCATTCAATTTGCATTAGGAAGAACCATGAACAGTTGATCAAAGCACTCAACCATGTAAATTTTCCTTTAATATTCAAACGAGGGCTAATAGTGCATGCGAGATCTCTACTGATAACCACACATGAATATCTTTTACAGTATGCAGTGGAATATAAAACTGAGAAATAAATCACAACATCACATCACAATAATGACACAATTATTTTTGGTATGGAAAACCCCGGAAAAACCCAAGATGGGAAAACCGGTGCAACAGTTAGATATAGATTTTATTATGAGAAAATATGGAACTTTTACAGTCACTGCAAATTCACCCAAACCTGGCGAATGCAGTACCTGACAGAATCACTGGGCAAATCCCAGCTAAACCTCAACACCCTCCTGTGTGAGTGTACGACCCAGTTGTATGAAGCTCGGTGATCCTGCTACTAGCTCCTCCCTCTTCTCAGCTAAATCCTCTGTCTGACTTTCTCTCCCTGTTTGTATCCTATCTTTGTTGGAATACAAGTGTGTGTGTCCTCTCCACCAATTGATCTCTCTTTTATAACTTTAGGTAAAGCAAAAACCCTAATTTCACTTTCACTTTAACTAGTGGTAAAGCGAAAACCCTAATTTCACTTTCACTTTAATTAGTGTTTCACTAAAGTTAATTTAGATCACTTTAATTTATTTTCTAAAGTAAACTTAAGAAAAGTAAATTAAATACAACTGGTTTCCTAATTTAAATCTTCGGCATGCAAGAACACATGCATGCCGAAAGACCTTCCTTGTTGCTGCTAGTTTAACACTCCCTCTCAACGAGGAAGGGATTCGATAGCAACCCCAACTTATCCCTGAACTTCACAAAACTATGTCTGCAAAGTGCCTTGGTGAAATGTCCGCCACTTGGTCATCAGTTTGTATGTACTTCAACCGAATGGTTCCCCTCTAAACACAATCTCTCAAGAAGTGGTATTTGATGTCTATGTGTTTGCTTTGGTCATGGAACACTGGATTTTCAGATAGCCTGATGCCACTCTGATTGTCACAGTGAACTACTGTAGCCACATACCCTCATAAGCAGCCATGCTGGCTGCCATGTACTCGGCCTCTTTCGAGCTCAAAGCAACTGACTTCTGCTTCTTGCTGAACCAAGAGACAACCCCTGATCCAATTCTGAAACAACAACCTGAAGTACTCTTTCGGTCCTCTATACATCCTGCCCAATCAGCATTTGTGAAACTTGCTAACTGTACACTCCCCCTACGCTCATAAACCAATCCATACTCCACTGTACCTCTGATGTAGCGAAGTATGTGCTTCGCAGCCGTCCAATGCACTCTCCGAGGGTCCACCATGAATTGACTCAAAGAATTGACTGCAAAGCTAATGTCTGGTCGAGTGTTGACTAGATACATAAGCGATCCGATAAGATGACGATACAAGGTAGGATCAAATCCGTTTGATCCTGATGCATCAATCTTCCTCTAGTTGGAAACTAAGGGTATGGCCATAGGCTTGCAGTCCTCCATCCTGAATCTCTTCAAGATCTCTACTGCATACTTCCCTTGTGCAATGAAGAAGCATCCATCTCTTTGCCAAACCTCCAAGCCCAGAAAGTAATGCATCAACCCAAGGTCTTTTATCTCAAACTCTACTGCAAGGTTGGACTTGCAGTCTCCAATCAGCCTCTCATCTCCTATCAAAAAGAGACCATCCACATATAGGACCAGTATGAGAGGCACCTCACCTGTCAAGAAGTACAGGTTGTGGTCCACCTCACTCCGGTGAAATCCCATCTCCCTTAGATAGTTGTCAATCCTCGAGTACCATGCTTGAGGTGCTTGCTTGAGCGCGTAAAGTGCTCGATGCAGTCTGCATACATGCGTCTCCCTATTCTCCACATCAAACTCCTCTGGCTGCTCAATATACACCTCCTCCTCTATCACTCCGTTGAGGAAGGCAGTCTTGACATCCATCTGATGGACACACCAACCCATCTTAGCTGCGAGTGAGATAATGGTCCGAATGGAAGAATACCTGGCAACAGGGCGAAGGTCTCCTCATAATCAATACCCTCCTTCTGTGAAAACCCCTTTGCCACAAAGCGTGCCTTGTACTTCTCCACGCTTCTGTCTGCTGCATGCTTCACCTTGTAGATCCATCTGGATCCCACCACCTTTTTCCCTTGTGGCCGCGGCACAACCTCCCATACTTGGTTTTTCATAATGGAGTCATACTCCTCAACCATAGCCTCCTGCCACACATCATGTTGTGCAACCTCCCCGAAGCTGGAAGGTTCAAAGTTAATCAACTCTGTCATCGGTGCCATGTAACTAAGCCTCTCTGGTGGTACACTCCATCTAAAAGATTTCTTTGGAGGATTTGCCTGCCTGGAATCTTGTACTGTGGACCTAAACCACTCAGGCCTTGTCCTAGTGTCAACCTGCTGCGGTTGCTGGATATCTGTCTCTTGCTGTAGCTCATCCTCAATGACTGTAGGATCTTGTCCACCTGACTACCTCTGACCACCAGAACCTGTGCTCTGTGTCTGTACCTGTACCTGTACATCTGGCTCCTCCAACTTGACTCTCGATTCCTGTGTTGGCCGCTGCTCTGCTGGTAAGTCCAGTGATCCCCGCAAGGCCCTGTCCTCATCGAACTGGACATCCCTGCTCACGATGATGCTCCTGCGAGCAGGAATGTAAACTCTAGAGTCTATATGCCTTCGAAATCTCGCTGTAACCAACAAGTAACCGCTTATCTCCAGAAGGGTCCAACTTCTTCCTATTGTCAGCATGAACAAGACAATATCAGACATTGCCGAATATGTGAATGTGACTCACATCTGGCCTAATACCTGTGAAGACCTCCTCTGGTTTCTTCCTCCCCAAAGCTGTCTGGGGACACCTGTTCTGAATGTATACTGCATTCCTGTATGCCTCGGCCTAGAGGAATAGTGGCAATCCCTGATCAAATAGCATGGCCTTGGCTGCTCCAACCATAGTCCTGTTCTTCCGCTCTATAACTCCATTATGCTGTGGGGTATGGGGCACAGTGTCCTCCTTGATTCCCTCAGCCGAACAATACTCCATGAACTCATTGGAATTGTACTCACCCCCATTGTCTGTCCTCAACACCTGAATCTTCTTTCCTGTTTGGTTTTCCACGAGAGTCTTGAACTCTCAGAACCTCTGAAAGACCTCTGACTTGGCCTTCACGAAATAGGTCCAGGTCTTCCTAGAATAGTCATCAATGAATGTTACGCATTGTAACCACTGAACGAATGGACACTCATAGGTCTGCATACATTAGAATGCACCAAGTCCAAGGGCTCCTTAGACTTTTGCTCACTCTGTGGGAAAGGCTTCCTGATGTTCTTCCCCAAAGCACAACCCTTGCAGTGGTTATGCTTTTCCTCCTGTACCTGAGGAACTCCAATGACTGCCTGTCTCAAATGCTTCAGTGCTCCATGGTGTAAGTGTGCCATCCTTCTATGCGACAACTCACCCTGATTGCTGCTGCTGCTGCTGACTAGAGCCTTTGCAGGCTCAAAGTGTAATCTATACACTTTCCTGCTCCTTTTGCCAATCACCCGATCCAAGCTCCTATCTAACCCCTTGGGCCTGATATACACTCTATGGTCACGGTATTTCACCTGATATCCCTTGTCCTCCAGAGTGCAGACTGATATAAGGTTCTTGGTCAGTCTTGGAACATATAACACATCAACAAAACTGAGGGGTTTTCCAGACTCCCTCTCAAATGAAACAGTGCCAACTCCCTGCGCCTAATACCGCGCATCATCACCCAACTCAACGTGGATCCCTGTTCCACCCTCCTGCAAGTCTCTGAAGAATCTCTTCTGTCCAGTCATGTGACTAGATGCTCCACTATTGATGTACCATATGCTGCTCCCTATGGTGCTTTCCATGCAAGCTATCAAGCAAAACTTCTCATCGAAGTTCCTGCAGAACTCATCTACCTCTGCAGATCCAACCATCTGATTGTTACTCTTCTTCTTCTTGTCTGGGCACTAGGAGGCAAAGTGTCCCTGCTTGTGGCAGATAAAACACTTGACCTTTGACACGTCAAGGTTCTTCTTACCATCCTTCTTCCTCTTTGCCTTCCCTTTACTCTTCCCTGTAAGGGATAGAGCCTCCTCATCCACAATCTGTGGGGCACTGCTGGATGAGCCTGATCCTTGACCCATGCAGGTCTCTTCCTGCACAAAGTCATCCCATAGTCTCTGCCAATCAGGGAGCTTCTCCCTAGCCACAACACCTTTGACAAAGGTGTCCCGATTCCCATGGCTTAGAGAAGCCATTGAGGGCTATCCGAACTAGCTCCTCATCCACTGTCTTAGAGCCAATAGCTCCAAGATCATCCTTGATATGTGTGAGTCTCATGAGATAAGGCACCACTCCTTCTCCCTTGGCCATCTTGGTGCTGCGCATCCTCTCTTCCAACACCATCTTTCGGTTCTCGTTCTTGCTTTGGTACAGACTCTCCAAAGCCATCCACATCTCTGCTGCGGTCTTCTTACTAGAAAGGTGAGGGACTATATGGTCCTTCACTCCATCCATGATAATCAGCATGGCTCTGGAATCAATCTTCTTCCAAGCTGCTAGAACTTTCGGATATGTGGGTGCAACCTTCGTGGAGTCAATATGGTCCTTTGCATCACTGACGTCCAGGATCCTTGTGATCCTTTCTTTCCATGTTGGAAGGTTCTGAGCACCCTAGAGTCTATCCTTAACTCTTAACTGTACGGCCATAGTGAAGTGTACCTGTCAAACCCTAGATCTAGAAGTCTAGGTTTGTGTCTTCCTATAGATCTGCCCCTGATCTATCACTGCTGCTGCAAATCTCTCAGCTTTAGCTCACCAGAGCTCTGATACCATGTAAATTTTCCTTTAATATTCAAACTTGGGCTAACAGTGCATGCAAGATCTCTACTGATAACCACACATGAATATCTTTTACAATATGCAGCGGAATATAAAACTGAGAAATAAATCACGACATCACATCACAATAATGACACAATTATTTTGGGTATGGAAAGCCCCGAAAAAACCCAAGATGGGAAAACCGGTGCAACAGTCAGATATAGATTTTATTATGAGAAAATATGGAACTTTTACAATCACTGCAAATTCACTCAAACCTGGCGAATGCAGTTCCCGGCATAATCACTAGGCAAATCCTAGCTAAACCTCAACACCCTCTTGTGTGATTGTACGACCCAGCTGTACGAAGCTCGGTGATCCTGTTGCTAGCTCCTCCATCTTCTCAGCTAAATCCTCTATCTAACTTTCTCTCCCTGTCTGTTTTCTGTCTCTGTTGGAATACAAGTGTGTGTGTCCTCTCTACCAATTGATCTCTCTTTTATAACTTTAGGTTAAGCGAAAACCCTAATTTCACTTTCACTTTAACTAGTGGTAAAGCGAAAACCCTGATTTCACTTTCACTTTAACTAATGTTTCACTAAAGTTAATTTAGATCACTTTAATTTATTTTCCAAAGTAAACTTAGGAAAATAAATTAAATACAACTGGTTTCCTAATTTAAGTCTTCTGCATGCAAGAACACATGCATGCAGGAAGACCTTCCTTGTTGTTGATAGTTTAACAAACCATACTATATATGTGACTGTGTGCAGACTATGTGCATTTAGTAAGTGTAGTAGTATGTCATGGCAACAATCAGTTATACCAATTTCTTACCAGCAATATGGCAACAAACTAATTGCAGACTGAGTGTATTTAATAAGTACAACAAATTGATGATATTAAGTCAAAATGTGTTCACAAAGTACTGTTTATATCAGCATTTAAATATTAGCAACATTTGAACTAACATTAACTAACAATTTGGCAAACTATGTTAAGGATGAAAGCTATGGCATATGACTATCTAGCCACTGTTTAGTTTGTTGTATGCAGGTTAAGGAAGTCTTGTATCAGTCAAAGGGAGGGCTGCTACTATAAAGGCAGTCCTATAAGATAGGGAAAAGCTCCCACAAAGGGACAAACGTAGACTATAGCAAGCCTAGGACCGAGGGTAGAGAAAGGGGGAGGAACGAGGTTGCTGCTATAGGCAGCAGGCCCGAGTTTAGGGACAATCGTGAGTGAAAGGAGCAGGGCCAAGGGTAAGTGGGGAAAAGGAAACTAGGGATTTTAGGGCAGAATTAGGACTGTTTAGGGCCTTTAAGGGAAGATTTTGCGATTTTTGTACTCTTAGGGTTCCCTCTAATTCCGCCTTAGGGTGTTTAGGGCTTTAGAGGCCAGGGCGAATTTCTAGGGAAGGTGGCCGAAATTATAGGGATGCCCAAACGTGCAAAAAAATTTAATTTTTGATTTTTAGGGTTTCTAACATAAAATTGCAGACCTAAAACTAATCCTAAACTAACCCTAAAACTAGTTTTTTTTAGAAGTGAAAAGGTGTGAAAACCAACGGAACTAACCCTAGCAAAAAGCCCTACCACAACCTAGGGCATCTAGAGAGGATGGCTAAACTAGTGAGGAAGAGTTCCTAGGTCAAGCAACTAGCCTAGAAAAACTAAAGAGAAAACCCTAGAGCACCCTCACAAGGAGACGTGCCTCAACTTGCTAAGGCGACAAGAAGGATGGTAATGGCCTATCCTAGGAAAAAATGCAGCACTAGGGCTACCATTTAGACTTGAACATGCATCAACAACCACCATTCAAACAAAGAGATAAGAAGCCTGACCTCCTTGCGTTCGTGTTTAGCCAACAAATCAAAACATCACTTAGTAGAGAGTTTCACCAAAGAATTGTCAGAAAAAGCTTGCATTGACCCAGAAAAACCTCCTCAAGAGGGGCCCATCTCTCCAAAGAGCCTTAGCAAGGGTAAAACAAATGCATGGTGTATTATCCCATAAGTTCTGTCTCTAAAATGAAAGTGAGGAGATCTATTTATATGATCTCACACTCACTTTTTACAAATTTTCCAGGCCTACATGCCTTGAAATAAGTCAACTTAAAATATCAACTGAAAATTAAAAGAAAATAATAATAAAATATGGCCTAAGGTAGGCTCAAGGTAGGCTACCCGGGGGTATTTGTACCTCAAGGCGCCAAAATACGCTCAAATAAACGAATCACTTTGAATGAAAGGTTGGAGTGAGCTGGAGGGTGGGCGTTATACCCCATCTAACCCCTATAATGCTGTAAGATCCCTCAACGCCCTCCTCAAAGCATCAAAAAGGCTTGGCGTTGAGGATATCTTCCTCTGAGGAGATAAGGCCAGGGAGAGTAGGCGCCAACAATCTGAGAGGCTAGGGGGGTGTCATAAGTGGCTATGAATGGAGATGAATGTCTCATTGGTGAAGTAGAGGCCACCAGAGCAGGTAAACAGGATATGGAGCCATGTGGCCCAGTGGTCAACCCCGAGGGGCCCCGGACACCAACCCTGACGTTAAAAACCCTAATAAATGGCAGTCAACAGTGCCATTAAGCCATAGTACCCCTAAAGGATGACCAAAGGGCCCGACCATGACCACCATTGCTCGATAACACCCCTCCTGGTCGAAAAAATTGGCCTTATCTCCCTGGGGTACACCTGAAGGTGTGCCAGGTACATGTGCAGTGTAAAAATATCTATGTAGCATTTGGAGAGGAAATTCTAAACCTTTGATACTTGTTTGTTTGCGTGGTTATTCATTTGGGACACGTTCTTTGCACATCACATCTTTTGTGCTCTTTGATCACTTGGTGTATGATTGGGTGCATGTACAATTTCTCTTGTTCCCTGATTACATTTTGTTAACCAAGTCTGCTCATGTTTTAATCTTTGTCGAGAATGCTTTATTGGCATAACCAGAGAACCAATAAATGCTGTTAATATTGCTTTGCCTTGAATGTTGTATATTTCCTTTCATCTCTTATTGCTTCGAAGAATGTTATCTAGATTTGAATTATAGCTATGCACAAGGACACTGGAAGCCATCATCAATCTTGAATCCTTGATGTATGGCTGTCAGAAATTTTAAGAATTTATTGTAGGTTTTTGCAGTGTGGTGCTGGGCACATTTTCCCAATGTTCCCCCAAGTTTCCAGGATGGGGGGGACGTGGGAGCGGGGAAACGCACATTCGGGATGCGTGGAGACCACCCCCAAAATTTAGGGATATTCGGGGGGGACGTGGGGACGTCTCTAAAATTATAAAAATAAAATAAAATATCAAAAATAATAATTCATTTGATGTATATTAATGATTGTGCAATGTAAATACTAAATATCTCAGTTTATTTTCTAAGTAGTACCAAGTAGGAATTGTAAAATGTGAAAATAATGGGAAAACATTAAAAAAAATTCCCAGGGGCATGGTTGGGAGGGAAAGTTTCGCCCAGGAGTCCCCAAGTCCCCGGGATGCATGAAACGTGGAAACGCGTCCCCGACCCTGAGGGACGCGTCCCCGTGGAACACTGCATTTTTCTGCATGTGTAATTTTAAGAGCCAAAGAAGATTGTTTAGTGCCCATGGTGTGTCTATGTATGCAAAATAAATATAAATATAAATACAATATAAATACACACTACTACTAGAGATGCAATATAAATATGCTGGATGCAAATTGAAAATTAACAGAAGTAAAATCTCTCCAGAGTCTAGACAGACTTTATTGAATTTATAACTGAAGCGAAACCCCTATTTATACAAAAGAGAGAGCAACCCTAACTTGATGCCCAAGTTATCGTTAACAGGTACTAGGCCCTTATTATATTGAAATGTAATACCACAAAGACATAGCACATGAGGTTGTGTGAGCCAAGAGAAAACAGAGAAACTAGAGAAAACCAATTTTCAGAAAATAAGTTTTGGCAAATGTACAACATGAGTCCTTCGTTATTTATAAATTAAAGATTAACCATTTGGTCACTAGTCAAAATTCGTTGAATCAAACATACATTATGGAATTTATTTAATGCCAGGCACTCAACTACTTGTTGATGGCTAGCTACTATAGATCATATATGCAAAACAACTCAATAAAGACCAACGTGGGTCCAGCAAGTCTGGAACATATCAATTTCACTTGGTTTGAGCTGAAAGCATCCCTTTTCTATCTTGCAAATGAGGGAACTTGGCATGAAAATCTTTTGTAGTGAACCACTTGGCTTGAGTTGGAAGGGGATCACACTGCCCCATTAAATAGGAGAGCTTGGTGCCTTGACGCATCGAATGTGTTCACATGTCCACAGTCCAACAATGTATGTTTAGACAATGGAGATTGGAAAGCTAGAATGTTGTGTGTGGGATGAGATAAGGAAACTTCCTCTTCCAGCTGGGGTGGTTCAAGCATCTTCATGTTGTTCACATTAATGATCAATGGATGCTTAATTGGTCTGGAAGGTCCAATTTGAATGCATTCTAGCCCACCTGCTAAAGAATTATATAGGAGTTATTACAGCCCAGATCATTCGTAGCATGCTTGCTAGGATATACCAGAGCGAGGCGGTCTTTTGCCATTGTAAAAGGCCAATTTTGGGCTTGTTTATATATAAGTGGTGGTCTAGTGGGCTTCAAAACCCATGGTCTGGTCATGGAATGTCCTCTTGGTTTTCATTCTAGGAAGTGTTGGCTTAGTGGCATTGTTGACTGCCTCTTGATGGCAGGAAGTCCCCAGTCTTGTTGGGCCATTTGGGCCCTGGGTTGGTGTCCAATGCTTCTAGGGATGGGTCTATTAAGACACATGGCTTAGTGGCTCCTAAACACACTTATCTTTTGCTATGTATGAGGTGCTTGTGCGTGTAAGGGTTGCCATACATGGTTTAGCACACCTCCTTTAAAACTTATGGTCTTGCTATCCCTTAAAACAATTCTTTGGCAAATAAAGTCATACCTTGTCCCCAACCATGAGCTGTGCTGGAACTTGGTGTCTATCATCCTGGGCTTTATACTTGGTCCGCATTTGTTCAAGAGCATGTTGGACCTAGTTATGTATTTGGGCAAAGTGTCTTGAAACGAAGAAGCATGTTGTTGTTTCTTTGTTGGTGAGGGGAAAGAAAAGAGGGGAGTGCTGTCACAGGATAGCGATCTCAAAAGTTGGCAGAGACTAACGATCACCAGACCGGTGGAACCTCGGGACTCTGCCCCAAAGTGTCACCCCAGGCAGGGTCCTCTCTCTTTAGGTTTCCCAGGTCCACCAAAGGTAGACCCAGACTAACCAAGGGAGGTGTCCCCAGTCAAACTCTCCCGGATACTTGCCGATAAAATCAACATTCTCACGGTACTAGTGAGACCGATTTGGCTAAAACAAAAGTGTTTGATGAAATTACAAAGTGAGAAATGGCACCCCTGGGGAAATGAGGTCCAAGGGATCTGGAGTTAGGCAAATATAAAAGTGACCACAAAGATTTAGGCTTCGTAAGCACACTCAAAGATGGCAAGGACTAAACAAGGAAGCTGATATTGAAACAATGATACTGACAGTTAAGGCTTCCCACCCAATGTCAAATGCCTGGAAATGTAAGGTATGGATCAACAATGTAAATGTGCCTAAGTCTGAGAGTTAATGTCATGTTAATTGCTGAATTATTAAGGTATATGTTTCCAACACTTAGATAAGTTTTGATGTGAAGTTGGTTGAGGTAAATGGTGTTGAGTTTTTAAGTTAATTTCAACATTCAATTTTTAATGTGCCTGTTTTTGTATGGTTGAATGTGATTGTTAGCTACAACAGTCACAAAAATGCATTAAACGACCATAAAATATTTTGAGTATAAGATGTGCTAATTCATGGGCATTTGATTCAGGGTTAGGCATGAATATCTATGCCAATGCAATGGAAAAGGAACTTACAATTTCTCCTACATGCAAATGCAACAAATAAATGAGATTAGGGGTTTTTCCAAGGGTCTATACTGAGTCTTTTTGCTATTTTCTGATGAAAATATTTTATGATTTAAATACCTAAATGCAAAATGTAGAATGCAGATCCTAGGTTGCTTAGAAAACAAACTAAACTAAAACAAAGTTTCATATTTTTAAATACAAAAGGTCGAGAAAATCCTGAGAATAAAACTGGTTCCAATGCCTTGGTTGCTTGGGTGAAGGATTCAGGTCGTCCCTCTACTTGCAGGCCCTAAATGGTTGCCCAATCAACTCCTGGATGTTGTCAAACTATCCTGAAGCCTTCAATGTTGAAATGCGCCCTTGATGTCTCGGTTCCAACTTGCAAATGAGGAAAAATCAGTGATCAATAAGTCATAAAGACGATACAAGATCCAAAATCATCCCACCGTAGACAAATTAGAAATTGGAAGTGGACAAGAGAAACAACACACTACAACAAAAGATGAAATCAATTTTCTGTAAGTAGATACTTCCCTAACTAATTTTCAGAAGATATACCATGGTTTGAATTCTAAATCCATATAAAAATGAAGAATATCACCTTCACCATGAAGTAACAAACCATAAGAGCAATCTACAAGAGAAAGCAAGAGCCAATATCACTAAAGCAAACTCCACAAGTCACCAAGAGACCAAATAAAGAATTCTGGAAACGAGTGTTCTGTTCTATTAACTGGAAAATCTCTCTTGTACAATGAAGTCAAT
The DNA here is from genome assembly GCA_001517045.1 of Pseudotsuga menziesii. NCBI lineage: Eukaryota > Viridiplantae > Streptophyta > Pinopsida > Pinales > Pinaceae > Pseudotsuga > Pseudotsuga menziesii. The sequence goes on from LPNX010111782.1 coordinate 213,087, forward strand.
TTGCTCTTATAGAGAAAGAGAAGAGGCTCAACCCTAATCCAAAAGGATTGAGGACCGAGATTAAGTCATTTCTCAAGCAAATCAATGGCTGTGATAAATCTCAACAATTTTTTTTACAAAAATAGCTGAAAAATGTAAGGGGGGTGAATTGCCTCATAAAACCCATAAGTACAACTTTGTGCTGAGTTATTTGCCTAGGAGGCTTGCGAGCATCACTAGGGGGTCCCCATTTACATTACTTTTGAGCTATAGCATCATTCACATACTTTTTATTTGCTGCAATACACAAATTCACCCCTTGGAGATGAAGTGCACCCTCCTTGGTGAAAAAAGCATAACGGGCCCACATACTATGTCGGATGGAAATTCTGAGACTTGGGTATTGTTAGGATTTTTTATATGAGTACATAAGTTGCCACTTGTTACCACCTAAGTTGTATTTGGTGGATTTTTCAAGCGAGCCGACAAAGTGGAACAAGTATACTTGTTCATTCTTCAGAGTTCAAAGTCCGCCAGGATTTTTCTGGGAGCCTGTTCAAATTTTTTTGTAACACATGTTCATAGCCCCTTGGGGAAATTCCAAAATTGTAAAAAATGTGCTAGCATGGTCAATTTTTATAAGAGGCTCGGCTTCCTAGACTTAGGTATCGATCCAACTAGCCCAGAGTGCTTTTTCCCTCAGTAATTATTGGTTGTTGAACAAACGACTAATATTTTCCGAGTTTTTCACTCACACCCCCAAAGTTGGGATAGTTGTCTACTTACGAGGTTATTAGAGCCTCCATGCAGTGTTTATCAACATGTTAGGCATTGGAATTGAGTCATATGGACATGTGCTAGGTCCCCCTAGAGTTTCGTCTGATTCTGAGAATTTTTATTTATTTTTTATTTTCCAATTTTTAAGCCATTTTTTAATGGTTTAATTGAAAAACTTCAAAGTGTAATAATTGATGGGTTCAAAGTCCGTTTTTGGCACGGGGATGCTCATTTTCACACTCAGAACGTTCTCTTTACCCCAAAAGCCACTTTTCCTATGTTTCGGGCGGCTAAAACATCCCGTGGAGCATTATTTCTCTAAAAGTACATTAAAACGCCATTTTAATGTTAAAAGTGCAACAAATTGGCACTAAAGGACAAGTTGAAAAGGTTAAATTTTAATTTTTTTTTATGTATGGGGTGACATGAAAAATGGGTCCCCCATGAGCATGCGACCCTCTCCAAACATTAAGAGACTTAAACTTTGTTTTTTTTTAAAGTGGCGAATGTTATATGGGAGGAAATGACGTCAACCTCATGGAGAAAGTGCCAACACCAATCAAGGATTGCGTTGGCATATAGTGTGGACCCCTTTTCATATGTTTAAGCTTTAAAACTTTGGGTATGTTATTAATATGATGTGATACATCATTTGTTATGAAGAGATGTGAATAAATTGGCTCCATAAACTCGCCAGCGTGGATGGATTGACGCCAACCTCATTGAGATAGCGTGTGGTTGGGTGATGTGGCCCTTGAAGAGTGGGTTGTTGGAGTTTGGTGGAGAGAGGAGTAGTTTCCTCTCCAGTTCCACTTCACTCCAACTCACTACAACTCAGTTGGACTCCAATCAACTGAACTCCCTCTGCCAGTGTAGGTAGCATCCCCCTAGGTCATTTTTGCTATTTAAGTAGGGCTCCTTTCCTCATTTTCTCATGGTCAGAGGACCGAAGGAATGCTCAATTGTTGTATTGTAATTGTAATACTCTTTGGAACAATAGAAAGACTTTGGAGGTCTCATGTGGTGTATGGCTCAAGTGTGTGGATGAACATTGCATAGTTCATGAGGTAATCTGTATCATTCATTTTTGTTGTATTTGTATGGTTTGTTGTGGGCCTACAAGGAGAAGTAATCTCAGTAGGGTAAGAAATTTCTTGCTTGATTATTTCTTACTAATTAGTTGCATTAGATCTTCTGGACGTATATGTTATTTTTGTTTAAATGCATGTTTTCTGGGTTTCTTTTGTAGTTAACACCCTTGCGTTTAACCATGTCTTTGTGCAAGAATTGATGAATTAATGCAGCTATCTAGGCTTGAACGTTTGGTTGATCTTGTTTGACTCCTCCAATTTTCGAGCACTTCCAAGGAGCTTAGTCACTTTGCTTTCCACCAACAAAATCCATGGCTTAAAGGATTCCCAAGCTTGGAGCTATCTCCTCTTTTCTCTTTCTTTTGCTTCTAAATTAAATCTTTCTTGGTTACGGTTACTCACATGCTTAAGTAGATCAATATTTTTTTTTATAAATAATATCTAAAGGCTGGTTTGTTTAAACATGTATCTAGATCTAGAAGTATAAAGTAATATTTTCAAAGTAGATCTATTTTTTATTAAGTACTTGTGCATATTTCCAATCCTTCAGTACTTAATATTTTTATGTTCTTAACGCTTTATTTGGTACATTTGGTACAGTACAGGTGGTTGGTTTTTCTCTTTTATTGCTAGGACAATGAGAAGTGCTGCAAAAAAATCAAGGATCTAAGTTGTTCAAAGACCTCCCAAAGCACCATTCTAGATCTTGTCTTAATCATAAAACTTGTAAGCCTTTGGATCCAGATCTGTAAGGACCATTGGCATCCACCTAAAGCATTGTAAAGATTAATAAAGTTTTTTAGTAGTCTCATTAGAGCCCACTCCTCATCCCCCCTTTGGGGATCCATGTCGGTGCACATATTTTATGATTTGTGATTGTTAGCTAGTTCATTTGGTTTTTCCTGTTTATTCTTTTATTGGTGTTGAAGTAAAGGAAATGCTTACCCCATGCTCTCCCGAGTATCCCGAAAGGGGGAAAGAGATTCGTGGTAGGAATTAATTAGAAAATCTTTTTGTTGTTTCCTTTTCTAAAATAAACCCCCTTGCTTTCCTGAATACGGTTCATGGATAAGGGCTTGCCTGAGTACTGGAACTAGAAAGAGATTCTTGGGTTTTCATTTTTAAACCAACAAAACCTTGTTAAAAAATACTTAAAATTAACAAGGCTCTTATCCTCGTATTCTCTACTTCCACTGCAGCTTCGTCTGATCAGTCGGTTGTATCAGAAAAGGATCTGAGCCACTAGTAATTAGTCTCATCTTTTTAATTAATCTGCCAACAACAAAAATCCAGCGTTGCATTTTTCTTCGTGTGGGCAAATTGTACAGAGGAAGCAGGAACAACTGAAAAGTGACCGTGGGGCCCCGTCACGCTACATCCTTGTTGGTGTAGTGTTGGACATCCCCTTGTGACTCCATTCAACCCACATTTCCTCATGTGCTACCACACTTAGTGAGTTTGAACACATTCCCTGTACCTTCGTGGTATATCGAGAATCCCCCTCCTTTCTAATAATCTAGATCGTTACCACATTAATAAAACCGACCAACAATTAACCCACTCCTTAATCAACTCATCTAAATAAATCTTAAAACTTACCAACGAGACATTGCAATACTTTCACTGGGACCACAACAACAACCCTCATACACAAGCACCTCATATTCATTGGCACTGGTCTTCCGCATTTTTATGGTTAAATCAATTTCCTCATATTGTCATGAATGGGGTTTGAATTAACAATGTTGCTGTTATTATCATTCATTTGCAGTAACTCATTGTTAAGATTTTAATTCATTTCATATTAACTCCTAGAATCAATCATTTCTTTCGTAGAGTAAAAAACTTAGATTTTACTTTTCATAGGGACCACCCCCATTGGCTTCGCTAGGAGTTGGCCTAGACCGAGGAGCCGAGTATCAGGTGAAAACACTTGGCTCGAGCTTGCCCCCAAGGTCGCACCTAGTGGCTTGAAGATTTCTGCCACGTGACTCGAGGTGTGAATTAGGCAGCAACACCACTTTTTCAAAACTGCCCATATTTCTCAACTTGATTAATTCTCACTGGATTTAAGAATTTTTTTATTCCAGACTTTGGAATTTCATTTTAATAATTTTAATAATTTTAATTAATTCCTGTTATCACACAGATTGTAGTTGTCAACTAAAGGCATCCTATCGAGGACAGTAGAGGGAAGGACAACTAAACTGGTCGAGGATCCCAATCCCCAACTAGATAAGAAGGTTGTCACACCGAAAGGGATTCTCATCATTTTAGTCTAAGCTAAAGGCAAGACAAAGGTGGAGACCCTAATGAGATAGCCAAAACAAGACACAACCAAAGTAAATGCAAGTTCAAACAGTGAGGCCTTGAATTGACACCTTAGATCTATTGAATAGTTGTTGAAGTAAAGTTTTAAGGATAGGTTGTGAGGCTTAATGAAATGGGAAAGTATCAACCAAAATAATTTCACTTCAACTATGAAGATTAGCTAGATCTAGGAAGACGACAGTGCCAGCTAAAATACCCATTTTGTTCCATAGCGAGGGTTTAAGAAATTAAATGGAATGGGGTCACAAACTAAGGTTTGAGTGAAGTATTGTCACTTGCTATTGTTAGTTGATGCGATATATGTCAATTTAAGTTGATTCAATCGACATCTAGATCACACAACCAACCAAATGATCAAATACCCAAGGAGGGCAAATTGTCCCAAAGAGACCAAGTGCCTTAAGATCGGTGAATGGAGTCGGATTCAAATAAAAGTTGGTCCCTAAGGGTTTTAAAGGATTTCCAACTTGGGTTTTCGATCACTAAGCCAAAAAGGTGACCATAAATACTACCACTAAGAAACGGGGGTTTTAAGTGACGGTTTTGAGTTTGATTACTATGCCCGGGATGGATTAAATTAAAAAGACGAGAAAATATTTGTGAACTCACCCGAATCTTAGGGGATGCCAATAATGTGATGATTGCCCCCTTTGTCCAACGAATTCCCAAGTGCACCCTCCTCCTGCAAGACAAATAACCAGAATTAATTTGAATCACAAAAAGAGAAATATTGTAAGCAAAGATCCAGAGAGAAAATGACAAAAGTAACAAAGATGTATAGATCAAAGATCACTCCGTTTTCAAACGATTTGTATGAGAGGAAAGAGGTTCCCTCACTATTGCACCCTCATCCAAGACGTCCTCCCTGCCACAAGTTAAAAAACACTACGATTTTGCTAGAGAAAACCAAGATCTACTTGCAATGTCCTTGGAGAGACAATATTCAATCACAATTCCCAAACTCAACGATAAGATCACAAGATTTGCGAAACAAATGGATTTTCTATTATCAAATCGCTTCAAGAGCCAAAGTTCGATGGGATACAACAATGGGATCACCTTTGTTAAATAGGAGGAAAGTGATGTCCACATTCTAACCAACTCAATCCGACGATTGAGATTATAATACCATAAACGATGGAGATTACATTTTACATCATATACATGGATCACTCAAAAGAGGGGGTGCACTTTTCCCAAGGACACCTTAGGGAGGCGAAATACATCATAATGAAGGAATATAACAATGTGGTATATGTTTGAGGTCACCATAGGGGCATAAAACACCCTAGGTACCCACTTTAATACATAACATCAAGATATAACATGATAATACATCAAATACCAAGGTGAGGGGCACCTCTCATGGTGACGTCCTCCCTAGATGAACCAAAATAATAAGTGTGGACCCCATGCTAAGAAATAATGATGAAGAATGATCCATAGAGCCAATGCACATCATAATTTGACATCCCACAACATTTCCAAGCCATGAACTAGCCAAATCGATTTTCTTGAAGGAGCCATGGTCACTTGATCATTTATAATTAATTGCTAGAAATGCTCTTTTAAATAATTAATATGCCCATAATTCCATTTTCCGCTGCTCGGAATAACAATCTGACTGCACCAAAAATTCCAAAAAATATCAATCTGGTCATACTTGTTTTTTTTTTGACAAAAACGGGTATGGTTTATATTATAAAAACAGTGGAGGAACCACTGAAATAGCTACAAACTTCTAACTTATAAGAGTAGCAGAGTAGTCTATAATAACTTCGCCTCTTAGGGAGGAATAACTGAATAGGAATGAAGGTTAACGTAGAGCTCATTAGTACTTAATCCAATTGCCTTATTTGCTATTAGGTCCGCTTTCCCATTCAACTCACGGAGGATATGGAAGAACTCTAGTTGCCAAAATTCTCTTGAGAGAGAGATAATTCTTTTGATCAGTCTGGATAGCCTTAGATTTTGACAATGCTTTGAACCATTCATGGCCTAGAATATTTATTCGAGAATCTCCAATAACAATGGCTTCTTCAACCCCCATGGCTTCCAATTGTTTAAGTCCTTGCCATAGTCCATAAGCTTCAGCAATGTTATTCGTGTCATTGCCTATATTCCAGTAGTATTCAGTTTCAATGTTCCCCTCGGGACAAATGATGACCCCTCCTCCTCCGGCTGCTCCCGGATTCCCTTTCGAGGCTCCGTCGAAGAAGAGTTTAAATATTTTCCTCTCTTTCATCCAGATTTCAAACTGAGATTGGTCCATTCTTATTTCCCATACTTCCAGAGATCTCTTAACCTTGATTGTGTCTAATTCAGTAATTTTGAAGGATTGTAGCCAACTTACTTCATCTGGCGAGAGCTTGGTTTTGTTCTTAGGCAACAACGCCATGTTCATTATTTCTTCCATGAGTGCTTGCGTTTTGGCCGCAATCTGTTCTGGAGTTTGGGCCTTGTCTTTGAAGATTCTTTGGTTTCTTTCAATCCAAATATTCCAAAACATTACTTTTGGTAGTGTTCTCCAACAATTTTTAAAACCTGCTTTATTGTCCAGATTTCCTTGATACGCTTTGTCTCAGCTGATAAAGCATTGCTGAATGCTGCTTGGTAGCTCCATATTGCCAACAGTGGATCAACAGTTCCCGAACCTTAATGGCCAAGGGACAATTTATTAACAAATGATAATTGGTTTCTTTGCTATTTTTGCACATCAGGCAGCAGAAAGGGCCAACTAATCATCTTTTTTCTAGATTCTCACCTATCAAAATACTCCCATGCGCTAGTGTCCAGGTGAACATGTCAATTTTTTGTAAACTCTTCACCTGCCAGACCATTTACCAAATCGCAGGGTTGTTAGGCACGTTGGGGCATGCAACAAACACCTCATAACCTTGCGTCGAGGAGAAATTTCTCGTTCTGCTCCCCCATCCGCGTTTATCTTTTGCTCTGCTGGCGAGAGGTGCTGCTCCAGTAAGGTGTTCGAGGAGATGATTCTTTTCATCATCCATCTCCACGGGATAGTCCGAAAGAGACCATCCGATCCAGCGGTGGGGTGGGACAGGATCCCAGCTTGATATATCCCAAAGCGTGATTTATATTCCAGCTGTAGATCTTGCTTTTTCTTAGATTTAGCTTGCTGCCAGAAGCTTGGCAATAGCAATCCAATTTGGCCTTGAATCTTCTCGCTATATTTTGACTGGCGCCTCCTAACAGAATAATATCGTCTGCGAATTGTGCGTGGTTAATATCTCTAGTCCCATGGGCCATTCTGATGCCGATTAAATCCTGATCGTTCCTGACTTGCTCTAGTTGAAGGCTCAACACTGAGGCTTGGATTGCATAGAGCAATGGTGAGAGCGGGCAACCTTCCCTAAGGCCTCGGGAGGCTTGAAAGAAGGTTGCAGCTCTTCCATTTACGAGGGGGGCAATCCAAGGATTGCTTATACAAGCTTTGACCCAGTGTATGAAGCTTGGATCAAATCCATACCTTAGCATCACCTGAAAGGGAAGGAGTGACAGACTTTGTCGAATGCATTAGCTAAATCGATTTTCACCACCATACCTTTGTCCCGGTTCTTTAGGATGGAATGAATTGCCTCTTGGACCAAGATGATATTGTCCCAAATTCTCCTGCCTTTAATGAAGCATCCTTGGTTTTCTGGAATGATTCGAGGCAGAATGTATTTTAATCTATTTTCCATGATCTTAGTGATTATCTTGTAGCCTATATTATGTAACGAAATAGGTCGAAATCTATCAAATGATACTGCATCTTTTTCTTTTGGGATAAGGGCCAGAAACGCTAAATTTGTGCTTCCTCCTATTTTCTCACATTGCTGAGCTTTTAGCATGATCTTTAGTAGATCCATATGCACTATTTCCCAGCAAACCTTGACGAACCTTGCATTGAAACCGTTTGGGCTAGGTGCCTTGTCTTCCTCCATCTTCTCCATGGCCGTTTGCAATTCCTCCATCGTGATCCTTTGCGTTAGCTCAATATTGTCCTTTCTCTCAACCATCATGGGGACTAGATTCATTAGCGCAGAGTTTGGAGGAGTGTTATCGACTTCAGCTGTGTAAATCGCTTTGAAGTGCCGAGATGCTTCCAACCTGATTTTGTCAAAGTCTTGAGTAACCTGATCGCGAGTTTGAATCTTCGGAACGGTTTTGTAATTCTTCCTCACCTCAGCATGCTTATGGAAGAAAGCTGTATTCCGGTCTCCTGCTTTGAGCCAGAGACATCTAGATTTTTGTCTCCAGAAATCTTCCTCATATCTACATGCAGCATGTAAATCTTGATGAAGAATTACTTCTTTTTCAACGTCATCCTTTGATATCTAGATTGCCTCCATGGAAAGCTAATGAGTCTCTAAGTTTTGCAAAGCTTTGGTTCTTCTTTAAACCGGGGACTCGACCGATTTGGCCCACATCTTGAGTGCCCTTTTGACTTTTCTCAATTTTTCTTCCCAAACGAAGAATGGTGAACCCGAGATTGGAGATACCCAAGTGTCGGAAACAATTCCTAGGAAATCTTTATGGGAGGCCCAAAGTGAGCTAAAACGAAAGGGAATAGGTCCCAGGTTTTGGTCTTTTCTAAGTTCTAGCAGGATGGGCTTATGGTCAAAACCCCCAAATGGTAGGATTTTAGAGGTGGAATTCAGTCCAAGTAAAAGATAAGAGTCTTGGATAAAGAATCTATCGAGCCTGGCAACTATATGCCCAGGCCCCAGCCTCCTATTGGTCCAGGTAAACTTCCCCTTAGCTGGGATGACATCAGCCAGATCCCAGTCTAGAATAATCTCATCTACTTGCTCCCTTATCCGATCTCTATCCACAGACCCTCCTCTTTTTTCTGCTTGGCTTAGAGTGATATTTAGATCTTCGGCCATAATTATGTTGTCCAGTGATCCAATGCTCCTTTCATCCTTTAAGAGGTTCCAACAATCTTTTTTTTCAGCATACAGGGCAGGTACATAAATGTTAAAAAGACTAACCTGGATATTTGAGTCTTTGTGCAACAACTTAGTGAGAATCCAATGAATGCAGTGCTTGGATTCAATTAACTCAAATTTTTGATCATCCCATAGCGTACCAATTCCTTCGGAGGCTCCCCTCGAGCTAACAGCGAGTCCTCCGTTTTTCCAAAAGTTCCCCCTTACTTGGAGAAATGCTTCTTTCTCCATCTTGGTCTCCTGGATCAATAGAATGTTTGGTTGGGATATTTTGATCAAGTCCTTCATAGCTTGTTCCTTAGGTTTACTATCCAGACCTGTACAATTCCAGGGGAGGACCTTCATTACTTACTATTGGCAGAGGAGGGAACCCTTTTTTGGGATTGCCCATGCTGACGAGTATTTCTAGGATTTCGTAGAAATTTCTCCAAGGTTAGCTGAGAGCCTTGAAGTTTGTCCTTGTACGTGGCTTGTTCTCTCACTTCTTTAGATGATTTCCTTCCTCTTGCTTTCTTCTTGCCAGGTGTGACCATCTCGATTTCCCCTTCCTCTTCTTCCTCTTCATCAGTGTCGGACTCCTCTTCTGAATTTGCACGGCTTCCTCTTTCCTTTATCCCCGTTGCTCTTGAATCTGAATGAGCTTTCTCAGTCTGACAAGATGGGCCTACATCTCTTTCTTGATATTTCTCGCCAACGTTAGAGTCCTCTGCATCAACCAAGGATCCACCACTGATTTCTAGTAGTTCACGAACCTCTGAGGTTTTTTTCTCCAGAGCGTTCTTTTTCGCCTCTTTTTTTTGCGAATGCCCACTCTTTGCCTTGCTTCTCTTTACTGCTTGCCACCCTTCCTCCTTTTCATTCTGGTCCTCCTACTTTTGGGGGCAGCTACAGAGAAAATGTTTGTATTTGTGGCGACCTTTGCACTTGAAAGGAAGCTGTTTATAGTCCAGCTTTTGGAAATGAAACCAATTTTTGACTGTAAGCTTGATTGCCTCCGGTAAGCCTGCTTCTAGATCCACCTCCACACAGATCTCGACACAGGCGTGCTGGTCTTTGGGGTTTGCCATATCAATAAATATTCCCAAAGCATCCTCGATTGCTTTAAGAGATTTTGGATTCCAGCAGTGCATTGGTAGGTTTGGAAGCCTCACCCATACATGTACGACTTTGGGGATATTTGCCTCGGGATCAAAATCTGGCGTCCACCTGTTCAGATAGAGGCCTTGCGGCCCCATGAAGTAGGGACCATTTCGAAAAATAAGATCCCTATCCACCTTCGATTCGAAGTCGAACAAGAAGTATCCTCGACCTAATGAGTAAGAAGCTACGTTTTGGGAGATCAGAGGTCTCCAGTTCCTTTGGACCCAACTCTTGGTGGTTTTCGGGGACGGCCATAAACAGTGAACTGCCCTATTAAAGCACGATCAACCGGTGAGAGAGCTACGTGGATGGTGTCCTCTAGCGGCAGGGAAACCACAGGCACATCCTCAATATGCTTAAGAAACTTCGGGGGGGCTCCGGTGGAGACTCTCTTGCTCTGTGATGCAAGCAATCTCGTGAATCCTTCAATGTTCAAGGTAGAGGGCGGCTTGGATCCGCCCTCCTGAGCTGCCATGGGGATCTACGATTAGTAGCCTCCAATGGGCCTGTGCATCCTGCAACACAGGCCTACCAGCCGACGATGCCTACGATGAGCCGATCAAGCTTCGACTTGCTCAACACACGTGATCCTCCAGAATCCGATCCTACATGCAATACCGTCGTCCCGTTGCAGCCGATTGTTTGCAAAAAAAGTTGTTAATGAAACATTAGGAAAAAAGCATTCTGGTTATACTTGTTACTCATACCACAAACACGATTTTGGTGGAAGGTCCTCAAATAATTTTTTCAAAATTTGATAAAAATTGGTTCATTTCATTAAAAATTCACCTAGTCACTATATTGAACCAATTTTTTGCATTTATGGAGCACTGGAAAGGTCTGAATGGCCTCCAAAGACATCAAAAGAGACAGTAAAATCACTGTAACCATATCCATCCCAAGACCTATGTGGACCAAGTCAAACTAGGTTTGACTAAGGTCAAAATGGTCAATCTGTTGCCTGAACTGTAGTCTAATCAATCAAATATATATAAGGGATGAAAGATAACTCTCTTATTCATATTATTAACCAACTATAACAATAGCAACATGATAATGGTGATAAATCAATAAATCCAATAATAATAAGACTTGCGTTAAAGTAAATAAATGATTTTTCATGAAGTCCTTTATACATGCTCACTTACAAACTTAGTCAAATTGCTATGATGGGTGAGGTGAATGAGACAAGGCTAGGATAAAGGGTTTTTGACTTATTAACGTCGACATAGTGATCTTTCAGGCTACAGGGAAAAAGGGAACCCACTTAGACATATGAAGGACAGAGGACAATAGGGAATGGGGCTGTCTCACATATGGGTAGAGTGCTTAGAAGGTTTCCAGTAGACTCTAACAAGTATCCTTTTGATAATTCCATTGATTTAACTTTCAAAGCATTTCACATTTCACAAGATACTAGCTAGCCTTCTAGGGTAGGTGCCCTGGATAGACTTGCGGGCCCCAGATAATGACAACCTAGCTTTGCTGCCAGCGAGTGTCTATAGCCCCAATGAAGGTGCCACCCTATTTCCCTGTAGGGGCAAATGGCCTTACATCATATAAAAGATGAGTGTCCATCCCTTGGCCATTGACTAGTTTATTTACTTTCATTTCATTTAGGCCAAGTGTTTAAAAACACAACTAATTGCAGTTGGTCTTGCATCCTTTAGATCTAGCATTTATGTGTTTCGATGCATTTCACTTTAGCAAAAATTAGTGAGTACTTGGTCAAGGACTAAAAGAAACAATCCAGTGACACAAGCTACACATCCATTCCACAAGGCATCATACAAGCAGAAGGGAAGGAACCAGACCACACATTCTAGAGCTAGAGACATAATACAACATGGAGTCTATCCGACAAAGAGGTCCAAGTGGGGAAAAAGCTCTTTAGTCTCACAAGTCAAGGGTCAAACTTCAAGTATGAAAGAAAGGGATTGATGGAGAACGTAGAACGTGAAAGAAACGAATGGTGCCAAAACAACAAGGTAAGCCTAAGTCTGCATAAGGTAGGCAATACTAGTGAGCATATAAAAAGTTCTTAACATTCAAGATCATATATACACTCACTATAACAAGTCTATAAGTGCAATGTAATACAAAAATCACTAATATCAGTTACCATGTTAAGTTAAAGCTAATAAGATGAGCAATACCATTTTAACATCATCCTCATACACATATATACCTATCCCTGAAAAATCAACTCCGACTACATGGGCAAAGGAAATATACGAGTTGGCTGCTCTGCTAAGTGAACCATGGCCACAACAAGTCCATCTCACTAGATCATCCAAGGCTAAGTCCTATCATGGGATACTACTGCTGATCAAAAGAAATGGCTTTGGATGGCTGTACCATCGATGATCTTTGGAAATATATGCTCAACACATCTAGGACTAGCACTTGTTGATTTTTGTAACTCAGGATATCCTCCATGTGGTTCTTCCTAGCATGGAGGTACATCACTTGTATAGGTTGTAGGTTGGAGTGTGAGATGCATTTCAATAGGTTGTCATGGCTTCAGTGACTGAAGACATGTAGTGTTTCAGTTACTTCTTCAGTCAGATGTATGTGTGCAGTGATGCACCAATTTATGATGGGTGAGCATGCATGTGCATGTGCATGGTGACTTGGTATGCATGGAGGTGTGTAGGAAGGTGCATGGACGTTTCATGCATGCAGTTTACACTGCTTTTGATGCACAATTTTTAACACACCAGTGAAATTTTGCAAGCAAGTCAAAATTAGGGTTTTGAGCCCTAATCTCATCGGGAATTTATAAAAGAACATTCAAAAGACAATATTCAACGTTGCTTGAGTGAGTCAGGTGATTAGAGTACCTGAGCGATTCAGTTGACCAAGAAGGGCGTATCTATCTGAGATAGATGGGGGGCATTCCTGAGAGCAGAGTGAGGGTAGATCTTTTGAGACTGAGTAGGGTTCTCATTCTGACAGTGTTAGAGATTGTCTTGTTGTGTCTCTTCAGAGTTTGGAGCGCAGTGGTAGGTGCGACATAAGCAACAATAGAGGGGGCGAGCTTGTCCTAGCTAAACATCACAAGTGTTACTAGCTGCACTCGTGTGCAGGCCAGAAGGGCTAAGAGAGCAGAGGAATCTTCTTCAGAGACTAAGGAGAGACCATCGGAGTCCAGTCAGAGTTGGAATGAGGTAGAGACAGGTGGGATGTTCCTTTGAGTAAAGAGGGCGCAATTGTACAGCTGCGGTGCATCATTCAGAGTTTGAAGGCACAAATCATCTTTAGACAGAGTAGTACTGAGAGGAAGGGTAGAGGGAGCAACCCTTTAGAGGTTAGAGAGAGTGTACGACTTCTAGAGATTGGTAATGACAGAGTTAAGAATTCTAGCATGAGGGAAGACAGTTGGGGGCGTATTTCCCAAGAGCAACAACTGCAACTGTTGTTGATCTAGGGTTTTTGTTCGTCAGATTCTCTGTTGTTTCTCTAAATTTTGATTGTACTCTCTTCTATAATATTTGCTCAGGGCTTGAGATTGAAGAAAGCCCCATAGATGTTGGTTTTCCCCATTGGGGTTTCCAGGGTAAAAATCTAAGTGTGTGATTGCAATTTTGTTATAAGTTGTAGTAGATCTCATGTGTTGCTTATTATGATCTTGATATATGCTTATGTTATCTAGGATTGATTTACATTATTAGTATTTTATCTTGGATTAGAGAGGTTTGTGGTCGGGTTGAGATCTAGATTTCCAGAACGAGTGGAGACCTCTGGAAAATCTAGAGCACTGGCTGGAAGAAAAATGTAGTCTGCTGCATCATGGTAGCTCCAACTACAATGTATGTGATAACATATGGCACCGACTGGGACATGTGCTCTAAGGGAGATAAGATAGATAAGATAAGATAATTTTATTTATGTCCACTAATGACCACAAAGTAGGTCAGCGTGACTGTCGGTTACAATGATGTTTGTGCATGTGGGAGGACCAAACGATCTCCCTTAAAAGAAGTACAATACAAGAAGTAAACCTGTACAAAGCGAACAGGGCTGGAGCATGGGAAATCTCACACCCCAGTTTCAACACTGTAACCCTGCACAAGGGCGAAGAAGCTCAGATGGACAGGATCCAGGAGCCAGAACGGCTGAGAAAGGTCTAGTACTCCTAACATCCGAGGATGAAAGAGGAAAACTGAGGGAAGTGCAATAGTGTTTGCTGGCCCGAATAGGAGTTGGTGGGTGCGGGGTGTCCTCCTTTGGAGTGATGTCGGTGAGGTCTGGAGGGTCTTGTGCGTCTCTCGGAGGAAGGTCTAATGCGAGGCTGACGCTGAGGTCTTGTGGGTCGAGAACCATCCATTTTTATTGATCTGGGAACTGGATCGGTATCTGTGTCGATAGATCTTTTGGTGCCCCTGGAAGGTGGTAGAGTGCTTGAGAACCTTAGAAATCTCTTGTCCCCAACACCCATCTCATCATCCACAAACATGCACCCAGACATCTGCTTCTTCAGAATGTACCTGTTCCCGCATCAAGCAAATGTTCTACCAATCTCTGTAGATCAATTGTCAATGCATCATATATGATAAAAAATCATGCTAAAATAAAATGTAGAAAAAAGAAATGCTGAAAACAAAATGTGGAAATAAACATCTAATCCGAGAACTGTTGAAACAATTTAGTTTTATTAACTAAAACGGAAAAAACAGAGATGCAAACACATAAAAGGGCTAGACTCAATGGCAAAGATAAATTAACTGCTACTCAAATGAGCTTATTTATTCCTACCTACCCTATTCTATCCAGTGAAACAAGTGCTAAGTAAAATCATAAATCCAGTGTAACCACTTGTTGAACGAATCAATTGGTCTTTCTTTACAGTTAATAATGCAACATGTCATATATGGTTTGAAGGTAATATGAATGAAAATCGAAACCATCCTAACTTGTTGCTTGAGATTTGAAGAAAGATCTAGACAATGCAGAATGAAATCATGCCAAGGATGGGACTGATTTTTATGAACTTCATCCATCCAGACACTGATAGGATCATAAAAACAGTGCATGTTTAACATTGATGGAAGAACATGAGATAGCACATGATTCAGCCCCTCTAGACTATTTTTTGTTTTCTCCTCTACTCGAATGGGACACTCCATTATGTTCACTCTAGGAAACATAGAAGAACAAAATGGGGACAAATTGTAATGTAATGAAACTAAGATTGAGATTAGCCCCACTTGTTGTTCAAAACCAGGAGAAGAGATGAAATTGATCTTTATACACCTTCTCCAGCCACCCTTAAGAAAGATTGATAAATTGAAGAATGTTATTCATCAAAGATGACTGAAAAGGGAATTGCAGTGCTTTTTCTCCAATTATGAAACAATGCTCAGACTCTTGACTAAAAATCTTGAAAACAAAAGCTTGATTAGAACACAAACCCATACATGAAGACTCAAAACGTTGGAATGGGAGGGTGAATTGAAAATATATATTTTCTCCTAGATGGCTTGGAATGATTGACCTTGGAATTTGGTCAATGACGCTTTTGATTTCATGACTAATTTCAAGATTCAAAACAAGGTCAGTATAAGGATCAACCTCACTGTGATTGCTTAAACCCAAGCATTGAATCGACCCATCCTTTTCAAGGATTGGATGAGGGATTTTACTGATATCGTATAAATTAGGACAAGGATCCCCACTATAATTTTTTGTTAAGAACCAGTCTTGATCAGATTCAGTTACAACCATATCATCATCATGTGGTTGTTCTTTAAATTGCTCATTACGCTCAACTGAGGATAGATAATTATCATCATCCATTTGATAAGGAAAAACATCAATAAGTTCATTTTTAACCCCCTATTATCCTCACAAACTTGGTCTTTAACCATATAATGATGACATGATTGCTTCTCGAAAGGAGTCAGATTATTTTCTAAATCTTCTTCTTCTATAGGGATAGGATCAAAATTTGAATCACAATCCGAAAATGACTACATAGTTGCTCTTCAATAGGATCTTCAATGGATTCACTGATGAGAGTCTCAATTATGGATGTTTCCTGATGGTGATCATTTGGATCTCCCTCTTTATTTGTGCCTTCTTCGGGTAATGATGACAATATTTTAGAAAGTTCCCCTTCCAAGTCAATATTTAGGTTATAATCCCGAGGGTTGAAATTTGCACATCATTATGGACATTCTTAAAATACTCTCTGACACCTTCACGAATAGAAGGGTCGCTCAAAAGCTCAATAAAAGGCACATTCACTATTGGCTCAGGAGAGGAGAAATCAATTTGATAATGACAATCATTAAGTATTTCATCATCGTTTTCTTGACTGTCTTCATCAAATTGATCCTGAATATCATTGTTAGATTGCTCTTCTATGGATTCATCAATGTTTCTCCCCATTCATCTCTTAATATCTTAGTAAACATGTCATACCCAATGATGGATCCTGGTGCTAACTGATAAAGCCAAAAGCCGACATCTCCTCCTAAGGATTCACCTAAGGCTCACATATAGACATCTTCATCATCTGCACCTTTACTTTCCATACAATACCAAAGGGCATCTAGGTGACTTTCAATTGTTTCCATTTGATTTGCATAGAAGTGAGGCAACTCTTCACTGTATTCATTTGGCATAGTATGAGGTGCCTTGTATATTTCAAAGAAGTCAAAACGAGATAGCATTCGCTTTATAAACTTGGCTGGAATTTCCTGTATTTCTTTCACATATTGGAGGAATACATACGAGTTCATTGTGACTGATGGTTTTGCTTCTTAGTGGAGTCACGTTGTGGTTGTGAAGGTTATAAGGATGGGTTAATCGCCCAGTGGAGTCACCAAGTGAACTTACAACCTTGTTCAAAGAAAGGTATAGTCATGATGGAGAGGTGAGTGAAATAGAGTGATGGTTATAAACGTTTAAGCAACGATAAATGTAACCACCAAATAAAACAAGATGCGATATGAAAAATAAATCACGCAAAGGTACACTTGCAGGCACAAGAGGTAAGCCTCTACCTCCTTGACAAGGACGCAAAAAATGTTATCACAAAGATTGTAGTTGTCAACTAAAGGTATCCTATCCAGGACGGTAGAGGGAAAGAGAACTAAACTGGTGACACCTCGAGGATCCCAATCCCCAACTAGATAAGAAGGCTGTCCCACTGAAAGGGATTCTTGTCACTTTAGGCCAAGCTAAAGGCAAGACCAAAGGGGAGACCCTAATGACATAGCCAAAACAAGGCTCACAACCAAAATAAATGCAAGTTCAAACAATGAGGCCTTGAATTGACACCCTTGATCTATTGAATAGTTGTTGACGTAAAGTTTTAAGGATATGTTGTGAGACTTAATGAAATGGGAAATTATCAACTGAAATGATTACACTTCAACTATGAAGATTAGCTAGATCTAGGAAGATGACAATGCCAGTTAAAATACCCAATTTGTTCCAAAGCTAGGGTTTAAGCAATTAAATGGAATGGGGTCACAAACTAGGGTTTGAGTGAAGTATTGGCGCTTGCCATTGTTACTTGATGTGAGATATGTCAATTTAATTTGATTCAAGCAACATCCAGATCACACAACCAACCAAATGATCAAATACCAGTGTGGAAGACATCGCCGATATATCACGATGTCCCAAGGAAAACGATATATCGCAGGGTAAAAATCGGGATATATTGAAAAAATCGCGATATTTTCCCAATTTTTTTGTGAACATCACGAGTCGACACAAAAAATCATTGAGCCCGCAGACAATCTAGGATATAAGCCAATTTTTTACTTTTTATTGGTCATTTTACTTGCTTGTTGAGGGGTTTGGAGAGCAAATGAGCTTTCTATCATTTTGCTTGGAGCCAAGGAGTAGATTCATTGTGTTTCCATCAACCATCACCGAGTTATAGTGGATTGGGGATTGGGGATTGATTTCCATCATTGGTTTCTCAATTTGCAGGTATGTATATCATTGTGTAACCATTTGCTCATCTTTTTTTTGTTTTTTTGGTCTACTTTTTATAGGTTTAGGGTTCTAACTTCTTATCAATGTTCCCTCTTCTTGCCAAATTTTAAAGAGAGATCTACTACCATAATCCATTTATTCCAAATCTATGACTGTTTTATTATTTGTAGCATGATTTTTTTTTGGGGGGGGGCAAATTTCAATGAATCTTACTATCTACTATCTCCATTGTTCAAGCTTGAATCTGAACTTCATTTTTTTTGCCTCAGGTTGAATCATTGTTGTGTGAAAAATCAAAATGCCTAAAGCTTTATTATATTTTTTGATGATATTTTGAGGCTCTAGGGTTAGTATACTCATTACTACTCAGGACATGATTTAGTATTGATGCATGATATATCATTAGACATCTTATACATCATATATTTCCGTTTTCTTTTCATATTTATGTGGCAATGTGTTTATTTGATGTTGTTACTTTAAATGTTTAAATTTTGAAAAAACTGATTAATTTTCTATTTCTTTGAAGTTTGCCGAAATTTGCCGATATTTGCCGATATTGCCGATAAGTTGTGTTTCGGACCCTCGGCGATATTTTTGTTGACACGATATCTTCCACACTGTCAAATACCCGAGGAGGGCGAATTGCCCCAAAGAGACTTAGTGCCTTAAGATGGGTAAATGGATTCGGATTCAAATACAATTTGGTCTCTAAGGGTTTTAAAGGATTTCCAACTTGGGTTTTCAATCACTAAGCCAAAAAGTGACCGAAAATACTGTTGCCACCTAAAACACACTTGGACACGGGTAAGTCTCCAAACCGCTGTGTGTGTTCCCAAGGGCAACTTATGAGTTGAGAACCCACTGTCACCTCGGTTCTAAACTCTTCCGTTTAGACCACAACTCCTAAAGGCCAAGGGGGGTAGTCCCTACTTACTAAGTTCTTTTTTTGAAGAATGTTTTCTAGGAGTTGTAAATTACAAAAAATGACAATCAACGTGCAATGATGCAAATATTTCAATGTCAAGCAAAACCCTTTAACAATCAACCAATAATGTATGAAAGAGAGAAACAATCAAATAATCAAAATGACCAGTGTCGTCTCTACTCGGGCTATGGAGTCACAATAATCAACTTCAAATAATTTTCTAAAGCATCAACTCATTTACCTTAACAAATATACAAGAACATGATGACTTCCAATAAATGAGTAAGTTAAAATAAAATGATTACAAAGTAGAGAAATGTAAATGATTGTAACAATGTTATGCAAGTGGTCCAGTAAGTTTTAGTAAATTTTATGTCTCTCTTTGATTTAGGAAATTAAGGTGTTTGTTGCAAAGAAATGAACTATTCTAGATGTCTACCCCAAGAAACTATCTCCTTCGATTAGAGAGAGAATGTCGGGTGCTCAACATGGGAACATAAGGTTCCCACCTAGCTCCACGGGTCAAACTTGCTGGGTGTTCAACTGGAGGACACAAAGTGCCACGAAGCCCCCTACGGCCTCTACCCCACTAGCTCCACAGGTCAAACCTCTTTTTCTCCTTTCTAATGAAGATACTTATCTGGGTGCCTATTAAACTAGCCAACACAAATCTTTGCCCTTTCTCGTCACCCTAGATCGGTCGAATCGGCGGGGGGAGAGGATACGGGGCAAAAAACGGGGCTTGTGGTAAATTTTATCCTTAAAGAAAAAAATAAACAAAACAAGCCAAGCGCGATATCACAACGGAGGTAGAGCCTACTCGATTGTGAGGTGCGGGCAAAAAGAAATAAACAAATACTTTAAATAAAAATGTTAACCAATGCGATATTGCAAGGATGGCAAAGCCAAATCACTTACAAGGTGCGGGCAAAAAATAAAGAATAAAATAAAAACAAAATGAAACTCTAACTAATCTAAAACCCGCGCCAATCAACAATTGCTTATGCAAAGATGGGCAAGCCCAACTTCTATTGCTAGCAATGGATGGCAAATAAATGAGACTTGATTAATCTGAAAATACAAAGCAAGAAATCAAGTCCAAGAGACTCTCTTGGACTTGTTACAAAGGCTGAAATTTCAGCGTAAAGAAAGAGGTAAAAGGAGTGAGAAAAACCGTGTTTTTTCCCTTTCTTAAGATGTCCTTGAAGTTCTTCCTTTGGGGTGGCCTTAAAATTCTTCTATGGCTGAAATTTGGCAGAGTTTTTCTTTTTTTTTGTCACTAACCTACTAAAAACCAGCAAACAGAAAATGATAAAATGTGCCCAAAATCACTTTGGGGAAGTTAGTATGTTAGTGCAATATAAATACAAAAATTATACAAAGTTGCCAGATGAATAATTTTGAAAGAAGTTGAGTATATAAGAGTTAAAATCAGATTTAAAACACTCAACAAACTAAAATTAAAATTCAGAAATTTGTAGGTAAGGAAAGAGAAAATTGGTCCTTTGTTCTTCAAGAAATGAAGCAATGGGGCATCCAACCGAGGAATTCCACTCTTCAATCCAAATAAACTGCAACTTATAAGATTTTCACTACACAACTACTAGAAGGTGAGAATCCAAAAATGAGCAAAGAAATCATAAACTTCAAACTAGAAAATATATGAACTTCTTTACTACAAGAATGAAAACTCACAAAATTTATGGAATATAAATACCATAAATCTTACCAAAGAAAATTAGTATGGTTCCTTGGCCAACCAAACTTGTGTAGCTCCTTAAGATTCCTCCAAAGGAAAGAATCTTACACACAAGCGTGGAGGCAAATCATCAATGAGAACAATACACATAAGATTCCTCCAAAGATTTTGATTAACAAAGCCAAATGGCTGAAAATTACAATGGCCCAATCAAAGCAAAGGAAAGAATGAGAGCATGAGCAAGAGAGTGGGTCTGAGTGTGTTTTTGTGTGTCCTAAATGAAGAGGGGAAGCCTCCTTAAATAGGAAAAATAAAAGAGAGAGGCTCTTTGCATGCTAGCCAAGTGTCACAAGGGAGAGAGGGGGGGCGAATTTGCTCAAGGAGGGCAAAACCAAGGTTTGAGATCTCAAATATGGGGAGAGAAACCCCTAATTTAATGCTTCCAACCTTATTGTTATGTCAAATGGGGAAGAAACCACCATAGTGGGGCCCTTTCCATTGACTTTAGCTCACCCAACCAATCAAAGAGAGAAAGGGGCATCCCCTAGATTTAGCAACTCAAAACTTGTTATATGCTTGCTTGGGGGCTCCCCTTTGGGTCTTAAATTTGTCTTAGGAACATAATATAAACATTAGAACCTTTACTTGGCCACCCCAAGTGACTATAGTCACTTTTCCAAAATTTGGCTCTCTAATTAAATGCCCAATTTCTTGATTTCCATGACTGACCTGGGAAAAGGTGACCAAAACCATAGTAATACTTGTCCGAATGACTTCAAACTTGGCCGAAGGATGTAGGGGTGCTCATGCCATTTGTCTTGAGTACCCATACCCCTATACAACATTAAAAGGGACCAAGTAACCCTCTTTTACATTACAACAAATTGTCCTGAGTGACAATTTTTAATGACCAAAAATTAAAAGAACCTATGCAAAACTTAATGAAATTCCACAAGACTCTGGATAATGTCTAGCATGGTAATATAAAACATTCCTGGGCTCCAATCACCCCATGGACTCGATCACTAGAACACCTTTCACCACTTTGGAGATAATTTTGAGTGAAAAACTCAAATAATTAAAATCTCTAAAAAGAAATTTTAATTATCCAAGTGAAAAAACACTCGATGAAAGGACTTCCCTAATGACTAAGTCTTAGGTGATCAAGTTACAAAAAACTAGACCTTCATGCTGACATATCCTTACAAAATCCCCCGCAGGGGGCGAAAATTTCATAGAGAGAAGAAGAGAAGAAGAACTGCCTCGCTTGATATAATCATTAAGTACTTCATTCTTATTTTCAAGGCACATCCAACATGTGCATGGTACATCGTTGTCCACCTAGTTGGTTTTGGTGGTCAACAAATACCACTGCTACGAAACCAGGATTTTGAGTAATATTATTATGCTCGGGATGGATTAAATTGAAAAGACAAGAGAACAGATTTGTGAACTCACCTGGGTCTTAGGAGATGCCAATAATGTGATGATTGCCCCCAACGCTTCGCAACTGAAAAAGATCTTAATGCCTAGCTTTGCCCAACGAATCCCCAAGTGTGCCCTCCTCCTGCAAGACAAATAACCATAATTAATTTGAATCGCAAAAGAGAAATATTGTAAGCAAAGATCCAGAGAGAGAAAATGACTAGAGTAACAAAGATGTACAGATAAAAGATCACTCCTTGTTTTCAAACGATTTGGATGAGAGGAAAGAGGTTCCCCTGCTATTATGCCCTCCTCCAAGACGACCTTCCTGCCACAAGTTAAAAAACACTACGATTTTGCTAGAGAAAACCAAGATCTACTTATAATGTTCCCTGAGAGACAATATTCAATCACAATTCCCAAACTCAACCATAAGATCATAAGATTTGCACAACAAATTGGATTTTCTATTATCAAATTGCTTCAAGAGCCAAAGTTCTAATGGGATATAGCAATGGGATCACCTCTCTTAAATAGGAGGAAAGGGATGTCCACATTCTAACCAACTCAATCCAACGGTTGAGGTTATAATATCATCAACTATGGAGATTACATTTTACATCATATACATGGATCACTTAAAAGAGGGGGTGCACTTTTGCCCAAGGACGCCTTAGGGAGGCGAAATACATCATAATGATGGAATAACAATGTGGTATATGATGCGGGTCACCTTAGGGGCATAAATCACCATAGGTACCTACTTTAATACATAACATCAAGATATAACGTGATAATACATCCACTGCCAAGGTGAGCGACGCCTCTCATGGGGACTTCCTCCCAAGATGAGACAAAATAATAAGTGTGGACCCCATGCTGAGAAATAATGACAAAGAATGATCCATAGAGCCAATGCATGTCATAATTTGACATCCCACAACATTTCCAAGCCATGAACTAGCCAAATCGATTTTCTTGAAGGAGCCATGGTCACTTGATCATTTATAATTAATTGCCAGAAATGCTTTTTAAATATTTAATATGCCCATAATTCCATTTTCCGCTACTCGGAATAACAGTCTAATTGCACCAAAAATTCCAAAAAATATCAATCTGGTAATACTTGTTACCCATACCCTCAAAACGCTTCTGGTGAAAGGTCCTCAAATAAAATTTTCAAAATTTGATAAAAGTTGGCTCATTTCATTAAAAATTCACCTAGTGATTGTATTGAACCAATTTTTTGCATTTCTGGAGCACTATAAAGGTCTGAAAGGCCTCCAAAGGCATCAAAACATGACAATAGAATAACTGTAACCATATCCATCCTAGGACCTGTGTTGACCAAGTCAAACTAGGTTTGACCAAGGTCGAAATGTTCTATCTGCTACATGAACTGTAATCTGATCAATTCAATGTATATAACGGATGAAAGATAACTCTCTTATTCATATTATTAGCCAACTTTAACATTAGCAACATGATAATGATGATACATCAATAAATCCAATAATAATACTACTTGCGTTAAAGTAAATAAATGATTTTAAAGTCCTTAATACATGTTCACTTACAAACTTAGTCAAATTGCTATGATGGGTGAGGTGAATGAAACAAGGCTAGGATAAGGGGTTTTTGACTTATTAACCTCGACATAGTGATCTTTCAAACAACAGGGAAAAAGGGAATCCACTTAGACATATGAAGAATAGAGGACAATAGGGAATGAGGTTTCACATGTGGGTAGAGTGCTTAGAAGGTTTCCAGTAGACTCTGACAAGTATCCTCTTCATAATTCAATTGATTTAACTTTCAAAGCATTTCACATTTCACAAGATACTAGCCATCCTCCAAGGGTAGGTGCCTTGGATAGCCTTGCAGGCCCTAGATAATGATTCGGCCTAGCTTTGCTGCCAGCGAGCATCCATAGCCCTGTTGGAGTTGCCACCCTGTTACCCTGTAGGGGCAAATGGCCTTACATCATACAAATGATGAGTGCTCATCCATTGGCCATTGACTAGTTTATTTACTTTTATTTCATTTAGGCCAAGTGTTTACAAACACAACTAAGCGCAACTGGCCTTGCATCACTTAGATTTATCATTTATGCATTCCGATGCATTTCACTTTAGCAAAAAATAGGGAGTACTTGGTTTAAGGACTAAAGGAAACAATCTGGTGACACAGGCTACACATCTATTTCACGAGGCATCATACAAGCAAAAGGGAAGGAACCAGACCACACTCTCCAGAGCCAGAGACACAATACAACATGGAGTCTATCCAACAAAGATGTCCAAGCAGGGAAAAAGGTCTCCAGTCTCACAAGTCAAGGTTTAAGTCAAGGGTCAAACTTCAAGTATGAAAGAAACAGATGGATGGAGAATGTGAAAGATGGTGCCAAAACAAGAAGGTAAGACTAAGTTTGCATAAGTTAGGCAATACTGGTGAGCATATAAAAAGGTCTTAACATTCAAGATCATATATCCACTCACTATAACAAGTCTATAAGTGCAATACAATACAAAAATCACCAATATCAGTTACCATGTCAAGTTAAAGCTAATAAGATGAGCAAGACAGTTTTAATAGCATCCTCATACACATATATACCTGCTCGACCATATACCTGTGCCCGAAAAATCAGCTCTAGCTGCATGGGCAAAGGAAATATACCAGCTTCCTGCTCTGCTAAGTGAACAATGGCCACAACAAGTTCATCTCATTGGATCATCCAAGGCTAAGTCCTGTCTTGGGATATTGCCGCTGATCAAAAGAAATGGCTCTGGTTCGCTGTACCATCGATGATCTCTAGAAAAATATGCTCAACTCATATGGGACTAGCAGTGGATGGAAGAAAAATATAGTTTGCTGCATCATGGTAGCTCCGGCTACAATGTATGTGATAACAATTCCCAAGTGTGAAAGTTAATGCTCAAATCAACTATAAATGCCTCAAGATGGATCCATGATGAAGTTATATGAATTACAAACCATATGCATGATAAAAACCAATCTGAATTTGTCTTTTGATAGCTGCTCCAATAAATTGATTTCCTACCTTAGGCTTTTTAATGATAAACTTAGGATAATTCCATAATAAAAGCCAGTAATTAGTGTTACCTTATTTGTTTGAAACTCGCCGAGTTAGCCGAGTTTGGTCTAGCGGGCTTCAAAATGGTTAATCGCCTGATACTCAACGTCCTTACTCATGACTCACCTAAACTCGTTGAAACTTGTTGAAACTCGTCGCTCGCCTGAAACTCGCCGTAGGCTCACGAGTTCGTGTTCTAATGTGTGAGTCCTTTTCGCCTATTGACTTTGACCATTGAAATTTCTATTTGGAGGGAAACAAGTGCAAACTCCTTTAAGAAGGCATTTCCTCTCATCTTTCACTCATCATCTCTTCTCATTTCACTGCTCTCTTCTCATTTTTCTGCTATGTGCTTTGAGCCCGAGGGCTGAGGAAGGAGTTCAACATGTGCTCTTTAAGGATTATGATTGAGGATTGAGTAAGGTACTAAGGAGGACTTCAACATCGGCTTCAAAGGAGTTATTCATCATCGATTTCAAAGGACTGAGTTCAATATCAAAGGAGGAGCAAAGGAATTCAACTCTTCAACTTCACAGGTTAGTGTTTTTTTTTGTTTTTTGTTTTTAATTTTAGTTTTTGGCAACATGTGGAGGTTGCCATTACAAACATACAGGCCTGTAGGTTGTGATGGCAACCTACGTAGGCTTGGGAGGCCTATGGATTCTGCCATCACAACTTACATGCCTATAGGAAGCCACAAGGGGCAGCCTATAGGCCTATAGGCTGTGATGGCAGCCTCCAGAGGCTACCAAAAATGAAAATTTAAAACAACACTTAACATTAAAGCCTATGGGGGTTGCCATCACAATCTACAAGCCTGTAGGCTTTGATGGCAGCTTCCATAGGCTGCCATCACATCCTACAAGCCTGTAGGCTGTGATGGCAACCACCATAGGTTGCCAAAAATGAGTTCAATTTAATTAAAAATAAAAAAATTCATTTGATTTTAATTTATAAATAAAAATTCATTTTAATATATATTTTTCCACTATCAGATTGTTATCCATGGCATTTAAGGGAAAACCTAAAAGGTGTTGAAGAATGTAACTTTGGAAGATATTCTTATTGTATTATTGTGTACTTCCTTTGGAAGATATTAATATTGTGTTTGATCATGTAAAGAACCCTAAAAGAATGAATGTAACCCCTCTTGTAAAGTCAGCTTAGAAGAATCTGGAAGAAACATTAAATACGGATTATTTAATGTTTCCATAGAGAAGTCAGCCTTGACAGTTAGAGAAGTCGGCCCCTTTAAAGGAAAGTCACTTGAGAGACAAGTATAAATAGAGGGGCGCACTTCTCACTTAACACACATCACTCACTCAAGCAGGTTCGCTAGAGAGAGAGAGAGAAGAACAAGTTTGCTTGGGAGAAGAGTAGCAGCATTGAAGACATCTTATTCTTGGGGTTTCTTATCTTATGTATATTCGAGATATTTGTGTGGAAGAGCTTTAGCTCTTCGCTATTCTATATTGACATTGTACTTACTGACGAATCTATATTGAAGAAGTTGCTAGGTTTTCTTCCCTTTAAGGGTTTCCCAATGGAGAAACTTTTGTCTCTTTTATATTGTGCTTGTCTTTCTTTCAATGATCTTATTGCTTATTATTGTGATATAGTAGATTTGTTTAAAGCTCTAATATAACTACTATTCAAGTGCAAATTCTAACATGGTATCAGAGCCATCCTGAAAGAAGTCATTGCGCATAAATTTGACGGAAGTTGAAAACTAGGGCTTCTTGTTTCGGGCACTTCCCTACACAGATTAGCTTGAAAAGGAGGTCAAACCAACTCGCCCTAGGAAGGCGCACTTTCCCGTGGAGGCAACATCTAGATCTAAGGATTTTCAATTTTGACCCCATCACTATTGCTCGGGAAATCTAGGGCATAAATTTTTTGGCAATTTTGTCCATAGTTTTAGAAGAAGAATACCTTTGCTCAACTTTCCTTGGGGAGGCGCACCTTTTGCTTGGATCAAAATTGCAAGATTCATAAGTTGAAAAATTAGGGTTTCTCTATCAAACCCTAGGTCATCAGTTTCCAGAAGAACATTGAAGCTAACACTCAGAGTGAGCATCTCAATTGGTAAGTCATACAATCTTTATTTCCATTTGAGGTTCTCATATTGTTAAGATTGTTAAGACGTCAAATAACACCAACCTTGAGGATAAGCTTGAAGGGGTTGATAACTTTTGAGCATGGAAGTATAGAGTGCTTCTCATTTTTGAAGAGAATGACTTGGAGAATTACGTCAAGAAAGAGATTGTAGAGCCAAAGGGAGAAGAAGACAACAAGATACAAGAAGAACATGGTTAGGGCTAAGAGGATCATTGCGGATTCCATCAAGGATCACTTGATTCCTCATGTTTCATCCTTGAAGATTCCTAAGGAAATGTTTGATGCTCTAACCAAGCTATATGAAGGAAAGAACATCAATCAAAAGATGATCTTGAGAACTCAACTCAAGAATGTAAAGATGCAGAATTCAAAGACCATCCAATCTTACTTCACAAGGGTCTCTCAAATGAAGGAACAACTCGAAGCCATTGAAGATATTGTTGAAGAAGCCGAAATAGTGATGACTACCTTGAATGGTCTCCCTAGGTTATGGTAGTCATTTATTCAAGGAATTTGTTCCAGAAGAAAGCTAACCAAGTTTAGTAGGTTATGGGAAGAATGCACTCAAGAAGAAGCTAGATTGGTAGCAAGAGAAGAAAAGATGAGTGAAGATGATCAAGCTCTAGCAACACATACGAAGAAAGAGAAGTTCAAGAAGGAAGATCATTCTCACAAGAAACCCAAGAAGTTTCAAAAGGCTCACATGTCCCAGAAGGATTACTCATCAGTCATATGCTACTCTTACCAGAAGATGGGGCACATTGCAAGGAATTGTCCCAATACAAAAGATCAAGACAAGAAAGGAAAGAAGAAGAGGTAGCATGCTCATGCCGCCGAAGATGATGACTATGCTGAAAAGAAAGCAAGAGAAGATTGTTCAAGTGAAGAAGAATATGTTTTGATTTCTGCTCTTACAGGAAATGCCACTCAGGGGAGTGATACTTGGCTTATTGATAGAGCCTAATGGAAACAAGCCCAAGAATTCTACCCATTTGTGAGACACCACCATTACCTAGTGTTCTCTGTTATGCATATGTCACCGTGGTTGTGTGTATTCATTGTCACTTAGAGAGATCACATGGTCAAAGACAACATCAAGTCATCACCCTTTACCTTAAAGCCTTGCTTATCCACCCTCATCCAACATTAGCAAATGAGTTAAACTTTGTAAGTATGGCATATGCAAGGGGCTTCATAGAAGATTCAAAGGCTATTCAAGGACACAAGTATATTTTATCTACATATATTGTTATTTAGTCACCATGATTATGATTAGCATGTTGTAGTTGGATATTAATATACATCTTGGAGCATCTCTTACATTGGACGCATGCAAATTTATCCAGATCATTATCTCACCTTCATGGAGTAAAGGGGCCGACTTCTCTAATCCTAGATCATTATCTCACCTTCATGTTGAAGTTGGATATTAATATACATCTTGGAGCATCTCTTACATTGAATGCATGCAAATTCATCCAGATCATTATCTCACCTTCAGGAGCAAATTCATACAGATCATTCGCTAGATGGAGTATTTTGACTAGGTCAACCGACTTGACCAAGTCGAACATGTTTCCCAACGCAGTGACTACAAAAAATCAAGATTGGTTATATATGTTCCAGACATGCCCGATACACATACTGTAGTCTTAGTTTTCAGTAGATGGCCACAATTTTGAGTTTCAATGATTATTATCGCTTTTATTATTTCGGTCATATTATTTATGATGAGATGATGATGAGGATGGCGCTCATAGGCGCTGTGAGGGACCAGGGGGTATGAGTAGTCACCATTACCATTCTACTATGTCTTTGGATCCATTTTTGCACTTAGTTTGTCGCAGGATGCAGCCAACAGAGAGTTATTGGCATTTTTATAGTTCTGGGATGATGTACTAGCATAAAATTCACAGAAAATGGACTACTTTGAAATTACTAAAGGAAATCGATTTGGATAGGGTGGTCAAGGAAATGGCATGGGATTGTTTTGTGATGATATATGATGGTTTCTCGGATCATTCTTCACTAGTTTTACTCAACATTGGGGTCCACATTATTTATTTGGCTTCTCTAGGGAGGACGTCCCCCATGGGGCACCCCTCACCTTGGTTATTGATGTATCATCATGTTATATCTTATGTTATTGTATTATGAGGGGCCTAGGGTGATTTATGTCCCTAAGAAACCCCTCTTTCATGTATCACATTGTTATATCTTAGCACTTTGATGTATTTCGACTTACTAAGGCGTCCTTGGGAAAAAGTGTGGCACCCCTTATTGATCCATGTACTCGATCCTTCTAAAATTAAATCTCCACTGTTGATGATGTTTTAATCACAACCGTTGGATGGATGTTGGTTAAAATGTGGATACACTCTACATCTATTTAAGAGATGTGATCCCCTCATTGTATCCCATCGAGAATTTGGCTCTTTGCTAGAAATAATAATAGAAGATCTTTTGGATTACTTGTGAAATATCAGAGAAGTTTACGACTCATGTTTCTAAGTCTCTTTGGGCGCTGGATGTTTATCTTTTATTTTCTCGGCATACTCTTGGTGTGAAGCTAACTTGCAGGAGGACGTCTTTGTTCGAGGGTGACTCAGAGGGGCGTCTCTCTCTCTCTCTCTCTCTCTCTCTCTCTACAAATTGCTTCAGGGGGTTTTACTTGTCGATTTTCCTTAGCATTCGATTTGTTTTTCCTTTTGATTTCTTCTGTAAGAATTTCTTTCTTGTTGGATTCAAATCAAGTAGGATTTTAGTTTTACTTATTGTGTTTATTTGTCTTTGCTAGGAGGGGCGCACTGGGAAAGGCGGATCTTCAACCTAGAATAAATATAATCTTCCAAGTTGACAATGTTGGACAAAGGGCAACATTTCATGGCATCTCTCATTCCTTGGTAAGTTAAATCTCTTCCATCTATTATTTTTCAGTATTTCCTTTCTCAGGCATAATAAAAACAATAAGAAAACCTATTTAAAACCCTAGTTTTTAGGTTCACCTAGTTCTAGGTTGCGGCTATGTTTTAAATTCAAAACCCATGATGGAAATCAACTAAAATCCATAGAGACCTAATTTCAAGTTAATCCAACTCCATTCTCCCATTTAAAGCATTGGTCTATCTTGGGACAATTTGCCCTCCTTGGAGTATTTTTTTCTTTAGCCACAATCTTGATATGGGCATTGCTAGATCCACTTCGAATTGCTAAATCCATAATCTAGCTTTAATATTTAGTGCCTAATTTGTCTCAATTTCACCTATTTGCCTCTAGATTTGATTTTCACACATAAAAGTTTAAAACACTACAGCAAATTGTGGTTTTTCACATAGGCTCACTTTTTCTCTTAGTAGTTGTTTCAATCCCTAATTAACCATAAGACTAAGAGATGTCATCAAGATACCTTCCTTAGTCCACCCAGATTACTCATTTATAAGGCTATTTTGACCATAGGGATGCCTCCTAGGCTTAGCTATCAGTTTGGACTAAAGTTCTAGTAGCCTTGACTAGTGTGACAACGGAATTTGTTTAGAGGCCTTGGCTGTCGTAGGTCACAACTTTAGTTGCCTCCCCTGTACCATCCTAGATAGGATTCACCTTAAGGGGCAACTACAAGTTGTGATAACAACTTCCAACCATTCATAACACAAGTTAGTCATTACAATACATAGTCAAATGAGCATATGTCACCATAATCATCATAGCACATTAAGTCAAGGTGTTAATATGCATCAGAGACCAAACTAAAACCAAGAAGCAATATACCTGATCTCACCATATATGTATGTCTCTGTATGAATGCCACTCTGCCTATCAAGAATGTACAATCTCTGCTACCCTGCTCAAATGAACTATGACTCTACCAAGGTCATCTCAATGGACTAGGAAATCTCAGTCATGACAAAGGACTGCTCTGTGTCTAGCTGGATGAGGCTCAAAATGTCTCTGTGGCTCATGATGATGATCGATATATGCTGCATCCCCATGCACATAACTGGCTTTGGAAAATGAGAGAAAACATCCAACTGCTGCATCATAGTAGCCTAGCTACAATGTAAGTGATAACATTTGGCTCCAGGTGGGACAAGTGCTCTAAGGGAGAGAGTGCTTGAGAATAGTAGAGATCTCTAGTCCATAGCACCATCTTGTCATCAAAGATCTTGCACCCGAATGTCTGCTTCATCTTCAAATGTACCTGTTCCTGCACACATGGAAGCAAACACTAACCAAGCAACATATATAGAATAAAAAGACAAAATGATGAAAATAAATGCATGAAAGCAAATACTAGAAGTAAATACTGGAAATGAAATGTTGAAGTAAACATCTATTCTAAGAACTGTTAAGACAATTGCCAATTTTATTAACTGAGAAGAAAAAGCAGACTCAAACTAGAAAAGGGGCCAGACTCAATGGCCAAAAAGACTCAGCATAGAAAAATAAAAGAGACTCAAATCATACTGCTCAAGTGATCTTATTCAACTTCCTACTCTAAACTACTGGGAGAACTTCAACTAGAGTTTATGGGAGGAACGTAATGTTTTAACAATCTCCCATTTATTGGCAATTCTAATTCTTCACCAAAGTTTTCAAGCCAAAATGAATATATGGAAAGGTCCCATCCATATATTCTCTAACTTCCCATGAATTCTTGGTTTTTCTTTATGCTTGTCCCATAATAAAACAATGTCACCAACCTTAAAATCTTCATTTCGAGTGCTTTGGTCAAAAGTGCCCTTAATTCGTTCTTGTTCTATTATGGTCCTATCGAAAGCTTCTCTCTTTTTTCATCTAGTTTTACCAATTTGTCTATCCTTGCTTGCATAGCTTCTTGGTCTAATGCGCATTGATGTAATAGTTCATATACAAGGATCTACAAATTTATTAGGAGCCTACAATCTTGACGATATACTAGCTCAAAGGGAGATTTTCTCGTGATTTGAAATGACAAAATTGTTTCCTACACAAATACCCAATGCAAATAACGCAGATACTCCATGAAAGGAAAAGTAATATATTATATGGTTGATAAGATAAAGATTGATATTACAATGAGAATGCTGCTTGTATAAATACCCATGTTGGGTGCCCTTTTCGTAAAGAGGCGTAACCTTTCATCAAAGTGTCTCTTCATTAAGTATTAGATTATTTAATTATTAATATTATTAATATTTATTTATTATATATTTTGTTCATTACATTGCCTCTCCCTTAGAATTGCTTTGTCCTCAAAGCATAATTACAGAAGACTTATCCCTTGTTCTTGCTCTTAACGCTTTTTCGTGACATTGTGTGTTGGTAGTTGCGACACTTGATGAAATGAGATGATATGTTTTTTTAAACATTGTATGGAAATGTTGTCATTTGTGAAGTTGTCCATCCAAGATTTACCTTTAACGGAGTTGTTTGTTGATCAATTGTCTGGAGTTGTCGATTTGGTCTTTGCTCTTTGTAGGAATAATATTGGTAATTTTTCTCTTGTCCTTGTCGTTGATCATAATAACTCTTGTGATTTGGATGGCGATACGGTACCTGAGTCGCTTGTGAAGTGTTATTAGGAAATTCAACTTTTGATGCTTCTAACAATTTTTGTGATTGTTTTTCGAACCATTCTCTGTTGATGCTTGTAGTGATGTGACAATATGATT
This sequence comes from Pseudotsuga menziesii, assembly GCA_001517045.1. Classification (NCBI taxonomy): domain Eukaryota; kingdom Viridiplantae; phylum Streptophyta; class Pinopsida; order Pinales; family Pinaceae; genus Pseudotsuga; species Pseudotsuga menziesii. Next base: position 246,237 of record LPNX010111782.1, read on the forward strand.
GTTCTTTTGAATTTGAGCATTGACGAGCTTTATATTGGTTCCCTTTTCTGATGTTTGAATTTGAGCCTTTGATGACTTCTCTATTGCGTCAGTCATCATTTCCTTGTCGATAATTGATCCGTTGCAACCTAGCTTTTCTTTGTAAAGATTTATTCTCCTGCTTTAGCTTCTTAACTTGTATAAGCATGTCTTGCATTAGAGGAAATTTGGGGTCTAAAATGGGCCTTATAAGAAAAAGAGCCAACAATAAATTCTTGCGAGTTGGAATTCAAGAACCAATAGAATTTAAATAAAAGGAGTCAACCATAATGGTTGACTTGACATATTTGTCATATAAAAAACTACTTTTTTTGTTTGTATTTTCAACATATCTCCTTGTTTTTTTACTCAAATTTCGAGCGGGATGGCTTGTTGGATCCAACGAGCTCTCCTACTCGAAATTTGAGTAAAAACACAGGGATATATGTTGAAAATACGAACAAAAAAGTAGTTTTTTTCTTTCTTCAAAATTAATAAATATTATTTTATTATTTTCCTTACAATGCCCATTTTAGACTTCAAATTTCCTTTAATGATTAAGTTTCCTTAAGTGTAAGAGTTCTTCCTTATAGTTTGACTTGATGATGTCATATTGATTGTCTTGATTTTTGTGCTTTATTTCTTTTAAGCTTTCTTAATTGCTCTAGCAGTTCTTGATTAAGCATTTTTAAGGAAGAGCTTTCTTCGTTCTTATCTGATAATTGTTTTTGAAGATCTCGATTCTCCTCTTCTAACTTTTGATTGCATTGAATTTTATCCTTTGCCTTCTTGATTGCAGAAGTGATTTATGATTATGATCTCTTAAACGAGAGATCTCTTCTTCTTTACTTGTAATAACCTTGTCGAAATCTTTCTGTATAGATTTCTCATGCCCTTACGACATCACCTTTGATATTTCTCTGAAGTCTTCAGATGACGCGACTTTTGATTTTGACTTCATGTTAATGTCCTGTAATGTGATTTTCTTCTTTTTGTAGGGAAATATCATAAACTTCTTTTCAACATTTAAGATAAAAGTCCCCAATGTTTCTATCCATGGTAATTCTCAAATTAAGTCATCATCACTACTCCCCAAGGATCTAACTATAAATTGCGAGACGTCAGTATAATCTCCAATGTTTAGTTGTAAATTGCTTATTTCATATTCTTTGTTATTCCAAAAGTCTAACCTTTCACCTATATTTGACTCCGGAATCACTAACTCATTATTCATCACTAATATAATTATTGCATTCAACAGGAGCAACATAAATAGTAATGTCTTTCCCTCTAATTGTTCCTTTTATTTGAAACAACACTGAAACATAAGTTTTTGAAGTACTTGGAAATCTTCCTTGTTTTTCGCCAAGAGATTCCATTTTATTTTCATTTAAAATTTTCGTCAAACTTCAAATGAATACCTTGATACTTCATTGAATATATTCTTTTATAACTTTTGAGACTATCAAATATATATATTATTTTTTTCTTCTCTGAACTTTTGAAAACCCTTTTAATTCAACTTTTCAACCCTTATACTTTTAAGGGTGTAACACTTTATATTATTCCACTTTTAAAAATAAAATATAATAATCTTTCTTCTTTATATACAAATACTTCTTTTTATTTTTATTTTTTTAAATATAAAATAACCCCTTTTGAATGACTTTTAGGATGGTGTCACCACTTATTTAAGATATGATGTGCACCATTGTGTCATATCAACAATCACCACTACTTATGACTACTTGTACAACTCCCTTTTAACTAACCCCTTAATTCCACTTATTAATAATGGCGCCCAAATAATACTTCCATATAATAAGGTGACTTATTGTAAACTTTTAGTGTAATTGTTATCACCAAACTTGTAGCTGCCTCTATGAGGTGGATCCAGGATGGACAGTAGAGGGATGGGAAACTAAAGAGGTGGAACCAAGATAACCTTGACTCCCAAATGGATGGTTGTCACGCCAATCGAGGAAATCTTCACTTGATGTTGTCTTAGCCCAAGACAACAATGGGGGAGACCCAGATCTACTCCCGACAGGGAGATCAGACCAAAACACTAGATCAAATCAAATGGAGTTGAAGTACATAAGGTGTAAGGTGAAGTAAACCCTAGATCTATGGATGAAGTCACAAGGTGAATTAGGGGTTGGATCAGGGCTTTATGAGGTATGAAATCGATCCAAGTTTGAAATACAAGTGACTTATGAGCCTATTACTAGATCCATAATCAAAGTACTAGCAAAAGATGATGATATCCACTACCTTGGGAAACGTGACCAATGCAGGGAGGGTAAGAACTGGATTGGGGCTATCTAGTACCACGGGATAGACTCGAAGGAAGGTTTAACAGTATCAAAGTACTCGATCCTCAGGAACAAGATCAAATCGCAAGAGAAAATGGCCAATTGAGGGGTTGCACAAGGGTTTCGAGAGTAGTGCTTTGGGATTTGGGCCCAATGAAGTCACCTAAACAAAATGTCTAGGAGGACCCACTTAGGGTTTGACCCGATATACAAAGGCTAGAAATGGTTTTCCAAAAGATCAAGCGGTTTGATCTATAATATTTTTGGATTTTTTTATATTTAGGGTTTTAACATGAAATTGAAGATGCCAATGGATTGAGATCAAGAGAAGAAGAACTAACCTGTAGATCTTACCTGGATAACCTTGTAGATGCCTTGATGATGATGATCTATGCCGTCCCGATCAATTTGAGAAGATTTGGAGGAAGCCTCTATGTAAAACGATTTGCCCAAGGAAGCCAATGCGCCCTCTCTCCTGCACAATAAATGTCAACCATATCAGATTTGATGCGTCAAGAGAAAAAAATAAATGCTACAGAAAAATAGCAAGATGAAATCATAGATCACAATGATACTAATGAAAACCCCCTGATACAAGCGATGCCAAACAAGCGAGTTGAGGAAGCCCTGCAAAAACGCCCAAGTGAAGTCGCCCTCCTGTAGACAAAACAATGTTTCCAAAAAAATATAGATCTCATAACAAATATCCAAATGCTAGGAAGCAATAAACTTTCCAATAACCATCGAAGAACACCAGATGCAAAGGAGATCCAAAAATTTCCACAAGAATAGTTTTTCTATTATCCAGATCCAAGAGCCAAAGACCCCTCACAAATGAGAAGCTCTTTCTTTTAAATAGGAATGAGAGAACCAAAATCATAACCACTTTTCAAATGGGTGGCTAAGATTAAAAGATTAAAATGTTCTAATCAACGGTTGAGATGAGCTCAACATAGAGTACATATGGATCAATACAATAATATAATATAAAAATGGACCAAAATCACCCTAGGAGAGGGGATCCCACTCAATAAAAATAAATAAATCTCATGGTGGGTCCTGGGAGTGTTAACTAACTCTCCTAGTGTGTCCCCATGGCACAATAAAATAATATAATTTTTTAAATGCCAAAATAGTGTCTTTCTGAGGAAATTGTGAGCCTCCAAAAGCTCCAAAAAATAATAAATCATGCCGGAAAGATGGATGTGGGTCCATCCAAGTTCTAAAACTACTGGAGGAGGAGTGGAAGACATCACTCTCATCATCAAAACTCATCCCATGCCATTTCCTTGCCTCAGTAGCCCAAATCGAATTCTTTAGTAGCCATTTTAATTATTTTAATTCTGCCTCGAGAAACGTGATATGTCCAAACTGCCTCCTAGGGTGCCTGCGTTATCCAACTGAGCCCACCAGGCTCTCTGGGAGGGGGTAATATGGTAAAAACAAGTGGTTGGACCACCCCCTCCTCATACAACGCCCTAGGAGATCCAATCAAATCATCTCTCTGCTCAGACAGGCCATCCAACATGGCAAAACTGCACCAGAATGGTACACTAAGCCAAATCATCCCTGCAACTGCTCGGAACTAAAAGCAAGTTGTCTTATTGGACTCAGTGAGTCCAAATTCATCTAAGGTGCATACTCATACACCCTATATGTCTTTGCATGATCATCTATAATATCCAATATACCCAGATAGACAAAATAATAATCTTTAAATGACCACATAATCAATAATATAACCCAGGCTAACATCCATCTGCTGCAAGTGTTCAAAGGCTAAAACATGCTCTACAAATCATTCAAGTAACAATTATAACAAGTATCAATCACTTCACTGGCGGTCCATCAACCAAATATATAGGGTTTCATTTATTAATTATAACTCAGACCAGACTTTCAAGACCATACTCACTTCATAGTTGTAATCAATTTACTAGTGAAGGGTGAAGGCTAAAGTTCAAAAGGCTAGGCCAATGGGTGACCACCAATTCAACACTGTGACACTTTGGATATGGAAATGGGATACTCACTCTAGCATATGCCGAATAAGCAACAACACAGGGGGTGGCAGTGTCTCACAAATGGATAAATTACGTCCAAAGGTGCTTATTCACCTTGACAAATGTTCACAATCCAAATCAATACAAGTGAGGCCAACAATCCTTAGATATAACTTTAGGAACCATTGCTTTTTGGGCCTTTGATTTTCCATAGCCTTGGTCCATGCATTTATTACATTGATTTTTATTATTTTAGGCTTCATGCATTCATGTATGTTCAAAAACACTACTTTTCATGAAGGTTTTAAGATATTCATTTCATTATACTTCAAAGCCAATTTCATTAGGCTTGCCTTGCATTCATGTATGTTTAAAAACACTACTTTTCATGAATGAGCTTTTTCATAAGATATTCATTTCATACATTGTATTGATGGCAGCGCTACTTGTTTCAGGTTTAACCAACACAACCTAGGCAACTCAGAGCCGAGACACAAATAAACAGGGAAGCTTGTTCAACAAAGAGGCTCTAGTGGGGAAAGGTCCTTCATGCCACAAGTTAAGTAGTAGGTCGGGTCGAAAACATAACTGGAAGGTAATGGATGGGTGGAGACAGTGAATAATGAAACCAACACTAGCAAGCCAAAGTATGGTGGGAATGACTACCTCTATTCTCCCTAAGGAGAGCAAAGCCAATGAGTATGGATCAAGAACTTCCAGGTTTGAGTAAGGAAATACATACATAATATCAATTTATCCAAGTTCACATATTTATATGACCGCCAGATCATGACACTAGATGCTAATGCATGTCACAAGAATGAGTATAAGAGCAATAATAATCATAACACAACATAACATATGCTGGGTCATAAACATGTAAATAATAAATCTGAACCAACAATTGTCCAATGATAAGCTACTGATGCAACTTTGGGCACTACTAACTGCTCTGCAAATGGCTAAATGACTACATCAGTCCTCAAATCTGAGTATCCTGAGACTCAGTCATCGCATGGGAGACTACTATAGTCCATCATCAAATAATGATCCATCATAGATGCTCATCTCAGCATCTCATATGTAAGGGACCTGGCTCAAAAGTGTACTGAAATCTGAAAAATAGAATATGGTAGCCCGACTACTATATATGTGATAACAGTGATAACACCAATGACTTCTTATTTAATTTATTTGATCTGTTGCTCTCGTGAAAGGTTGTGACGCTAAGACCGGGTCTTTCAATTTCGATTATACCAAATGACCTTCCAAAACCAACATGGACTGTGATTATATGCACGACAACAATCGAGTTCTAAAAGATGACAAATACCCAATAAAATGTGGCTCTTCAGTATAGGCCGGTGGCAATAGCACAACTATGTTATTTTTCATCAATTTTTTTCTTTGTTTCTTAATAACTAATAAAATCTTAACATGTTGCCGTAACTTTCTTATCTCAGCATCTCATATGTAAGGGAACTGGTTCAAAAGTGTACTGAAATCTGAAAAATAGAATATGGTAGCCCGACTACTATATATGTGATAACACCAACGACTTCTTATTTAATTTATTTGATCTGTTGCTCTTGTGAAAGGTTGTGACGCTAAGACCGGGGCTTTCAATTTCGATTATACCAAATGACCTTCCAAAACCAACATGGACTATGATTATATGCACGACAACAATCGAGTTATAAAAGATGACAAATACCTAATAAAATGTGGCTCTTCAGTATAGGCAGGTGGCGATAACACAACTATGTTATTTTTCATCAATTTTTTTCTTTGTTTCTTAATAACTAATAAAATCTTAACATGTTGCCGTAACTCCCTTATCTCTGTCGCGACAAGCTGTGTTGATTTGGTGATTTTTTTGATAAAATGCCATGAATAATTCAGCGAATTGCGACCTCAGCTCAATAAATAATTTTATGCCCTAAATATTTTATGATGAAGTTGTCGATATTGCCTTGTTGTCGCCTAAAACACACTTGACCGTGGAAAAGTCTTCAAACCACTAGGTGTGTTCCTAAGGGCAACTTACGAGTTAAGAACCCGTTGTCACCTCGGTTCTAAACTCCTCCGTTTAGACCACAGCTCCTAAAGGCCAAGGGGGGTAGTCCCTACTTACTAAGTTATTTTTTGAAGAGTGTTTTTTGGGAGTTGTAAAATACAAAAATGACAATCAACGTGCAGTGATGCAAATATTTCAATGTCAAGCAAACCCTTTAACAACCAACTAGTTATGTATGAAAGAGAGATAAGATAAGATAAGATAATTTTATTAATGTCCACTAATGACCACAAAGTAGGTCAACGGGATTGTTGGTTACAATAATAGTTTATGCATGTGGGAGGATCAAACGATCTCCTTTTAAAGCAAAAGGAAATACAATATAAGCAATGAAGTAGATAGAAGTAAAGATAAACAAGTCGAGCTAGGCTGAAGCATGGAAGAGTTCCTGCTCCAGTTCCGATCATGTAGTCCTGTACAGGGGCGAAGGAGCTCAGGTGGACAGGATCAAGGGGCCGAAAAGAGCAGGGTATATCTGATACTCCTAACATCCAAGGCTGAACGAAGAAAACTGAGAGAACTATAAAAGAGTCTGCTGTTTCGAGTCGGGGCTGGTAGGCACGGGTCGCCCTCTAGCCTGGTGTCGGTGGGATGTGGATGGTCTTGGACGACTCCTGGGGGGAGGTCTGGTACGGAGCTGCCGCTGAGATCTCGTGGGTCGAGGACCCCCAGCTTTTCTTGGTCTGGGAGTTGTGTCGATATCAAGATCAGTAGATATCTTGGTGCCCCTGGATGACAGTAGCATGCTGAAGAACGCGATGATCCACTGTGTGGTGCCTGGTCTGGTGGGAGGCTGGAGGATCTGGGCTCGAAACCTAAGGGCCTCTTGAATATAAAGTGCTAGACATCTCTGGTCGGTGTATCTGATGAAAGCAGCTAGAGTATGGGCCCCCCTGAACAAGCAATAGAAGCGTCCTCTGATCTCATAGTAGACAGGACATCTGAAGATGAAATGTGACTCGGTCTCAACTTCTTGTAGGTGACAAAGTTGGCAGATCCTATCCGATCTATCGATCTAGTGGTCTTACTCTACCCGGAGTTTATGTGATCCTACTCTGAACTGTCCGAGAGGGATTCGAAGGGCATGCATCTAGTGACGAAGCGTATATTGGGGCCGGACAATGAGCCCGTCTCTGATCTCCAAGAAATGCTCAGCATAGAAGGCCATCTTTGGGCGCAATCCTCTCGGAGGATTGATCCAGGTGACATGGATGAACTGCTTGTAAATATCCTCTCTGATGATCTTGTTCAACTCTTGTCAGATAGGTAGAAGGTGACCCGGAGCATCTAGAGAGTACTGGAACGGGGGAAGACGATCTAGCTGGATCCCCACTGAAGCAAGAAGGCTTGAGACCCCTGTGATCCAACACTTGAACCTGCCTGGGCGAGTATTACTGGCAATATTTTGAGCAGAGCAATAAGCTAGATACGGGTACCTGTCCTGGCCTTTTGATGAGTCGGCAAGCCCTCAGATCCGATGTAGGAAGGAGACCAGTCTGAAAACTGCCTTGAGGCGGAAGGGCTGGGCTCCAAATTCAGCGAGGATGATGTGCCGTGGTACTGTTTGCTTGCACCTGATAATACGTCAGAGAAGGAGGATATGGACTCTTTCAGCCGATGCCCAATCTGACTCGAGTAGGGAGGGGCCCCAGATCTCTGATCCATATTAAACACTGGGACGGATCAGAGTATTTAACAGATCCATCGTGGATGAGATATCCTAGAAATGGTGACGAAAACACTGTCTCTCAAGGAGGGCTAGAGACCCATACCCCTTGTTGATTCGAGGTTGGAGGGCTGGTCGTAGACTTAAACGGGGCCCAGAGAACTGCACGCCTAAATAAGTATAAGTACTGGTGATCTCAACTTCCTCTCCTTTGAATAGGAAACGAAGGTCTGAAGTTTTCTTTGTCCCATTGAAGATCATAACCTTTGTTTTGCCCAGGTTTACCGTCAACTTTCAGAGTCCACAGATAAGGACTAGAGCATCAAGCTGTCTTTGCAGACCTTCCAGGGAGGAAGATAGGAGTACAATGTCATCAGCGAAAAGCAGGATAGAGATCAGGACCTGGTGTAGGAGGCATCCATCTGTTCCCTGTGTGTGCTCCTGAAGGAAACTCTCCAACTCGTCAATATAGATTCCAAACAGGGTGGGAGAAAGCGGGCAACCTTGTTTCACCCCAATGGTGCTGCAGATGAACTCGGATAGCCCTTGTGCTGTGTGAAGGCAGCCTGAACGAACTCGTATAGACGCATGATGGCTGTCAATAGGATCGACGAGACGCCAATGTCTTTGAGTCTCTACAATAGGTCCTCTCTCGGAATTGAGTTGAATGCTTTTCGAAAGTCTACAAAGCAGCAGTAGAATTTCAAGGAGCGGTGGTGTGCCTCCTCAATCACGGTTCGGAGAGTAAAGACGTGATCGATAGTCTGGTGTGCTGGTCTGAACCCTGCTTGCCCTCGAGCTCTAAGATTTCTCTGTTCAAAATCTTTGGAAAGCTTCATGTGGAGAACGGTAGCATAGAGTTTTGAGAACGTGTGGCCTACCATAATCGTTCTGTAGTTGTTAGGATCAGAGGTGGCTCATGACTTGTGAATCGGATGGATGATATGATGAGACCAGATTGATGGAAATCCTTCACACACCACGTGGTTAAATAGATCAGCCAGGTAGCTAACTATGACCCGGAGATCATGCTTGAAGAACTCTGCTTGGTAGCCTTCCTGATCTGCTGATTTGCTGTTGCTCATCGCCCGGATGGCTTCTGTGACATCATTGTTAGTGAAGAGGTGGCAGGAGGAGGGGGAGGAAGTCACATGGGTGTCATCCTGGCCAGGAATGTCATAGAACTTGGAGGTGTGGGAGAACATGGAGGCAGGGTCAAGGTCGGGTGACAGAGGGGAGCGTTGGGAAAGGATGGTACGCCAGAATTGTTTGGGGGAATGGACAAGGAGGGCTGAGAGTTCTCGTCTTCTTTGAGAGAAAATGTTGTTTCTTCCGACGAAGGAGATGATGGTAAGATCTTTGTACATGGGGGTAAGTAGGGCAGGAGTGGAGGAAGCCCTGATGGAGTTCTCGGTGAAGTGATTTGCAGTCCTCATCGTACCACTTGTTCATGGGGCAGGAGGCCGGTTTATTGGTAATGAAGGAGGTATGAATGGAGTGGGGGAAGGAGGTAAGCGCTGCTTTCCAGATTACAGACGAGAGGCATTGGTACTTGGCAGCAGCTGAGTTGAGCGAGGAGAAAATGGATTCAGGAGGAAGGATTTGGCGAAGATCAGAAAGGAAGATGTCGGGGTCACCCTCATCAAAACAAAAGGTGGTTTGGGGGGGGGGAGGGG